>OZ035883.1:90741465-91341465 GCA_964034835.1 Muscina levida | reverse complement strand
TAAAAGGCCTATTTTTATATAATTATATAATTATAACCCCTAAAAACCAACAGCTTTAAAATGAAACAACACCCGAATAAAAAATGAAATAACACCCAAATTATATACGGTATGAAACAAGCCCCGAATTTAAAAAATTGGTTGGGTGTTATTTCATTGGGGATTATTTCATAATTTAAAAACCCCAAATGAGGAACGAAATAATTCCCAAAGAAAAATGAAAATCGGCCCGAAAAAATTGGGAGTTATTTCATATGAAATAACACCCAAAAATGTATGAAAAAAATTTGGGGGATATTTCATTTCTCGTTTGGGCGTTATTTCATTGGGGGGCTTTCCGGGGAGCCGCCTACTAATACGTATAAAATGTTTACATTGCAATTTTAAGCCCTATGTATTGTAAATATATTTGAATTTTGTATATGCGTTTAAAAAATTTCCTTATTTTGACAGATGATGTAACATATTGAGGTATTGGTCTTTTTAAATGAAGAGCACTCTACTTAGCCTACTTATAAACACAAAGTTTTCTTTTGCCAGAAGTTTAAAACTGCATTATTTTGGTACATATGCAAAAAAATTGCATGGCGACTTTCACCGATTTGGCTTATTTTTTACAGACGACTTTTCTAAAACTTTTCCAGGTTGTAAATTAAGTTTTGTTCTAATCGGATCATAATTATAAGCAGGACACCGAGTTAAAGTGTGAAAATAGTGCCCCCACATATCTACTTGCAGTTGAGCCAAAAAAAAATGTATGTCTTATTTTTTCACTGAGTTTAATTCGTAACATTTGTTCACATTAATTGAGGTCAGTTCGAAATTTTTAGCACACGTAATCCAATAATTATGTGACATTAAAGTCAAAAATTATTTTTTCATCGACTTTGACAAATTTTAAAAAAATAACGGTAAGGAATTCAGAATAAAAAAAACGTACATTCTATGCACAATTTTGTTTCCAATAATACAAAAAAAAGAATTTTGAAAATCGGTCGAGAATTGCAGACTAAAATTTCAAATGTTCCACACTGTGAGGCGTCAGCGTTAAGGATAAGTTGAGTGAAAGATATGTAAAACAAAACCAAACACGCCACCTGCCCTACGGACGAAAAATAAGCATATCGTTTGTATATTATCATCTTCAGTGCGAAGTACATTTGTTGCCTCGAATTTTTTCCCTCAGAGGTTAAAACTACATATATGGCACGACCTTCTGCCCAATGTAAAGTAAAAGTTTGGGGTGACTCTTCATAGCTGTAGTGTCTCAGTTTTATTGCTCAGTAGATAAACAAAAAACTATTTGCAACGTGTATTCCGTATTCCGAGTACTACTCAAAAATAACATTTCGGCATCTTTTTTCTGTAGATCCGTTTTATTTCTCTGGGCGAAAAAAATACATTTGGCGCCGGCACATTTGAGAAGGACTTCTTTCTTTTGCCTCGCTTACTCATATACCCTCCATAGTAAAAGATTTAAAAAATTTCTTAGTACGATATTTATAGAAAATTTGGTGCAGCCCTCGGTGTAGTGCGCGTACACATATTTCGCCAATTCATACTTGACTATTGCAATAAATTATAAAGCAAACAATTATGCATTCAGTTAAATTTGTACATTCGTTCAATTCGTTTGATCATAAACCCACACCAGCGGCACCTACCAAATCTATTTTTATAGCATCACTCTTAGAGATGAGGGTATACGACGAGTGACGAGTTAGACCCCAAGTATCTTAAGACCAAATTCGTTTCAGGACTTTTTAAGACGATTGAGCTATGTCCGTCTGTCTGGATGGCTGGTCAGCAGGATAACTCGAGTAAACCTTAACGGATCGGTATGAAAATTTATCAGCAGTAATATTTTTTTAAATCTAACTAATAGGATTGTAAATGGGCGGAATAGCTCCACCCCTTCTGGTACCTCCCATACAAAATTACCTATTTTTGGATATTTTACATTTCTTTCATAACTTCCAAACTGACGATCGTAGGATATTTGAATTTGGTCAGTTTATTTATCTTGCAAAAGTAGACATACCGTAAGAAAACCGAAACCTTTGCCATAGCCCTTCTGGTACCAAATTTTGAGTATGATGTTTGCTTATGAAAATGGGACTCAGGACTGAATATGGACTATTTCGGTTCGCTCTCACAACACACTATTTATTTAAAACAAATCAGTGGTTTTGGGCTAGTGTGCTATGTATTTACTTGCTATCTTTACCAAAAACGTACTGATTGTATAACCGAAAAACTTCTGTAAACAACCAGTATGATCGGAATACTCCACCCAATTTCAATAAAAAGAGTATTTAAAAAATGTATTAAATAAAAAAACTCGATTTCTTTTTTTAAAGGAATGTCTAATTTTTGTGGAAAATACTATTATGGCTACAATTTTGCTTAAGAAGAGAAAGCGCAAGATTCAAAACTGTTGGCAAAAAACTGATGTCACTTTTTTCACGTTAACCAAGGGATTTCAATAAGTTTAGGAGGCCAAAAAATAAATTTGGTACCAAGTGAGCCTAACTGAGCTAGGGCTTTACTCTGCTCCGGTTGTACTATCGAACCTATATAGTCACGTTCGGATGTTTTTCAAAAAGTTTGAGTTTGTGTCATAGTGGTATGTGGCTTATGTTTCCCATAAGATTTAACATAAAAGTGTCCTAGGCCATCTAATTGGTGAGCCTCTGCTTACAATGTAAGGTACGATGTCATGATAGCTGATAATACTCCTATATAGAAATTAAAATTATAATGTAATGCATGTGGCTTATAGTTCCGTTGGCACTTGTTGTTAGTTTGTGTCGCCACTTACCCCACTGATATTGAAAAGTAGGTTTTAATCTTATTATTTCATTATTATTTATATTAATTTAAACGCTTATAACTTCTTATAACTAATTTAATATAATTATAACTATAATGTTAAAATACTTGAACTTTTCAGAAACCCGGTTTCCGGTTTATTCGCTAAACATCTTTTTCCAACAATTCGGTTTTCGAATACATGATTTAGTAAAAAAAAACCGGGTTTCGTTCGGTTTTTCGGATATTGCAAAATAATACCATTCCTGCAAAACTTACATTTTACACGTGACATGGTTTAGGATTTCTTACTTAATTTATCTTTGCACCACATGAATTAGGTATGGTTAGTTTTTCTTGTTGTTGTTTGAATTAATACGTTTGTTATTTTTAGATTTACAACTAACGGCACCTACTTGTTTATCGACAAATGCAAACGTTACTGTTTGAGAAGGTTTTACTAGACATGCAGATTCCTTCCTTAGCTGGTACTTCTTTGCACGTAGAAAAATATTGTAAGCGCCTCGATCTTCTGCGCTTCTTCTCCAGTTAGTCACACCAAGTTCTGTAAGGTTCTCAGTAACCTGGTCTTTCCAGCGGAGTTTTGATCGCCCTCTTCTGCGTCGTCCATTGAGTTCATTGTCGAAGACTTTTCGAGCTGGAGCATTTTCGTCCATGGCCTAGCCAACGCAACCGCTGCACCTTAATACGTCTGACCACGCCACAGTCAGTGTACAGCTCTTACAGCTCATGATTCATACGACGCTGATACTCTCCGTTAACGATGATGGGGCCCATATATTTTACAGAGTATTTTTCTCTCGAATACTGCCAGAACCGATTTATCCGCTTGTGTCATAACCCAGGATTCTGAACCATACATTAAGACAGGTAGAACCAGTATCTGGTATAGCTGGAGTTTTGTTCGTCGAGAGAGGGCTCTGTTATTGAATCGCTTGCTTAGTCCGTAGTAGCATTTATTAGCAAGCAGGATTCTTATCCGGATTTCAAGGCTGACATTATTTGCTTTGTTGATGGCGGAGCCTAGGTAGATACAATAACATGCAGATTAAATCGACAATATACTGGGAAGTTGCTGTCGACAATATCGAGGGAGCCGGCAATGAAAGAAAAATGTAGATGACTAGAGGCGGGTTTCGAACCCGGGATCTCCCGCATGGTAGTCGCGTATTCTAACCATCATGCCACGGCCAGCCCCAAAAACCCGGTTTACCGAAATCAAAAAACCGGTTAAAGCGGGTATTCGAAATTAACATTTTTGAAGAAACCGGAAACGGTTTTCGGTTTTGAACACTCTTACATTTCCATTTCCACTTAGACTTATTTTAGGTGATTAGATGTTCGGTAACATAACAAGCAATGTGTAATCGGTGACTACGGAAGTACTGCGCTCATGTAAGTTACCATCTTCCGCTGGGTTACTATTGCCTTTTCGAGCATTGAGAAGCAGTCGGCAGAAGTGGATCGGGTGATTAATGAGGACAATACCAAGTTATTTGTTTCAATGAACAAAGAGTCTACTCGATTGAGACGCTGCGTAAACGTTGACAACTACAACTTTGAAGTGGTAGATGATTTTGTCTACATCGGCTCCGCCATAAACAAAAATAATAATGTCAGCCAGGAAATCAAGAGACGAGTATTGATCGCATACCGCTGCTACTGTTAGAAGAATTTTTAATAAAAATTGCAAAATATTTTCATACGGCCATACATTTAATCAAATTCGGAGAGATGACACAAAATTTTTGTGAACGCTTCACATGGAATTACTCAATACAAACGTTGTAATTAAAATTCAAAATGTCAGTGCTACCAAACTTTAACATTTTGACTAATACATTAAACAACCATTACAATTGCCCAATGTGTACAAATACGGACGCGGATCGGAAACTGACCCGCTTTGGATCCGACAAAACGGAATCCGTAAAATTATAATTATAGTAAAAATTCTCAAACTTGGTTGAAAATGCATTAATATATTTTTTTTATTGTATAAAGTATAATATAATTGCAATTGAAGTGTAAATATAAACATATATAATATTAGTTTAGTTTTGTGAATAAGGGGCATAAAATACAGTTGTTTTCCTATTTAAATTTTAAAAATCTTGGTTATGTCAGTAAGCACATGCTGCTGCAATTCGCCTACAATCCGCACTATTTGTCATAATATTATTGTTACTGTCATTAGTAAACAACCTACGCGCATCTATAGGGTAACCTGAAATTTTTTTAATTGTATCAATTTTGAATACTTTTTCATTATATGATTTACGTTTCTGATCCTTTTTTAATCGGTTTCGGATCCGATTCGGATTCAAATTCGGACAAAAAACGGTCCGTTTTTTAAAAGGAATTTCAGACGAAATCTGATCCGATTCTGATAAAATGTCCGTAGAATCGAATCAGTATCGAACTGAGTGTTGACGTTTGCCGACAGATTTGGGTTCTATACACTAGGGAATCAATGATGGAAGGAATTTCTAATTTACACTGAGGTTATGTGTAAGTCAGTTTTACTGACTGTAATTTCTGTACTGCTTAAGCGAAATCATTCGCTAAACTTTTCTTCTTTTGTAGAAGTTGTAAAAAGCCGTCGGCTTTTAAAATAACATGCTATTTGTTGGTTTCTCTAAAAGTATATTACATATCTACAAACTGTATCTCTTGTTACCAGCCAGTTGTGCTCTACGCCACAGTTCTTTGTGTTTGTTTGGTTTTGTCTGCCTTTGAAACAAAACTGGTCTACAGCAAAACAAACTGAAACGAACAAACCAAAAACAACCGAGTACGCTAAATGCGAATATATACTTAATTTTATTTGCACTGTCCAATTTTTGAACAGTTGCTGTCTTATACTAAACAATTAACGAATGATTACATTACATATAATTGGAAAATGTTTCAACTTCCCATCAGAGTAAAATGTTTTCCGATCTAACACGAAGCGTAGATGTAAATTGGTTTCACATAAAATTTGCCTGTAAACGTTGGAAACCACAATTAAGAATACGAAAACTTTTAAGCAGGCAAAGATGTTGTCATCAATTTAGAACCAATTGAATTTAATATTTTTTTATATTCATAAAAAAAAATACACCGCCTGCCGAAACTACACATGCAACATAAAGCTGTTCATGCGAAAAAAATGGATTTTCAAATTCGGACCCCAAACATAAATAGACTGTCCTTTAGCTTTATTGATTATCATGGCAAATTCTAACCGAACTGGAAACTGTAGTTATTTGAAATCAAACGGCAAGTTTGTTGGTACCATTGGAATACATAGTAGCAATACAGCGGTTCCCTTATATATTATCTGGTTTAAATAATATAAGAAGGATAATTCAATCATGTCTATTAAGGAAATAAAATCATCCACACTCATTTGAAATTACTTGTTTAACAGTGTTGTATGCCTCTCATTCCCCTACTTGAAATAGACACAGATTTGTTTCAATTCGTGAGCATTCGAAATTTTTTCCGTCGTAGATCTCGGTCACATGCACCACTGGGCTTAAATAATTCCATACCAAATTTCAAGCCGAATGGTGCTACAGTCCTCCAGCCAAGGGCGTAGCCAGCATCTAAGCCAGGGGGGGGCTGAAGGTTTTCCAGTTTTTTTTTTTTAATTATTTTTAAAATAAAAAAATTAAATGTTTAACTATATAATAAAAAAACGTATATAAACAAAAAAAAATAAATTTATTAGAAAGATTTCAAATTAAGGAACCCATGGTTTTTAGTATCATAAACATAACTTATTAATTATCATAACCGTTTCGTTTTCCTGTGTATTTTTTATTCTTCAGACGATCTTTGTTAATTGTATTCCACGTAAGAAATGAGTCTTTATAATTAAAAGCCAAATAGATTGTAGAATCATCGGCTGTCCAGAACCGGTCACATTCATCGCGCATTTGCGAGAAGATTGACAAAACTTCAAAAACGTAATTTTTGTCTAAAAAGAACAAGTAACTTAAATGGCGTTGCCATTGGAGGTGGTAATTTGTTGAGACATTTTTCTAAATAATTTGTCATAACTCGTCGGACACTTGTTTGAAATTTCAAAAGACCCGAAAAGGGATAAAACCGCCATCATCCCAGGTAAACGCTTACCGTGAAAATCTATATGAGCAAAATTCTTAGAGAATTAGAGAGCAACACAAAGAAATTTTTCAAAATTCGTACTTTAAAGGCAAAAAAGGCCCACATAGGGTAAAACTGGTACCAGACCATACAACAGCTTAATGTAGAATCAAGTAAATATATATGAACTTGCTTTATACAGAAGTAGATTCGAATTTAAGGGTAAAAAAACCCATAAAGTAATAAAACTGGTGCCTCCACACAGTCCAAAGGGCTGAAGCTATAGTAGCGAAAATCTGCATGGGTTTTCTCTCAATAAAATAGGGAGCCCCACGAATCGATTTTTTTTAATTTTGTACTTTTAGTGCTAAGAAAGACTCAAAAAGAATAAAACTGGTGCAATCACCCAGACCAAACGGATTTACTTGAATAGTTATTTTATGAAGTAATTGTGTGCTTTCTTACTTACTTACTTAATTTCCCTTTGCACCCCATGAATGAGGTATGGGATAGCTTCTCGCGTTGTTGTGAATTAACACGCTTTCTATTTTTAGATTCACAACTAACGGCACCTACTTGTTTATCGACGAATGCGAACGTCACTGTTTGAGAAGCTCTTACTAGACACGACGATTGCTGTCAACAACATTCGAGGGGAGCCGACAATGAAAGAAAATTGTATTTATTTTATTTATTTTAAGATGACTGGAGCCAGGTTTGAACCTGCGATCTCCCGCATGGTAGTCGCGTGTTCTAACCACTATGCCACGGCCTAAGTCTAGCGACGCCGCTTATGGTACCTCCCATACAAATGTACCTTTCCGCCCACTTTAGCGATGTAGTAATAATATCAGTACACCCAACGCAATCGTGCCCAAATTCTGTATTTAGTAAAGCTTTAACAGGATAAAGTTATGGAGAATAAATCTGGAAGCCTAACCACACCCCTTCTCGTACCTCCCATACAAATATACCACTCCGCCCACATTCGAAATCGAGTAATAATATCAATATAATAGAAAATTATTTGTTTTACTGAGGGTAAAGGAAATGTAAGTCGGGTTGCCCGACGGAAACTTTCTAACTGGTTTTAATTACAAATCGGTTAATTTCAATAACTCAAGACTTAAACAATCTATATATATAAAAATAAGTTGCATTGTGTTAGAAATTGATGTTCTCTGGAATGCGTGAACCGATTTTGTTTCTGCAAACTTCATATGAAAGGTGACGTTAATACCAAGGTTTTTATGTATAAACGGTCTTTGTATGTGCATTGGTTCTTGAGTTATAGCGAACACTGCATTCATTTCGAAACATGTATGTGTGTGTGTGTGTGTGTGGGGATGTGTGTATTGTTGTAACGTATGGGCTCGAAAACGGCTGGACCGATTTTGATGAAATTTTCAGGGAATCTTCCGAATAACCTCGCAAGTAACATAGGCTAAACATTGTTTGAATTTTTCCACATTTGAGTATTCCATTTTACTCAAACCATTCATTTAATTTATATACTTAGCTATTGTAAATCACATCTTCGGGGATCTATGAAATAAACGGCTTTTATAATAGACCGATTGATACGAAAATTTTACCAAGTGGTACTGTTGACCTGTTGATAGTCCCAGGGTATATTTGGTTATGGGGCGTTGGATAAAGGGGCGTGGCACCGCCCATTCAACTTGAAAATTAAAAGGGCTATATCTCATGAACTATCACAGGTATGAATATGAGATTTGTTACATATGTTGTTGTTGCAGTATGAATTACAGTAAAGGTGGAAATGGGTTGTTCCACACCCTTTTTAAAACAAACGGTTAAAACTGTCAAAATTCCACAGTATATTTTTTTATTCGCAAAAATCGTAACCAAAATCGGAATCTACGATGAATTTAAAGAAAATTTCACCAAAAAACTTTGTGTCTAAAATCAATTCCTAGCTCGCGTTGGAAAGCATGAAGATTTCAAATAAAGATTTTTTTTGTTTTTAAATGAGCACAAACCAAAAACTTCAGATATATATTTTCTGAGACCTTCTGCGTAAAACTGATTTCCCTACAAACTTAATAAGGTATTACAGAAGCAAATCTATGTATTTGTTAAAAAGTTATGGCCTCTGAGAGTTGGCATACAGAAATTAAGTTTTTAAAAATCATTTTTCAGAATATTGGGCGGGATCCCAATAAAAAAATCAAAAATATACTATTCTTTTCGACTTGGTCTCCAAACATCGGAATGGTAGGTAAAAATTAGAGCCGGGCCCATTGGTCTGAAGTAACTGAATAATTGCTCATTGCTAAATTGCTGAGGGTGCATATAATGAAGTGAAGTTGAGGTGCAGCTAATAGAAGCCATCGACGCTGTAGACGTTAGTGTGACAGGGCACTCGAACTTATTGAACCGACGTCTTTCTTAGCAACTCGGTCTCTGCAAATGTTGAGGAAAGATCTTGGCCCACATTCGTATAAAATCCAACTGGTAGAAGAACTAGAGCCAGTGGGCGGTCAATTGATTATTTTTATTTATCATGTCATTGCACATTATTTAAAGGAGAAATGGTTCCAACACGACGGTGTAACATGCCATACAGCGCGTGAGACCATCACTTTGTTAAGCCAAACGTTGGTAACCGATGTATCTCAAAAAATGGTAATACGAGTTCAATACAAAAATAGTATTCCGGATTATTCTTGATCCGTGTGAGAAGAAGACATGACAAAAGGAGTTTTTATGGCTAAAGGCATGAAGCTTCAAACGGAATTTTCATTTACGGTCAATAGGAGAAGGCATAACAAAAATGTTTTTTTTATTACCAAAGAGATTGTTAGCATACAGATGGTTCATGCTACTACGGATCAAAATAGATAATTTTGATCTTTAGAGGAATGTCTGTTTCCGATTTTTGGAATAAGTGGTTTTTCGCCCTACGTACAGAAAAAACTTAATCTACATGCCGGCACTAAAGGTATGACTTTGCTGATGAACTTTTTATTAGCATTTACAACAATAAAACTTAATTGGTTAACTTTAATATTAAGGAGTTACTTTAAATAAGTTACATAACTAAATAAACTCAATATATTATTGTCGAGCTTAAGTACCGTTTTCAAAGTACTTTGTAGACCTAAATGTGAAATATATTACAAGGTAATATGCAATAGCGAAGCATTGCCGGGCCCACTAGTACTATATAGATGTTAACCTTAATTAACGGTCACAAGTCGAAACTGAATAATGTGTCATATAGGATAAGTAGCACACCCTTCTAATTAATATATTATTATTAAAAGTTTAAGGTATGGTTTAAATTTATATATTTATATATATTAAGTTATTAGGGGCGCGATAGTGTTGCATCGTGGTCAAAATTGGGGGCGAAGGGGAAAAAATCCACATCGAGCCCAGTAACTGCCACTAGAAGAGTAAAATGTATGACAACCCTCAGTAATTTTTGCATCCTTACATTTTCGCCAAACATCTTCATCCCCTAAGGGGGCTCCCAAACAAAAATCTAATTTTTATAAATATTGCTCCCATCGCTCTAATGCCAAATGTATTGGTCATACATCCATCGCATCGCCAATATTTTTGCAACCTCAACAGTTTCTCGGAACATATCTACTCCTTTATCTTCAACCCATAAGGGGTTTTTTATTTTTTATAATTTTTTTTACGAAATGCGCTGCTGCCGCTCCTATTGTGCCTCCTAGAAGGGTAAAATGTATCACGGACACCCAGTAATTTTTCACTCCTAATATTTTCTCAAGCATTCATACTCACATCTTCACCCCCTAAGGAGGCGCCCATACAAAAATTGAAATGTTATAAAAGTTTCCCAACCTTCGGGTAATATGTCATATCGTCGCTGCGCCGACCAAAACAGTCATCTGTTTTTTAATTACTTTTCAGGAGAGGCAAAAAACTTTTTTTTTACATTTTCCATATATTTTACACTATATTGGTCTTGACAGCTTCGAAAAAAAAAAAAAATATCGCGAAAGGGACTTAAGGGTCGATGGACGACCACAAGTTCTTGAAAAATTCAAATTAAAAAATTCGAAAAATTACTCATAACTTAATTTGTCGGCGCATGAGCATTAATATTTTTATATGAATTGATGGATTTCTAAAAACTTTTTCTTGATGTTATGCGTAAACTTCAAAACAGAGATGAAACATCAGGTAAATGTTTATCCACCGAATCAATTGAATTGAATAAATTATTCCGGATCTGGTGTCTGTGTTTAACAGATTGTAAGATATCAGACGTAACAGCAGTCCGTATATTAATTGCTACGGCACGAGCTTCTCAACTTGACCCAAAAAAGTATATCATAAATCGGAAGTCCCTTCGAGATGTCCGTACACAAAATCGACGGCAGATACGGGATTTTTGGAGGCAACCCCACAGTTGGTTGAAGCGAATTTTTCAATTGACTTACTCAACGGCGGAAAAAATATTAATCGACATTCACATATGATGGGACGAGCAGCTCTTTCGCGTGCCAAAGATAACGTCGGGTTAAGGAAAAGGCAAACGTATTGCGGAGGCCGTTACCGCTGACCGCAAATTCCACGGCTCGTCAATATTGATTAAGGATATGCTGGAACGAGATCATTTTGTTTGGCTCAATTCAAGGAAAAACGACCCAGAGAGTACTACAAGAAATTCCTTGAAATCGTTTTATTGTCCCACTAGGACTCATCAGTCATGCTCATTTGATACCATTTCGTCGCAACGATTGATAAAGAGATTCTTTGGGCAGCCTTGTATCTAAGTGTGCCATTAAGCGGAAAATGACAAATGCAATTCGTATATGTGAAGAAAAAGAGGAATACGAACCTAAATTATGTGACGATGAGATGGAAGAATCGTCCGACGAAATCAGCAAGAATGAAGACAACGTGGATGATATCGAGGAAGAAAAAGATGACGTGAAGAATAGCAGCGGCAACCAAGCTCGGGCTCACGAAGTACATGTTGATGGCTTTGAAGGTGTAAAAAGACTTAGCTTGTCATCCAAGCAAGTGAATCAAGAACTCACAAACAACGAATTGACCTATTAAGTCACACCTGAGACAGCAAAATTTGTCGCTCGTTTCAGATTGTCAATAATTTTCACTGTTACCGATCAATAAACCTGAGAAGAGGGCGAAGGCAGCGATCCCAATAAATATTGTGTAAATTACATGTTGTCAACGCCGCTGCCGAAAGGGGTGTCAAATAAATAGAGGACTTCTGCAACGTGTTGTACTGTATCGAGGAGGAATAGATATTTCAGATATCGCATCAAAAAAAAAAATAAATTAATATGATAAACATTCCGAATTATAACATTTCGAAAATTTGTTAACCTAAAAAACTAAATATTTTAATGAATAAAATATTTTGTTGTGATTTTTTTGATTTTGGTAGTTTTAAGTGTATTTTTTATGGGATCCCCTTTTGGGGCTGAAGATAGGGGGTAGGTATGTTCGGGAAAAATTTAAGGAGGGAAATACTAGTGGAGGTCGGCCATACAATTTACCAGTCTAGGTGACATAAGCAACAGCAGGAGCTGATTTCATAAAAAATTATGAAAATACGAAAAAATTAAATGGGGACCTCCCTAAGGGTTAGAGATGGAGGATAGATATGTTCTGAGAAACTGTTGCGGTTGCAATAACATAGGGTTGGTCATACATTTGACTACTCTAGAGGTGACTCCGGGGCAGTTACGGAGTTTGATGTGGATTTTTTCCCCTCACCCCCAACATTGACCACGATGCGCTGTCACTAAACCCAACCCCACCTCACCCAAATTTTGACTCAGGTATTTTTTTCCCAACTACACAAAATTATGGGGTGGTTCGTATTGAAATCGTAAACTCGTGCATTATATCAACTCTAATGAATATTTGATTTTTGTATCAGACTCTAATGAATATTTGATTTTTGTATCAGAGCCCTTTTAGGGGTTAAAAACTGGGGTTCGGTCATACATTTGCAGGATTTGATGTGGATTTTTCTTCCTTCACCCCCAACTGTGGCCACAATGCGCTGTCATTTAACCCAAGCCCTTCGGAAAACCAAGCATCGCAACATGCTTCACATATGAAATTACAAATGGTTTGCAACATTTCCTAATATTTTGGCATAAGAACAAATGCCAGAATGGCTCTCAAGTTCAATCTTGCGTTACTTGTTGGTGGTAAAGTCTTGAAGTCAATGCCCTCATCATCATCATCACATTGTTGCTCAATCTCAATTAGAAAAGAGTTCGGGTTCACATTTCAGTACTGGTAGTTATATCAACAATTTTATTTAACTTACCACTATTATGACGTTTTATATTTTTTGATAAAATTTTATCAAGTTTTCAACTTTTCGCTTTATATTATGCATTTGCATTTTTTAATATAAAGTGAAACCAGAGTTCAAACAATTCTTTAGCAATTTTAATATATCTTTCCTTTTTTTATAATAAAGATAATTCGATATTTTGAAAATCACGACATTTTATTGAAGCCTCTTATTGTCAAGTTCTTGGTCAATGAGTTAAATTTTTTTGAACAGTTGTTGTACATCTTTTTGTGAATTTTAAATAACTTACTTACTTAGCTGGTACTTCTGTGCAATCCCAGTAGATTATATACCGCACGTAGAAAAATATTATAAGCGCCTCGATTTTCTGCGCTTTTTCTGCAGTTAGTCACACCGAGTTCTGTAAGGTTCTCAGAAACCTGGTCTTTCCAACGGAGCCGTAGTTTGTTAGTTACTTAGAAAATCATTCTTTTATTTTGGCCCACCCCTACTTCATGAACTTCATCAAGCCTTTTTATTACTTTTAGTCAACTTTTTCAAAGGTATGGCATTATATCCACTTTGATCGGAAATTTAATATGGTGTTTTTGCACAACCACGTTGGTAATAACACCATATGGCCTTATTTCGCAATCGAATGGGAAATAAGGGCATATAGCTTTTTAGAGTGCGTTATAGAATCGCAAGAATTGTCAACGATTTGTTTGGGAGTCCCTTCTCCCACATGGTTTGTCGGATAATAATAATAACTGAACTAACATTTCATGGGGAACTATAAATAAGTGTTTAAATAATAGAACAACAGCCCAATGACAGCTCGTCTTCCTAAACGAATGAATGTAATTCACTAGGAGTTTATTAGTCTATTTTTACATTAGGCTTGTACACTTAATCTCTATTGAAGTATTTAACTCAAAGTGGGAGAAGCAAACAAAAATGGAAAGTACGAGTTTTAATTGATATAAAAGACAAAAACTACAAATTATAATCAATTACTGGTAATTAATTGTCCACAATTTTATGTTGCATGATATCTTTCCATTAATTAAAATCGAAACAGATACGAGTATCTGTACACTGTAAGAGCTCGTAACTAGTACTGCAATAGACACAGCAGCAATATTCGACAACACTTCACTTCAATGTTATGACCAGTAAAACTAGTCAGCATCATTCTCGCTGCAATCATTGTGATGTTTACTTGTACTCACACCCGTTCATTGTATTATGTGGTTATTACATTCGTATGAGGGCGGAAAGATGCGCATAATGTGTTAATTTAATTATCACGAATTGTTTTTATGTTTCAAAAATTCCTTCACTTGATTCGGTTTGAAAATTACAATTGAGGAAAGAATTTCTATTTTTAAACTTATTATAATTGGCAGCCATGTACAAATGATAATATCTTAGTACTAAATTTCACTCAGAAATTCAAAGAAACTAACTGCAAAGGCTGAAGAAATAAAAAGTTTTAGCGAAAAGAAGGGACAATAAATTGTATTGCGTTTTAAATGAAGTTCGTTATATTTCTCGAAAAGCTTTTCAGTAGATTACACGATGCAATGTCAATCTGAACTTAAACAGTGACTTTGCTCAATACGAAAATGTAAACATTTATTTTGTCATTTATAGTTATACAACATCGTTATATGCTTATCAATAATATTCAGAAAACTTAACTTGTGAACTTAAAATTTTTAGCTGGCAACGTTGTCAGAAAAAGCCTTGCTAAACAACAAAGTACCAGACAACTGACAATCGTGTGAACACAATATGTTGCCATTATCGAATGATTGTAAGATAATTGCCAAAGAAATAATTCGTATGGCAACACTGTCCATAAGTAAATGAAAAACAACAAAAGATCTGGCAAAAACAACGGATCTGGCAAACTTTGGCATGTAAAAATCTGACAACCATGTTAACTCACAACTTTTGTTGGCAGATAAATTCATTGTCTGACAGTTGTCTGGCAATACAAATGAATGGTTTTCTTACAATCGTCTGAACTGACAATTTACCTTTTAAAAACAAATTTTCTTTGTCAGTACGTTGCCTGTACAATAGTAAATCTAACAACATTGTAAGATCTGACAACTGTCGGTACATAGCATTGAGTATCATTATTATAAACTTAAGAAATTTTTGTCAAATTCTTAAGAAACAATTTTTTACGGATACGTGCAGTGTTGCCATTTTGGTGCTTAAAGCACTATTTTTGGTGCTTTTTTGACTCTCCCAAACCCTTTTTGTTTCTTCATACCCGTTACCCGAAAAAAATAATAATGGTGCTTTTGGAATTTATTTCCAGTGCTTTTGGTGCGTTTCATCTCTTGGGTATAATTACACAAAGTTATTTTTTCTGTGTACCATCACTGTTAATTCAAACATAATTGTACCATTTAAATTACATCGCACTAAACGTTCCAACATAATAACAAATGTAGATAATGCAGATATGAAAGGCAATGCCTTCAGTCTTATATTATTTGAAGGAACGGACATATCTGTCGAAAAATTGCTAGGTGTCGTAGTGCCATCAACGGAATACTTTTATTACCACATTTTTAGGTCTAATTGATTTAAATGGAGGTACGGCTGATGAATTACTTATGGCGTGGAAGCGACTCCTAAATATTTTTAAATTGGATTTTAAATATTTAGTGGCAATCGGCACCGATAACGCTGCAGTGATTACTGGTGTTAATAACGGTTTGTACCAAAAGATAAAACTCAAGTATAATTTAAAGAACCTTGTCTTGGTTCGTTGCGTGTGCCACTCGCTTAAATTAGCTGTGTGCGCCGCTACAGAAACAGTTTCCCAAATAAATTGGAGTTACTTGTGAAAGAAACCTACAATTGGTTTAGCCATTCTCCTATGAGACAAAAGACATGCAAAAATTTTTAAATTGATAAATGACGCAAAAGATTCCTATGATGACAAATACCAGGTGGTTGTCGATTGAAAAGGATGTTAATGTAATTTAAAAAATGTGGCTCGAGTTAAAGGTACATTTTAACGCAACAGCTGATTGTTCCTTTGTAACAAATATATTAAGAGATATGTATTATGATAATATTAATTATGTATATTTGTTATATCGGGGTTCAATCTTGGGTGACGTCCAGGAAGTTAGCTTAGCGTTCGAAGCGGATAATGCTGATCATGTTAGGTTGTATAGCGATTTAAAGGATTTCATCAGAGGCCTAACAAATAAAATTATCATACCTTGTGATAATTTTGACTACATAAAAGGTGATAAGACAATCATACCCAGCAAAATATTTTGTTGCAAAGAAACAATTACAGAATAGCTTTTACTGATAAGTAACAAGTTACACTTTCGGTTGCGCAATATATTATTTTTGTTTGAAATTGTCCCAAAACCAATATGTTCTTCGGAACCTGTTATGAAATGAATTGCTCCATAACTAAATAAAATATGCTGTTTTTTGAAATTTAATTGGTTTTCAATTGGTTACTAAGTCAAAATATATTTTAACTCCGATTTTTGCGTTTTTCTTAATAAATACCCTCTAAAAAACACTTATTTCGAATACGATGGATGTGAAGTTTCATTAACGGCAAATAGAATCTTTTATTTATGTCATCTCTACACAAATAATAATGGTCAGGTCTAGTCACAGCAAAAAAAAATCAGTTTTATTCATTTTCTATTCTACGGAATCTGTGGTGCAACATGTTGTACATAATCGGTTATATGGAACCAGAAACAGAATAGAAGGTCGATTAAAAAAGAAACGATTCTAGAATCAATACCATTCGCAACAAGTTCTGAAAAATTTTCCTGGGTATAATCGTTTTTGCTACCTGGGTTATAACTAGGGATGTAACGAACGTTCGAAATACCAAAAGTTAGTACCTTTGTCACGCCAGTTCTTAGCTACGCCTCCGAGAACTGTCCCCAGCGAACAGTTGTTTAGTGGAGCCGGACTTATCTATGATCCACTAAGAACTAGATTGCATAGCGAAAAAGCGGCGAAGCTTCTTTTTGTTAAATACAACTTGGCTCTACCAAACTTTGAATACTGAATACGACAAAGTTTTCGAAAGAAAACGAAATTATTGTTTAGTTACCTTAAAGACTGAATTTCTGAGAATTATATATATTTTTGTTTTATAGATAATAGAAACAGATCTCAAACCGAACAATGAAAAACATATTCATTTTTGTTTTACTTTGAAATAAATATTTTCTGTTTAATTACTTAACTGGAATACATATTTTTATTTGAAAAGGCAGACAGTAGGAATGAAACTAAATTATTCGTTTATGTAAACCATTCTTTGACATTCGCTAAACAATTTTGGAATATTCGCTTTCGCATTCGCAAAAACCAAAAATAAGTATTCGCATTCGCTTTCGCAAAAAAAATATTCCAATATTCGCATTCGCTAAAGCACATTCGTTACATCCCGAGTTATAACTTCGAAAAGTCTTGTGAAGACAATAATGAATCTAGAGATGAGAAATTTGAAATTAACAAACAACTTGATTGCATTTACTCAAAGTCTTGTAACCGAATTGAGGTTAAAATTGCAAAAAAAATTCGAGTTATTAAAAAATTAATCATTACACAGTGCAACACTTTCGTACCCAGCTATTTTTGAAGTATATCCCGAAACTAAAAAAAATTCCCAAAGCATTTGGCCCCATTACATCGAAACATTTTTTTATGGATACTCCAATATTTTCACCCCTTACTGCAATAATTACAAACTTCCTTCAAGTGTTTATCGTAAAATCAATTCAAGTGAATGCTATAAAAAATCTAATTATTTTATTTAAGCTGTTTTGTGGCCGAATGACTGCAATGACGAGAGTGAAGTCGTTGTATTTTGAAACAATTTTTCTTTAAAGTCCAAATGTACAAAAAACTGTTTAGAAGAATGTTCTACAATTCATGTTTTATATATATTATTTGTATTGTTCTTTATTAATATATGTAAATTATGTACGTAGTATATGAATATAACCAAGTGATCTCACAATAAAGACTACGTATGACCTAATAGTTTTAAATGTAAACATATAATTTTGAGTTAAAAAATTAATTTAAAAGCGCAGTGGATTTTTACCCGTTTTGAGGTAGTTTTTTACCCGAATTAACGCTTTTTTGAATGGTTCATAGTGCTTTTCAATGTCAAAGACTTGGCAACACTGGATACGTGTAACGAAGTTGGGACACAAGTGACTTTATAATCCTAAATGAAATGTTTGTGTCGTTGCATTAGCTTTACTTCGCACATCTAAAACAATTTATTTGTATTTTTGTTTAAAAACAAGAACTTCGTTTTATAAAACGCTTGACACAAAATTTTTGGAACATGACTGAATTTTGAATTTTTTAGAGATAACGCAGGGCGACAAACAAACTGAAGTTGAAATACCTAGGAAATAATACTCCTCCATATTACGTACATACGTCGTAGTCGACTTTCGAAAACTGTCGTAGTGGCGGTCGAATTTACTATTCCTTGGTATCAGGTAAAACATTCGACGTGAATGTTATTGTTATAGATTGTGTTTGCAAATTTTAATTTGTATTAGTCATTATATTTGTTTTTAAATAAAATTAGTAATTGTTAACGAAAATAATTAGTGTTGACATATTTTCATCTTCTGATGAAGAAGAGCACGATAAAAGCAAGGAACTTTACGGAGATACCTAAGACACCGGTCTAGCATATTCGCTCTTTCAAGTTCTATGTGGATTCATCTAGAAATAATTCTTAAATAGTTCTTCCACAGATTCAAAAGCAACTTAATATTTAATACTTTTTGTCTAAGGCGACCAGCTTCAGTTCCAAAATGCTATTGCTTTTTGACTACAAGCTTCCATCTAAATCTTGTCTTATTGTCGGCCATTTAAACATCCTTCTGAGTCGCGTGAGGAGTACCAATGCCAACTTCCCTTAAATAACATTCTTTTGATAATTTTTGTGTTTACTTAAATTTATATTTTTTATTAGATTTTTCATGATTTCTTTCAACCAAAAAAATTTGCTATTTTCAAATTTAAATAAATTTTTTTTTGTGAAACTTTTCGGAAACTACTGAGCCGATTGCAACGCAATATATAAACGGATAGTAGGTTATGTAATTTTATATTTTCTAACTTTAATTTTATAATACCGGACTAACTCTCTTTGACTTATTTGAGTTATGTGGAGAAAAGTCTTAAAAAAAGTAAAATTTTACTTAAAATTCTTTTTTAAAAAACCTCTTCATAGAGTATAATATCAATAAATCCAACGCGATCGTACCCAAGTTCTATATTTGATAAAGCTATAGCAGGATACAGTTTTTGAGAAAAAAAAAACTGGATATCTAGCCACACCCCATCTGGTACCTCTCATGCACATCTGGTACCGCCCACTTTAGAAATCGATTAATATTATTAATAGATCTAACGCGATCATGACCAAATTCTGTATTTAGTAAAGCTATAACAGGATAAAGTTTTGGAAAAAAAATTGGAAGTTAAGCGACCCCCTTATGGTACCTCCCATACAAATGTACCACTCCGTCCACTTTAAGAATTCGAGTAATAATATTAATATAAAAGAAATTTTTTTGTTTTACTGAGGGTGAGGGTAGCCCCACTGAAACTTTCTTACTGGTTTATTTAGTTAATATCACACCGTGACAAAATGGAAAAAAATGAATGAACTTAGGAAGAGACGTAGTGCATGTTGGAGGTCTGGTCGTGTACAACATGACCCTGTATACCAAAGTATCCTAACACGTTCAAAGTCTTGGCTTACGGCTCAAAATCTCACTTTCCTCACTTATGAGCTTATAACTCAGTCAATTCTAAACCGAGTTTTGATTTCTAAGGATTGACTGAGTTATAAGCTCACAAGTGAGGAAATGACTGTCACATAGTGTATTTAATGTTTATGGTCGGCTTGTGCTTAGATATTTAAAAATTGTTTAAATACAAAAACTACAAAACTACTTTAAGTAGACATGGGATTTTTTACAGCACATTGACTATGACTTTTAAGACATCATTAAGTCTATTACTCAAAAAAGTGAACTTGATACCGTTTGCAGCTCACCGACGATAGATGGAATGAGCGATTTTATGTTACTATCGTACAATAAATACCTATTACTTTATATGCAGCAATGGATTTATTTGACATTTGTGTTCGCACAGATGACAGAGAAAACCAGTACAGAAATTTCAGTCAGGTAAACTGACTGATAAATACCATCACCCAATAGAAGATATTGTTGAAGCTTGAGTTATTGAAATTAATAGACTTTTAATTAAAATAAAATTTTTATGTATAATTTTACAATGCTTGTGGTGCAAAATCGTTCAAAACTTGACTTATTTGTATAGAAGGTATAGGGACCGGATTAGAATTTGTGTGAGAAATATTAATTTTACAAAAAAAAGTTATTTTGATAGGGGGTACCAAAAGGGGTGAATCAATACAGTCTTTTTCATTCATGACTCAAATTTTCATACGCACAACTTACGAAAAATTTGATATGTATGTAAGACTATGGGGGTGAGTTCGGTCCTTTGTATGGGAGGTACCAGAAGGGGTGTGTCAAATAGTTAGGTTTTCTGGGGTTTTGCCTCCTATAACAACATAAATTAATCGACCAATTTTCATTACCCCCCAAGAGTCCGTTTGGAAGTTATGGGAGAAATATTAATTTTCCAAAAATAGGTAATTTTTTATAGGAGGTACCAGAAGGCGTGAATCGATATAGTCCGTATTGATTCCCGAGTCCTATTTTCATAAGCGAACATCTTACTCAAAATTTTAGTGAGTTCAGTTTACTTACAAAAAAGATATGTTTGTCAGACTATGGGGGTGAGTTCGGTCCTTTGTATGGGAGGTACCAGAATGGGTGTGTCAAATAGTTAGGTTTTCTGGGGTTTTGCCTCATATAACAACATAAATTAATCGACCAATTTTCATTACCCCCCAAGAGTCCGTTGGGAGAAATATTAATTTTCCAAAAATAGGTCATTTTGTATGGGAGGTACCAGAAGGCATGGACCAATATAGTTCATATTCATTCCTGAGTCCCATTTTCATAAGTGAACATCATACTCAAAATTTGAGTGAATTCAGTTTACTTACAAAAAATATATGTATGTAAAATTATAAGGGTCAATTAGGTCATTTGTATGGGGGGTATCAGAAGGGGTATGGCGAATGTTTCGGTTTTCTTAGGGTATGTCTACTTTTGCAAGATAAATAAACTGACCAAATTCAAATATCCTACGATCGTCCGTTTGGAAGTAATGAAGGAAATATAAATTATCCAAAAATAGGTAATTTTGTATGGGAGGTACCAGAAGGGGTGGGCTATTTTGCCCATTTACAATCACATAAGTTCGTTTTGAAAAATATTAATACTGGTAAATTTTCATACTGATCCGTTAAGGTTTACTCAAGTTATCCTGCTGACCAGCCAGACAGACGGACATAGCTCAGTCGTATTAAAAAGTCCTGTAACGAATTTGGTCTTAAGATACTTGGGGTCTAACTCGTCTCCTTTAATGCGTTACACTTTTTTTCGTATCAAATGATATATACCCTCATCCCTAAGGGTGATAGTATAAAAACTGTAAGTGTTTTTAGTAAGTAAGTGTTTTTTTCAACTAGTATTTATTTCGTTAATGGTAACTAGAGTGTTCAAATACCTCCTTTTTTCAAAAACCCGGTTTCCGAGTTATTCGAAAAATTGATTTTTTAGAAAACTCGGATTTCGAATACAGCATTTGAAAGAAAACCGGTTTAACCGGGTTTTTTGGTTTTTTCCTGAAAAGTTAAATTTAAATAAAAAAAAATAATTTCGTTTAAAACAATGCATTTATTTTGTGTTTTTCCTTTTTAATAAATTTTTGGAATCTCTCATTTTATTTTTTCAAGTAGTATTTTTGAAAAGGAATAAATTTTTGGAATATTTTAATTTTTTTTTTTCAAAGTAGTATTTAAGGAATAGTATGCAATTTAGGTGTTCCATTTTTAGTCTATTCTGCTGTTTCGTTTTTATAAAGCTTGATACAGAAAACACGCACTCACTAATAGTGGAAGTAGGATTTTTTGACAAAAGCGCGTTTAGAAGGATGTTGAGCTTTTCTGTCCTTTTATTAAATCTATCGAAATAGTTGAAATCATCATATAGTCTTGTGTAATTGCAATTGGTTTTCACTGGATTTTGGATGTTATTTATCGTTGCTATCGTTGCCTACCATTAGGTGATTCCTTCATCTCACAATCTGAACTGTTGCTAGACTCTGCCGTTGTTGGGGAAATTGCAGGATAAAGCCTTTAAAAAAGTTCGTTCGCATATTCCATCGTTCCCGCCTTTTTAGAATACTTTACAGAGGATGAGCTTGTAGGATATTTTCCGAAGCTAAGGTATATAATTAGGCTATTCAACGTTTGTATTCTTCTTTCCTTAAATCTTGCTATAATTTTGTCTCGCAGCTCCCGAGCATATGCGGAATCCATATTATTGAGCTGTTACAGTATAAACGCATATACTCCTTCAGAGTCGATTAGAATGGCTGAATCATTTGATAATCTTTTAATTGCGAGCGCTAAAGGCTGAAGCGCTAAGCTTAAATCTCTCAAAATTGTTATTTCTTGTAAGGGCATGGTTGACACATGGGTTAATTCTTGAAACTGTTCAATCATTGCCTTAGTTCTTTATTGTGCTCCTGGAAAACATAGCTCTGCAATTTTCTTTGTCTTCGCTCGACTTTTTGAATGAATTAACATGCTTCCACAATTTTGCTAAAATTTAAGACACGTTTTTAATGAGCTTGTATGATTTTTTGACTTTCACTATTTCACCGCATTCATCATCATCACTATCATCTTCGGCGAGATTCACTTCGACTTGTTGATCCACCTAAATAACGTGTAAAAAGATTTTTCTAAATTAATTCGAAAGCTGCATTCGACAGTCCGATACGACAGAAATTGTTGGATGCTATGGCTGAGTTTGGTATCCCCGCGAAGCTAATTCGACTTTGCGGGATGACACTGACTGACACTAAGTCTTCAGTGAAAATTGGCAAAAATCTGTCAGAGCCATTTTCTACCAAGCGAGGCTTTAGACAAGGCGATAGTCTGTCCTGCGATCACCTTAACATCGTAATGAAGATGATCATGGAGAAGGCAGCAGTAAACAGAAATGGTACCAGCTTCAACAAAAGTCACATGTTGCTCGCGTAAGCTGATGATATAGATATTATTTGACGTGGATTGCGAGATGTTACTGCGGCTTTTTCGAGCATTAAAAAGCAGTCGGCTGAAGTGGGTCTGGTGATAAACGAGGACAAAACCAAGTTATTTGTTTCAACGAACAAAGAGTCAACTCGTCTGGGACGCTGCGTAAACGTTGACAACTATATCTTTGAAGTGGTAGATGATTTTGTCTACCTTGGCTCCGCCATAAACAAAAATAATAATGTCAGCCTGGAAATTAAAACATGAGTATTGATCGCAAACCGCTGCGACCAAAACTCCGATGGATGGACCAGGTGAAAGAGCTGTTAACTAATCTTGGTGTGATGAACTATCTACGGAGCGCAAAAGACCGAAGCGCTTAGAATACTTTTCTACGTGCGGCTACTGATAGATAAATTTCTGTTGTTGCTGCCATTAAAGAACAAGAAATTAATTTGAAATTGAATTTAAAATTTTACAAAGCTTCTAAAAACATTCTCGTTTATGAAACGTAAAAAGTTGTTTCTAAATTAATTTGAAATTGAATTTTAACATTTTACAAAGCTTCTGAAAACATTCTCGTTTACAAAATGTAAAAAGTTTTTTCTAAATTAATTTCAAATTCAATTTTAAAATTTTTACTTTTTCAATAACTCCTTTTTGATTTGTAACAAAGCAATTTAAAAAAACCGAGTACCCGAAGGAAAAAACTCGGTTAAACCGGTTATTCGAAAATGGCACTTTTGCAAAAACCGGCATACGGTTTTAAATAAAAAACCGGTTTACGGTTTTTCGGTTTCGGTTTTGAACACCCTAATGGTAACACTTAGTTCGTGTCAGATTTAACAGATAATTAGTTTTATCCTTCCGCTGAACGAATATGGTTGTGTATACACTTGAACAACGCTGGGAAATATGCGTTTTCGCCTGCGATCGACATACAGAAGATGCCGATTTTGCCAAAAAAAAAATCATCTTTTCAGATGAAGCTCATTATGATCTTGGCGGGTATGTAAACAAGCAAAATTGTCGCATTTGGGGTACAGAAAACCCGCTCGAATACATTGAAACAAAACGAGTCACTGTTTGGTGCGGATTTTGGTCCAGAGGCATAATTAGGCCATTTTTCTTCGAAAATGAGCAAGTAGTGACCGTTACAGTCAATGGCGATCGTTATCAGGCCATGTTGAACGAATTTTTGTTCACAAAAATTGAAGAGGAGGCTATTGGCAACATTTGGTTTTAACAGGACGGCGCTACGTGCCACACAGCCTAAGGTACACTCGATGTTTTGCGTCCTGTTTTTGAAGATCGCATTATCAGCCGCAGAGCTGACGTCGTTTGGCCACATCGGAGCTGCGATTTAACAACGTTGGACTATTATTTGTGGGGTGCCCTCAAAGATAAGTGTTACGCCGACATGCCAGAGACAATTGACGCTTTAAAGGACAATATTCGTGAGGCCATTGGTGAAATACAGCTGCACACAATCGATAATGTGCTAAAAAAATTGGACCGATCGTGTAGGCTACTGCATGGCCAGCCGAGGCAGTCATTTTCCATTATTAACCGGAAGGATTGTACTTTCAAATAAAAAAAGAAATTTGAGAAAATATTCAGTAGTTTCTTTATAGCATTTTCCTGCCTAAAGAAGTATTGAATTTAATGGAACTTTTTTGAGTGGAATAACTCTTCGGGGTGTGTTAGTTTCTTTTGATATTCTCATTGAAATTTTACAAAAAATATTAAAGTAATAATAATATTATAGATAATAGATAATAGATCGGATGTCAGAACTTAATGCTATAGCCGTTATAAAAATCGAAATTCTATTGTGGGGACCAAGCTCGGTTGCTACATGGAAGTATACGGATGTGAAAACCTCGTATCGAAATACTTGTAATACCTCATTGATAGTGTAATAGTCTTCGACCATGTGTTACAATATTAGAATCAATTAGCTTTTAAATTACAAAGAAACATTTTCGCTGCCACCCTAATGCATTTATGCGTGCTAAGTGGATTTGGCATTCAAGACGAGTAAAGCGAAATTCACATGAAACCACACTTTAAAGCTCGCAAAGTAATGCATTTTAATAAGGTAAAACTTTTAGGGAAAGCAGCAAGAGTAAAGAATAATGTTGGCATTCAGTTGCAAAGTCAGCCGTCTCATTTATTCCCCTCCTATTCACTATTTCACTACAGTCATGTATAAATGCATTATTAGGCCTAAACGTATTTGCGCATAATTAAACAAACCCAGAATAGAATGTAATAAATACTTGCCAACAACAGTTATTTTTAAAGGCAACAACAGCAGTTTTTGCTAGTAAAATTATTTAAAAAATTTTAATCTTTAATAAAGATTTTGTAATTAAGATTCACAAGATGTGCAGGGATGAAATGTATTATGTACACGCAGGGCGACTCAGTATGCCTTAAGTTTAGCTAATAATGCCTCTTTGGTTTAGTTTGTGTGGCAAAAGTGGTACAGCTACAGAATAAAAACCACGTTTTTTAAAAACTGGTTACCAAAAAGTAATTTTGAGTACTTAGTTATATATAACTAAAGTATTTATTAAATTTACGTTAAGTGTATCAAAATGGTACATCAAATTCGGCTTACGATCAGAAAAGTGTTTTTTATTGTTTGATATTTTTGGTCAAATTCGGTGTGTCACGCACTAGGATGACGCGTTTCGAACTCCATGACGAGTTCATCTTCAGACCCCTTTGTGACGAACTGATGCACAATGGTACATCATCAGCTGTATATATATCTACAATTATGTCAAACATGTACATACGAAGTAGATATCAGCCGAAAATGTCCAGCACCAATTATAGTTTGAATTTGACCATTAATATTTAAACATGAGAAATGGAGGAAATTCTTTCCCCACGATTCCCCTTTTTACCTTAAAGCTTAAGCTTCTTTACAAGGTTTTTTGTTGGTAAACTTAGATTACTTTAAATTTTTCTATGTCAAAGTAAGGCATTTAGTTTTAGGCCGTGCCGTGCCAGTGTATTTTAAACTAAAGTATTTGTTAGTTTTGTATTACATTAAATGCAATATTCACACTTAAGGTTTGAATCTTAAGTATATGTAGACGATTATTTTACAAATTGAATCACTATAATGCATCTAGCTTTGCTGTTTGCTTGTTTTTGTTCCTGGTTGTTATTTAGAAAAAATCTGTAAATGTGCTATTACTAAGACGACAAACAAATGGATTAAAATTAGTTTTAGTTTAGTTATAATAAAAGAGAACTAAGAAAAACTTTACAGTATCTCATAACTTACTCTCAAATTTTGGCTGTCATACTTGTTTTTTCTCCACAACCATTTAGAAGGTACCAACATTAAAAATAATAGGTTAACCTCGTACACAAATACACATTTTGTTTTATTTTCTCAAACATATCTTGATCTAAATGAGATAGCTTATAAATGTTTTTTGACGGTTTTTCAAAGCTCTATCTTCTTAAATGCACTTTCCACGAACATTTAGAATTTCAAAACTCACGTATTGGCCAATTTTGGAGGGCCGCCCGTTGGCCCCCTCACCCAGTAGGGAGCTAGAAATTTCCAAATAATCTCAAAAAAACCTCAGATTTACTACTTCCATTTTCATTTCGTTCAAGAGTTACAAAACTAATTCCAATTAAAAACCTGTTCTGGCACCACTGTGCCACATTAAAAAAAAGTGTGCCGCACAGTGGCTGAAAATCGTTTTTCATTGGCCAAAAATTCTGTAACTTTTGAAACGATCAAAATATTGAAGTAATTTTTTAATGGATAGATATTTAGTTCAGCTTGACTCAGTTTTAATTACATTAAAATTGATTGATGACTTTTTAAGGAATTCTAGGTCAAAGTTGAACTTTTGATTTTTTTTTTAACTTTTAGAGTGAAATATGGGTTTATTATTTTTTTATTTATTAAAAAATTTAATATTTGGAACTTAATAATAATTACATTAAATTTAACATGTTAGATGGAGTGGAAGTGTTTTAACACACACACACACATACACCCAATATTAAGACTGTTTAAATTTAAACACTAAAGTTGACCCAAAAATCGATATGGGTATTTCCTTGCGTTGCGGACGCACGTTTTTTTTCTTATATTTTGAAGATTATGTTCATATTAAAAAATGTAGATTTTGGACAGTACTAACATATAATGTTCTTTTAATGAAACTTTACTTAAAATGTTATATTCAAAATTATGACAAAAACAAAGTGCGTTATGGACACACACAAATTTCCACAGCAACTTGAAGTGTCTATGAAAGTTTGTGAAATTTAGCGAAATTTCTTATGTGATCAGTATATTCTCCTTTGTAAAATAAAGAAGACATGTTGGGGTTTTATAAACAACTTACATCACACTTAAAAAGAAGTTTAAGTTTTACACGCATATTTCTATGGATAACACAGAGCAACAAAGAAAACACTACCTGGAAAATTATACTATTTTTCTGATTATAGTTAAGGGTAAAAAACCGGTTTTTCGTACTTTTACGCACTTATAAGCCAGTTACTCGGATAAATATGAACCGATTTTAATTTTCTCAGCGGATTTGGAAAGAAGAGACTATCCAACGATATATAAAGTTTGTTTTGTTAAAGTTCAATAAATTCATTATATGATTACAACAACAACAAGTTAAAAATACAGCAATTTTTTACTATAAAATCGTCTGTCCTTCCCTGGAAATACCCATATGAAATTGCGGCCTAAAATTTTCAATGACAAAAAAATTTTTTATTTTCCAACTGTGAGGCGTATAAATCAAACAAAATTAAATTTCTGTTAAAAATTGTAATACGTTAGAAATGTAATTTCAAGAAAATTTAAAAAATATTAGAAAAATAATTAATATAATTAATAAAATAATTAATTAGAAAAAATTAAAATTAATTTGGACAATTTTTTTTTCTGACATATTAGTAAAGACAAACACTTAAATTTTATTAAAACTATATATAAACTTTATAATATTCCCTAATATCGCAAATAAAAAATTATAAAATATAAAAAAAAAATTTTAGTCACATCACGCGACGTCCCGTCACGTTTCACAAAATAGGTTGTACTATGAAATTAAAAAAGTTTTTGAAGGTTAGAAAATTGTTAAACAAATTTATAATATTCCAAACCATATTAAAAATGTTTTTACCAAAAAAGTCGAACTCAATTCGCAATGGTTTGTGTTTTGTGAAAGAACAAAAAATTGACTTCTATTTTTGTCTCGTAACGTCACCCTCTTTATTTACTAATACAGTCGGTTTCGTTTTAACGAACCTTTGGTAATAACGAACACTTTTTCTTCATTTCTTCATATAAATCTTTGCTGTTATAGCGAACATCGTTTATAGCGAACTTTACGTATAACGAACAATATTTGTTGTCCCATTTTCCAGTTATCATACATTTTTTGACGGTTATTACAAACTCCCTACAATGTTTTTAATTATTTCAGCTACGGTAACGTAATTCCTTTCAAACAAATACTGAAATGTCATTCTGTTGTTTTTATTCCTAAATTTTTTTAATGTACGAAATACTGTTAAAATATAATAAAACTAATAAAAAATAATAAAAATAATTTTTAGTCTATTTTCTATACTCGGATATAAAGTACTTCACATGTAACGAACTCAAATGCCTAGTCCCTGCGAGTTCGCTATAACCGTACTCGACTGTATTTTAGGGCCATCAGTTCAGAGGATTTTGCCTCTCTTATGTGATATGGAATTGCCAATATAAAATATTTGCGATTACTTGATCGATTTTTATACATATCTGATTGTTATCTACAAATCCAAAGAACATATTATTTTATTCTCATGCCTTGTCAAAAGAATCGATTCGGCAATCGAGTACGGAAACGGTTGCTTCAGAAATTGTTAATTCCATTCGATTGCTTTGTTTTTAATTTTTAACTGAGAGGTATACAATAGAAAAATAAAAAAAATTAAATACAAATATAGATCTGAAAATTGGCCTTTGACCATTAAAAAATACTATGTTGCCTTTTCAAACAAATACAATAAATAATGTAATTTATAGAGTCTGACAGCTGTCATTGCCGTAATATGTCCAGCAGAGTTGTACGGCACGCATATATAACGATATAACGCTGCACTTTGATTCATTCGCATTCTTCATTATAGCAGCTCTCGGCGAATATGTTTTGCGTAGCAATAAGCAATAAACATAATGTATAAATAAATATTAACATTGTTAGAGAAATTAGCAGGCCTCTCCCAACTATGTATGTGTATAACACGTATGGTGACACTGGGTCATTGGCCAATTGATGTTGTACCTCCCTCCTCGGCGCGGCTGTGTGCGATAACGTCAAAAGAATATTAGCACAGTTTATTTTGAATTTTGGTTTGTCATTAGTGCATATTGCTTCTGTAATATATGAAGTCATGTTAAATAATTTTGATTAATAGAAAATGACGGGAACATACTGACGATACAGTCATCACCAACACTTAAACAGCCCCTGTCGCAACACAGTCGATAAGCATGACGAGACACACTATCGTGGACCTCGGTGACTCACAAATACTGCGCTTCAGTTTATTTTTTGTAAGTTTATATTGTCATTGATGTATATTCTCGAGAAGCTTCAAGTGAATGACATTAAAAATGCAAACTCAAAACAATCATAAGCAAAAAATGGACAAATAGCTCAGTAATAATGATGCCTAAAAGTGATAATATACAACAACAACAACAATACAGTGCAAACTCGCTGATCGCAACCACCTATTACCAACATTTTTGCATTGAGATCTTTATAAGCGTAATAAAAATTTTGTAAGTAAGAGATCGCTGTAATAAAAAAGTTGCAGAGCACAAACACACAAATATAACAAGATTTTTCAACAAATGCCAATACATACACAATACCCTACAATATCCATTGTACCCAAAAACCATCTCTATAAAGCAAGTTGCTTTTGATGAATTTTATTTTTAAGTTTTTTTTTGACGACAATTTTATAGATTTTTATTTAATTTTGATAACAATAATAATTTTATATTTTCGTTACTTTTGCGATTATCGCAACCGGGTCATAAGTGTTGAGATTATCGAGCTCGCACTGTACATCGGGGAATGCTGCTGGTTCCTTGCGGATATGAAGATTTTTGGCATTTATCAATTGGAGCTTTATAATCCAAACATGGGTCATGCTAACATGACTTAACTAAAACAAATACTGCCAGACGTTCGTAAAAAAAAACCGGATAATACGAATGATTAATACTAAACCAGGCATGCGCACTCCTATACTAACACATTTGTGTAAGTAAAATCCATAAGAGGAAATGTTTGTTTGTTTTAAAACAAAATCAATCTCCTCAGCTTTATCAAACTTTATAAACAGGGCCTACACAAATATGCACGAAAAAACTAAACTGATAAAAACGCACAATCAATTTTGTTTAGTAGTTAATTTTATTGACTGAATTCATTTAATTTGTAATAAAAACTAGCGGACCCGGCGAACTTCGTCTCGCCCCAATTTAATGCCTTCAGATAAACTTAGTAGAGAGTGATAGGATAAGCAATGTTTTTCGATTAGTTTTCCGCCGCAAAAACAAACAATGAAGGCGGTTCTCCAAAACGCGGAAAGGCAGCGTACAGCTGACTGCACAAAAAATAGGGATATTTGAGACAAATCCCACATACTTCCTACAATTGGCCTTGCGATTTATTGATTTATTGATTATTATTGATTTTCCCCGAACGGGGAATTGGAATGGATAATCAGTTGGAATGATAGGATTACGTGAGATAAGGAATTCCCCTTCTTTGAATTTGCCATTGATGATCGTCGGTTGATTCACATCGTTTATCAGTTTATTGACGGACAACCACTTACTGTTGCACAATTTCGGTTGATTCAGAAACCGCAATATGATTATGATCGATTATCATCGATCCCACCTTTATCTGTAAATTATGCGCCACTCAAGCGAGTTTAAAAATTCGGTCGGATTGTTGCTCGCCTCATCCTCGTCGGTCACACTGTTAACAGATTTGTACGAAAGCAACTCTACAGCGATTTGACTTTCAAAAATGAAATTTAAGCTATCAAGCAGTCATCTGGTCGAGATCGACGGATGACATGTGATTTCGATGATCTCAAACAATGTACGAAGCGATCGTCGAGTCCGTATTCGACCCCATTAAAATTTTGGCATGTCAAAATTTATCAAATTGATAAATATTGCATAAGATATTAATATATATATGGCAAATTCAATATTATTTATATCGTTAAATTTTCCAACCAAAATTTATCCGAAATTTCTACCATCGTTCAAAATCATAAAATCATATGAAAACTGCAAAATTTTGTCGATAAAAAAGATATTTTTTTGCGTTTTTCCGAAATTTTCCGAGTTTTTCGCAAAGAATTAGCTATTTTTTCTTTCAATAGTCCATTTCGTAACAATTGCATACAAAATTCCATACAAAAAGCAATTTTCGATTTTACAAATTTTCAGACTTTTCCGAAAGATTTTTCCAAAATTTTCTTGCATAAAAACATTCAGCCAATTACGAACAATTGAAAAAAAAAATTGAGCAAAATGGGCCAGCCGTTCTCACTTGATGAATTACTATACATTTTTCACACCATTTTTAAACATATAGATTTCACAATAATCCAAAATTTTCCAACCATCACAGCAAATTTTCCACAATTACGTCGTCTTAAATTAGCAAATCAAGCGATACAATGAAAAATTTCGTCGAAAAAGTCTACATTTTTCGAGTTTTATCCGGAATTTTCCGAATATTTCCACTAAGAATTTTTCTATTTTTACATTAACATCGTTATCATAAAATACGATAAATGCAAGTTTTCTCAAAAAAAAAGAAACTTTTTGCATTTTTCCATAATTTTCCAACCAACATTTTTCTATTTTTTCATTCGAAAAGCCATTACGGAACAATTGCACACAAAATTATAAAAAGTTCAATTTGCGATTTTTATTAAATCAATGCAAAATTTTGCCGAAAAAATTCAAATTTTACAAATTTTTGCGGAATTTTCCGAGTTTTCAACCAAGAATTTTTCTATTTTTCATTTCGGAATAATTATCCGAAATTTGTCACATCGTTCAAATTATCAAATCAAACGAAAAAAGCAAAATTTCATCGAAAAAAAAATTTAAAATTTTCGAATTTTTCCGGAATTTTCTAACAAAGTTTTTCTATTTTTCCATTCGAAAAGCCATTCGTAACAATTGCACACAAAATTCCAAACAAACAAACAATTTTAGAGTTTTCCAATTTCCCGACTTTTCGGAGGATTTTCCCAAAATTTTCTTTCACAATTTCAAACAACTGAAAAAAAATGTCAGCCAAATCGGTCCAGCAGTTCTCAATTGATGAATTACTATACATTTTTGCCCCCATTTTTATATATATAGATTTATAGCAAATAGTTGAAAATTAAATGGTTATAATTTAAATTACATGTATAATATTCAGACTAATTTTAAACTACTCTACTGTAAAAAGATTACATGAGGTTTTTTGACTAACAGTTTTTTATACGTATTTCGGTCGTGGTGAATTCAATTTTGTACTTACTCATTTAGTGTAAAATAAATATTATATACACGCCTTCACAGTAATTTTTGTCACAAATTCATGATTTCCGCGCGATTGAAATCTTGATCATTATTCTGTTTATGAATATATGTGATTTTAAGAATCTGTTTTGTGTTTAGTATTTTTATGTGAATAATTGGAAGTTTTTTCACATTTATATGGCAACTTAGATTTCTGAGGGAGTTAGAAAGTATACGGTTAGCATAATATTTATTTATTATTTATTGTTTCAAAATAAAACAGTTTTTTTTCGCAATGCAATTTGTTTTGTCATATTTGAAAAGTAAAACGCTAATTGTGACTATTTCTCTTTGGAAGTACGCATTGCTTCAGCCTCTCCACTGTTACACTATTCCACAACTTTCTTAAGGTCCTTCAAATAATACTGTTATAGTTTTTGACAACTATACTAACTAGTAATGGATGGAACTGGCGGCAACGCACCGCTAGGTAGAGCTCATTGAAATTCTTGACGACGGCCAGAATCATAAGTATAAACACAAAAATAATATTTCCATTGTTAGTTCCGGAAAAACATACTTTAAAAAATAAAGCGGTCTAGCTGCAAAAAAATTTAGAGGATATTTCCAATTTTAAACTTGTCGTGTCTTGTCTTGTCTTGTCTTGTCTTGTCTTGTCTTGTCTTGTCTTGTCTTGTCTTGTCTTGTCTTGTCTTGTCTTGTCTTGTCTTGTCTTGTCTTGTCTTGTCTTGTCTTGTCTTGTCTTGTCTTGTCTTGTCTTGTCTTGTCTTGTCTTGTCTTGTCTTGTCTTGTCTTGTCTTGTCTTGTCTTGTCTTGTCTTGTCTTGTCTTGTCTTGTCTTGTCTTGTCTTGTCTTGTCTTGTCTTGTCTTGTCTTGTCTTGTCTTGTCTTGTCTTGTCTTGTCTTGTCTTGTCTTGTCTTGTCTTGTCTTGTCTTGTCTTGTCTTGTCTTGTCTTGTCTTGTCCTGTCGGTATGAAAATTTACCAGCATGAAAATTTTTCAAAACGGACTAATGGCATTGTAGATGGGAAGAAAAGCCCCACCAACACAACGTGTCTGTCTTTTTTCATTCGAAAATCAACTCTCAGTGAACGCATACCTTGGCAAAATTGGTCTGAATTCGGTGTACATACAAAAATGATATGTATGTAAAAGGGGAAATATAGGTTATGTGTGTGGGAGGTACCAGAAGGGGTGTGTATTTAGGGTTGCTAAGGTTTTGGAGAAATATTACTTTTCCAAAAATAGGTCATTTTCTATGGGAGGTACCAGAAGGCGTGAACCGATATAGTCCATATTTATTCCTGATTAAAATTTTCGTTACCGTACAACTTACGCAAAATTTGACTATATTCTGTATACTTACAAAAAAGATATGTATGTAAGACTATGCGGATGAGTTTGTCCATTTGTATGGGAGGTACCAGAAAGGATGCTTTTTTCCCTTTCTCTAAAAAAAGTACTTAAATTTCCATTTCTACTCTACTACATTATTAAGTACTATTTAAAAACGTCCGTCCGCTTGGGAAATTATTTAATATACTGTTAGTCTCAAGCCATTTTGAAGTCATTAAGAACTTAAAAAAGCACAAACCAAAGAACCAATATGTACTTTAAAATATAAAATGAATTACAAGTACCAATAATCTTTACTTCTAAAAACTATAAGAAAATACAATTACATATTCGATAATACACTGGAGAGCAAAAAATTATACGCTTCACTTTATTTTGGTGCAGAAGTACTTATGGGGTCATAATCCAAAAACCGAATACGAGGAATGAAAGATATTTCAAAACTACACTTTTACATGCAACAACAACATAATTTTATTTAGTTAAGATTGTCTTTTATGCATTTCTTTACGTTATGGGGTGATCATGAAATTAATCGCAGTGGATTTTAATTTCGAAATAAAAAATCATGCAGGAAAATGTAATTTATCTCTTGTGGCTGTTGGGTTTGGGCCCGTTTGGTTTGGTTTGGATTCTCTGAAAAATGAATTTTGGAGCTGGACTTTCCAAGCTGTCGCATTACGAAGAAGGGTATGAACTCCGACGTGACATACTGAAAATTAATTTATTGCCCTACTTGAAGCTAAACCAGGAGAAGAATTACATTTTTCCTCACTCCAGTAAGGAAATAAAAGGCTGGGTTCGGTCAGAAAACGTTGAAGTCTTAGAGGGGCCAGCTTGTATCCATGACATGAATCCTATTAAAAATATATGAAGCATACTTGTTTATAAAGTGTACTCCAACAACAGTAATAAACGCATTTTTTTCTTATTCAAAATAATGGAGGTCATAGGCGCTATTAAAAAGTGTTTTTTATTTTAAATTTTATTTTTGTTGTATTAAAAAAGTTATATTTCGTAATTAAAATCGACTGTGATTAATTTTATGATCACCCCATAACGTAAAGAAATGCACAAGACATACTTAACTATATTTTGTTGTTGTTGAGTGTAAAAGTGTAGTTTTGGAATATATTTTATTCGTCATATTCGATTTTTGGATTATAACCCCATAGGTACTTCTACACCAAAATAAAGTGGAGCGTATAATGTTTTGCTCTCCAGTGTAGTTTCCGATATACTTTATTTACACCCGCGTTAATTCAAACTCGGAATTTTTTTGTTAATATTGACATTTCGACTAAATTCTAAGAAATCGGCGAAAACTGGCAGCCTTATTTTTCATTATTTGAAGTTTATGTGCTGTTCTTTTCAACGTGTATAAATATGTATGGAATTCGATGGTATTAATAAAAAAAGATGATTATTATTAAAGTTGGCGTCTAAGTTTTTGATGGCGTTGTCCCACAGTCGAGCAGTTGTCTATGCAGTCGCTGTATACATTTTTTAAATGTTCATTTCGAAGAGCCGTCTCAGATGGCACTTGGTAGTCCGTGTATTCCTCAAATAGTTTTCTTATATGCTGGTTTCTCATTTTGTAAAATAGGATGTAGCATACACAAAAGCTCGGCACAGTTTTTCTTGAAAATCATCTACATCTGAGAGTCTACCGAAACATTCTGGCAAAAATAATTGTTTTGTATGTGTACAAACTCTACGTTTATACTTAACCATTACATTGATTTTTGTGTATTATTGAATTTTGAATTATAAATTGTACTTTGCAATCTAATATATAAATATCTCGTGTCACGGTGTTTGTCGCAGCAATCCTCCGAAACGGCTCAACCAATCTTTATGAAATTTGGTATTTATAATTGGTCGGTCTGAGAATAGGTATGATTGTATTTTCATACCGCTAGGTGGCCCTGGGGTGGATTTATATCGAAAATTTTAATAAATGCACCAATTAACTGAAATCCAGAATGTATGTTCGGTCATGAGAAAAAATTGTATATACAAATGGACACGGTAGGTGGCGCTAGGGTGGATTTATATCGTATATTTGCATGAATTGATCAATTTGCCTGAAATTTAAAATGTATATGTATTTGTTTGATCACGACAAAAAATTTTATGTACAAATAGACCCTGTTGGTGGCGCTGGGGTGAATTTAGTCCGAAAGTTAGAACGAATGGACCAATTTAACCGAAATTCAGAATGTATGTTTGTTTCATGAGAACAAACATCTTTGTATTGAACGTAAGGACCAATTTACCTGAAATTTAGAATGTATATTTGTTTGATCATGAGAAAAATTTTATATTAAAATGGATCCGGTAGATTTCGCTGGGGTGGATTTATAGCGAAAAATTTACCAAATGGACCAATTAAAGTGCAATTTAGAATGCAAGTTTGTTTGATCATGAGAAAATTTATTTATAAATTGACCCGGTAGTTGGCGCTGGAGTAAACTTATCTCGAGAACAGAAGAAAGAACTCCTCCAAAAGGGCGCGGAGCATGTAAAATGTATTTTTTAGGCCCAGAGAAATGAAATTCGATGCACATAAGAGAATATACAGATCCAAGTATTTTCTTTCATTGTCGGCTCCCCTCGAATGTTGTTTGACAGCAACTTCGCAGTATTAAGCGTCGATTCAATCGTCGTGTCTAGTAAGAGCTTCTCAAAACAGTGACGTTCGCATTCGTCGATAAATAAGTAGGTGCCGTTAGTTGTGAATCTAAAAATAGATAGCGTGTTAATTCACAACAGCGCGAGAAGCTATCCCATACCTCATTCATGGGGTGCAAAGGGAAATTAAGTTTTTTTTTTTAAGTAAGTATTATGTTTGATTATTGGCCGGAATTGGCGTGGCAAATGTATTTTTTTATACACAGAGAATCAAAATTCAATGCAAAGATGGTATTTAGATCTACATACATGAAGGTGCAGACAAAATTTGTATTTTCCATAAGTGGGTGTAGTAAATATAGTTATAGCCCTAGAGCGAAAATTACTTGGCACTACAGATATGAATATACAGACGAAATTGTTATTTTCGATCAGCCACCTTCCCTGGCTTGGCACAAATGTGTTTAGTCGTGACGAAATAAAATTTGATACACAGATAATACTTTACATCTTAACATATGGTACATCACTGACTACTCCTAATTAGCTTTATGCTCTGGTACATTAGGAGATCGAAAATATGAACTTTAATATTTTTAACAATAAAACGATTAGAAAGCAAATGTGTTTTTGTGGAAACTCCTTAGCCAGTATTATGTTTATATTATTTTTACAAATTTATATTTGTCAATATAGCAGAGACATTGTATTGCATAAGTGCTACATTACAATTTGTGTCATAGATCCAATAACCACACACTATGCGTTTGTTATGTTTTATTTCACATCCAAAATATGTAGTAGAAAAAATATTTTAGGCAGAACAACGATTGAATATGAATTTATAAATTTTACCTTGCCATGAATTATACTTATATACAATGTTCCATGTCTTAATAGTACATTTATTAAAATTTAAAAAAAAAATCATTATTATTGTGGATCATAATTTCGAATAAGTATAACAAAACCGAAGTTAAGTTCACAAACAAAAAAAACATAGTCTGTCTTGTCACCATCCAGCTCTCAAGCGATAAGCTCCAAGCTTCTTCCAAATAAAACTACTATGGAATACATCATATTTTTTGCATTTCTTCTCAAATCATATAATTTCCCAACACCTATAAGAAATTATATGATTTAAATCAAAAATTTACAAAATTTGCTATAAAAATAAGAAATATGCTTAAATAAAGGATTTTTTTGGAAATGTGCTCTTGAAACCAAAATATGCTAAAATATGACTTTATGGGTAAAATATGCAAAAATAGGCTCTAACAAATATGTGTCAAAACACTTGTAAGAGTATGAAATATATAAATACTGTACTCATTTGTTAATATCTCGTTTTGAAAAAAACATGGGTTTGCATATTTCCGATTGCCCTGATTATTACTTTCGTACATCGTGTTATACGAGGGCTGCTATATATATTTCTGGCCTAGGCAACAATAAGTGTTGCCAGGTGCAATCTGATATTTCCATTGGAAAGGTTGACATTTTTTAGCATAACATCACTCAGAACGTGTTGTCATTTAATCGTGAATTGTTAAACTTACAGAGCTTTGAACAATTCAATTCCGTTAAAAAAATGGAATTGACACGTGAGCATTTTCGTGCGATCATTTTTCACAACTTTCGACGTGGATTATTCAGACAAGAGTGCATCGATGAACTTAAGTCTTTGTATGGTGATCAAGCACCATCATATAGCACCGTGAAAAACTGGTATAACGAATTTAATCGTGGTCGCAGTTCGCTCAACGACGAATTCCGCGAAGGTCGTCCAAAAACGTCCGTTGTGCCAGAGAACATTGATGCCGTGCGTGAACTAATAATGCAAGATCGTCATGTGACATACCGGGAGATAGAGGTATCCTTGGGCATTTCTCCCACCAGCATACATTCGATATTACATAAACACCTGACCGTAAAAAAGGTTTGTTGTCGTTGGATCACGCACAATTTGACAATCGCTCAAAAAAAGGCTCGTGTCGATTGGTGCAAAGAAATGTTGAAAAAATACGATCGCGGTGCTTCAAAAGATGTTCATAAGATCGTCACAGGTGACGAATCTTGGATCTATGCGTATGAGCCCGAAACAAAACAACAATCGACCGTGTGGGTCTTCGAAGACGAGCCAAATCCAACGAAAGTTGTTCGTGGAAGAAGCACTTCGAAGCAAATGGTCGCCTGTTTCTTCGGCAAAACTGGTCATGTGGCGACTGTTCCGCTTGAGCAACGAAGGACGGTCAATTCTGAGTGGTACACCACAATTTGTTTGCCTGAAGTCTTCGGAGAAATTCGAAAAACAAACAAGAGAAGACGAATCATTCTTCACCATGACAACGCGAGCTCTCACACATCGGCTCAAACCAGCGCCTTTTTGACCGGCCAAAACGTCGAATTGATGGGTCATCCGCCGTACAGCCCTGACTTGGCACCCAATGACTTCTTTTAATTCCCGCACATCAAGAAAAAAATGCGTGGTCAACGATTTTCGTGCCCAGAAGATGCTGTTTAAGCGTTCAAAAACCATGTTTTGGAGGAGTCTCAATCGGAGTGGAAAAAGTGCTTCGACAATTGGTTTGAGCGCATGCAAAAGTGTATAAATCAGGCTGGAGAATACTTTGAAAAACAATAAAACAATTTTTGTTGATAAATATTCGCATTTTCATTATTAGGCCAGAAATATATATAGCAGCCCTCGTATGTTGCAATAAATGTATATGTGGAAACTGTTTAACTTTAAATTTTTTCATGCAATATGTACAATTTGCTCATGGTATGCTTTACAGTTTTCTAGCATGGGTTTTCCAATCATTTCGACCATATTAAACGGCATGAAGTGAGGCACCCTTTAGTAAGTGTTGTCAACCCTCTTCTACTAAATTCAAAAATACACACGCCAACATAGTTTGAGTATATTTAAAGTATAAACATCCCTCCCTTAAGCAAAATGTCAAGCCACCATTTTCCCCTACGCTTCGATAGAAGATATCTATTCTCGTGAATAAACTCATATCCAACATGTGAGTAAATATGTATTTCACTATTTTACTCCTGTTATCCTTTTTTAACTCACACTAAATTACCATCAGTGTGGATAATCATATCACACCCAAAAAACACCCAATCCCACATCTGACAAAAAACGAACCCCCAGAAAAACGAATGTACTCATATACATCACAGTTATGTATGTATGTTCTATCCATATCATTTATAGACAACTAATGGAATTGTAGCGAAAGAAAAAACTGTCAGGGGTTGTTATGTTTAATCGTAATCGTATGGTGTTACAGTCAATACAATTCCTATATTTTTTCTAGTGAAAGCATCAATTCTACATGAGTTGTTTGGAAAATCGTTAAGTAGGACATATACTTAAGCGGACAATATAATATAATATAATAAATCAATTTCATAGTTAAAAAAAAGTAAATAAGCAAACAGGTAGCATCAGAAAGCCGTGACCTATTATGGAATACATAAAACTTACTATTTAGTCATGAATATTTTTTTTTTTAACAGAAATTAGTTGGTATTATCTCCAGGCTGAAGTTATAAGTTTTGTTTACTAGTAATTAAAGTTATCTACCACTTCATAGTTGTAATTTCTCGAAACAAATAAGTTGATCTAGTTATAGTTTATTATCATTTCTACTTCTATTGAATAGTTGTCAATGTCAGAAAAACGAATGTAACATCTCTCAGTTGTATGTCATCCAATGATATCTGTAACATCAGCGCTCACAAGCAACCGCGACATTTATTGGAGGTGATGGCAATCGCCTATTTACTTCCAACATGTACGGAATGGAGGAATTCAAATAACTCTTATTGTATGGGTGGTACCAGAAGTGATGTGGCAAAGGTTTCGGGTTCCTTAGGGTTTGTAAAAGTACAATTTAACTGACCAATTATACTGACCAAATTCAAATATCCTCTAGTTGTCCGTTTGAAAGTTATAAAAGAAATATTAGTTTTCCAATAAGTAAGTAATTTTGTATAGGAGGATCTAGAAGGGGTGAGACAATTCTCCCATTTACATGGCCATTACTTCATTTTCAAAAATATTAATATTGGTATATTTTCATACGAATCAGAGTAGCCTTTTGATATCGTGCCCACCAGCCACCAATCCAGTCAGACTCACGGACATAGTCTCAAAAAGTCCTGAAACGAATTTGGTCTGTGGTATAATCAAATAATAGTTTTTTCAATTTTTGTTTAGGAATACTTGAAAAAACGGTCTCGTGGATTTCATACAATTTCATAAGTCAAATGAGCATCAATTAACTAAATAATTCAAGACAATCAACAGAGCCAAAAGTAGTTCCAAAACATAATAGATGTAAAATTTCTTCTATAAACTAAAAATCTAAATATGATGAATTTCATATCAAAATCGATATTCATTGAACCCGACCCCCACAGATTTTAATGAAATTTTACATACAGCTAGATTTTACCTATAGAAACACAACCTCATTCTTAGAAATTGCATTTTTGAAAATATGTGGGCGTGGCAAGGTATCAAAATATTTGAAAAATGGCGTTAAAAGGTACTTTAAAGCTGCAATTACTATGGAACGACTTTACCGAATTGAAAAATCTTGGTGCCATTAGAATGGTATATAAGTCAGCTTTCGAAAACATACACTGTACAAATTTTATATTACACTGAAAAAATTTTTGTGCCAAAAATAAAAGTTTAAACTTGGAAAACACTTCGAAGATCAAGTCTTTTTTTCCAAAAAAAAATATTTTTAGATAGGTCTAATTAATGTATACAACACATCCAAAAACTAAAATGGGGTTTTTCTTATTTTTTTTTTTTAAAAAAATTTTAAGCAAATGCATCTCATGTTAACTTCCTTATATTTTGATATCTTTTTGTGACAAAATGAATAAAGTAGCTAAAATTAGTGAAGTTTCTAAAGGTATTAAAGAATGGAAGCTTTGAGTTCCTGTAATAGTATTAGCATTTTTATACCTTGAAAATATCTCTTCTTTTGTTTTGTTGCAGTCGTCAGCGTCTGCATAAGCAACTTAAATGGAGGTCTTACAAGTTTGTGAAGCCGAATGATAAAAGTCTTTCGCCGTTTGAAGGAGTCACTATATACCCTAGGTTTCTTTGAACCAAATGCGATTCATGACTTTGTAAATCGTTTGAGCCATATCCGTCTGTCTGGCTGTCCGGCTGGTGCGCACGATTACTTTCGAAAGACGCCACCAAATGTTTTGAAATTTTGCACGAGCATTTGTCGTGCCCAAATGCTGTATTTAGTAAATCAATAGCAGAATACAGTTTTGGAGAAAAAAATTGGAAGTTTAGACACACCCCTTCTAGTACCTCCCATACAAATGTACCGCTCCGCCCACTTTAGAAATCGAGTTGTAATATCAATATAATAAAAAATTGTATGTTTTATTGAGGGTGAGGGTAGATGTAAGTCGGGTTGCCCGACTGAAACTTTCTTACTGCTTTTTGTCAAGAAATTTGTAGAACACTTGAATAAGTTGGTGAGGTGCATTTACTTAAAAAATTTTTAAAAATAAAATAAGAAAAACCCCATTTTAGTTTTCAGATATGATATATATTAAATAGGCCTATCTAAAAACATTTTTTTTTGGAAAAAAAGACTTGATCTTCGAAGTGTTTTTCAAGTTTAAACTTTAATTTTAGGCACACAAATTTTTTCAGTGTAATATAAAATTTTTACAGTGTATGTTTTCGAAAGCTGACTTATATACCTTTCTAATGGCACCAATATCTTTCAAATCGGTTAAGCCATTCCATAGTAATCGCAGCTTAAAGTACCAATAACCGTCATTTTTCAAATATTTAGGTACCCTGCCACGCCCACATATTTTCAAAAATTTAATTTCTAAAAATGAGGTTGTGTTTCTATAGGTAAAATGTAGCTGTTTGCAAAATTTCATTAAAATCTGAGGGGGTCGGGTTCAAAATGTCCCATTTTTTATAAGTTTTGATATGAAATTCATCATATTTTAGTACAATCAGCATACATTTACTTTCATAAGAGGGAAATCGATCCAGAAACTTAACAGAAGGTAACGCTTATTTTAAAAACTTTTTGAGAACATTGTCAATCTTATAAGAAACTGTGTACATTCCAAATGAATTAACCGTATTTAAACGAATACACACTGTATTAAAAATATCATGGGCTTAGGGGTCAATCAATTCAAAAGTATTTCCTTTTATGGAATGAAACTGTGCAGAAGTAATCAATATCAATATTATATTTGAACTTAAATTTAATATCAACACCACACCTAATGTAATGCATTGACTGAGCACCTGAATGAAAAATAGGTTGACCTAAAATGGTCACAAAAATGTTAAATGGAGTTTTGTTGGGAGTCAATTGTACACTAAATATCCACATGAATGAATATCCCAGCTGATTTTCTTTTTAAGATAAAAGGATTTTTTGTATTTTATCACCGTTTTGTGTTTTTTTAAGAAGTGAGTTTATTTTAAATCGTGTATTATCTCATTGGAAGCGTACGCCTTCAGCTTTAAGGCACTTCTGTCCAAATGGATCTTTTCTGCACAAAAGTAAGTTTTGCGAAAAAAAACTAAAAAACTGTTATTTTTACTTTTCCCAAATGTAAGCAACTAAGCTCACAACCTTAAAAATACTAAGTTTACCGCATCCAAAAATGACAAATTTTTTAATGTTCTCAAATATGTCTTGAATATGTCACATTGTCTGAACTTTTCTTACCGATATCGTACAGAAATCGGTACGACTCATAACAGGGAAATTTTATTTATTTTGCTTCGACATATCTGATCGAGTTCTTCAGATTTTCCTACGATTTACGATCAAAAATCTTTCAGGCATCGGTACGACATGTCGTACATCGGATTTCCCTCAGCTTCGTACGTTTTTAGTAACGATTTCGGTCAGATTTTGGATCCGATATCGAAAGATATTTCCCTAAAGACTTCGGGCAGAAATCGGTACGACGCGTCGTCCAGAACAGCCGAATTACTTCAGATATTTGGTAAGATATCGGTCCGAAGTCGAAACCACGCGTCCAATTTCCCTCGATTAACATTCAGAAATCGTTCAGACGTCGGTACGACATGTAGTACATACATCGGATTTCCCTCAGCTGTGTCGGTCAGACCTTGTGTCAACCACTCCATTCGTTTTTAGTAACGACTTCGGTCCGATATCGGAAGATTTTTCCGACTGTCGTACCGATTTCTGACCGATGTCTGAACATTTTTTTTGCGGGGTTATCACAAATGCAAATATGTAAGTATGTGTGTATAGACGAAACTGCTATAAGAAAGAGGTATCGTTATATGAGTCTAAAAATATAAAGTGTGTTAATTCACAATAACGCTAGAAGCTATCCCATAACTCATTCAACAGGTGTAATCAGAAAAGTTGTTTTCATGTGCAGCAATAGGATACCTCAAAACCTCTTATGTCGACATAAGCAGTTTTTCCAATCCACATATAAATAAAGTTCATTGAAAATGAGTTTGGAAAAACAGTTTATTTTGAGATATGTTCGACGTGGTCTCATACACTTATTTGGAAAAAGTGCTTAAGTTTTATTTTTTTACCAAAGGTCCTTAAATTAATTAATTTCTGAATTGGAATGTACAACAATTTATTACTTAATTAGCAATGATTCGATAGATTACTCTCTGTTATACTAGAATCACCATTAGTTTTTTAAAGTTCGAGACTCTCCTGATAAATCAGTCTTTCAATACCTCGACTGCAACAATTTTTACGAATAATTTTTACTTCTTACATTTTTTCGTCTACGTATTTTTTTCCGATACTCTCGAATTTATTACTTAAAAAAAGTTAATTTTTCTTAAACTTTTATACAATTTTTAGTTACTTATAAGAAATACCTGTATGTAAAAAAAAGGAATTTTTACTTCACATGTAATGAAATGGTTTCGTATGAAAGAATTTCTATTCAATTTCCAGAAGTGTTTCATTTATGTTGTATTAAACACAATTGCGTTCAAACTAGAAAATGACCATCTATAGCCGCTAAATTTCCAGCGGATATCCAACAGACATAAAAAAGAAAACATAAATCATTTTTATTACTATTTCCCCAGAAAGGGTCTTCAACTGAAAGCACAGAAAAGCTAAAGAGAAAATTATGCAAGTAAATGACCCTAGCGCACGCAACACGCACGGAAACTTTTGTGTTATATACCTCTTACTAGTTTCTTAGGAAAATGTAAAACAAATTAATACAATATTATAGAAAAACGCGTAACGCAGTTCGTAAACTACAATGAACCTATGGGTAGAAAAAGACGCACAGCAGCAGTCGTCCCTTTACTCAAAAGCTAAAACAGAAGAATTTGTTAGGGTGCAAAGTACACAAAGCAAGTTCAATGTCTCAACCAAAAGAACAATTCTCAAACACAACTTTTCCCACACAGAAAAAAGGATGTAATATTGTCACATTTGACGGTGGTAAGTCATTTTACCAAAGTCAGATGTGTAAAACTCGTTACAAAGTACAAAAAACATATGCACTTCTACCAAAAGTATTATTTTATTGGGATGAACAAAATGTCTCAAGTCTAGATAGTGGAAAAGTGGGTTTTTTTTTACCTGAATGTAACCAATTTGTTTATTTATCCCTTTACATCACATGAATGAGATGTGGGGAGCATCTTACATTTGAGTGGTTAACGCGACAAGGAGACTTATTGTTTAACGACAAATCTGCTGTTCGAGATGTTTTTACTAGACTCGACTATTGCGAAGTTAAAGGAAAGCTTAATATAAACAATAACTTACAATTTTCGTTATGAATTAAATTGAATAAAATGTTTTTTGGAATATTAACATTTCTCTTAGTTGTGGTAAGCATAATGTTTTTGATGTTGTTGTATGGAATTTATAGATTATTTGTTATGAATAAGATATAGGAAAGTTTTCCACATTTTAGTCGACTTGTGATCGAACACTTCTAATGATTAATACAGGCAACTACATCATACTTCACACACTGCTAACGTGAAAACATACCAAAATAGCATGGAAACCCCGTCTTTACCTTAGGAAGGTAGTTTACAGATACGCAAAGTGTACTGCATATATGAAGAGCGCATTTCCACAAATTGCTGGTTCAGGAAAGCAGCGTACGTGAAGCAGAGAACGAAGTCGACCCGAATTTGTCGGTGGCGGCGGCTCAGAATATTTTTATAGGTCGGCGACGCACAGTAGCTGAAATTACATTGGCCATAATTCTCTAACTTTTGAACCGATCAAAATATATTTTTTTTAATGGATAGATATCTAGTTCAGGTTGACTAAGTTTTAATTACATTAAAATTGATTGAGGACCTTTTAAGGAGTTCTAGGTCAAAGTTAAACTTTTCATTTTTTTTAACTTTTATAGTGAAATGTGGGTTTATTATTTTTTTATTTATAAATAAAATTAATATTTGAAACTTAATAATTATAAATACTTTTTGTAATAATGAAATTATTTGTAATAATGAAAAAATAGTAAAATCAACTATAGATTTTGCTATTATTACAGAAAAATTAAAAATTTTTTGATATCAAATTTGTTTACGCTCAAAGAAGATTTACACTTAAAAAAACGTTAATAATATTATCTAAAAATTTGTACTAATACTATGTTTTTCGCACTTAAATAACAATGAAATGCAATTATAATTTTTAATTATTAGACTCAAATATTGATTGGAAATATACCATATTATGTTCTGAGCTATTTCTGTTCTTTAGTAGTTTTTTGGCTTCTTCATCTAAATCCCCATGTTCCACTTTCCATTGATTTCGAATACTGGATACAAACGGATCTGACATTGCCAATAATATATTAAATATAACTTCATTTGTGGAATTTCGTGAAAGTTTTCTAGTATTGTGCTCTATAAAATCTGTAATCTTTGATCCTTTTTTCCTGAGTCTTCTCTAACAGATCCAGTGGCACCAAATGATATTTAATTGCATCTTCTCCATGATGAAGGATTTTGTAAACTGTTGCAGACATATTTCTCCATGGGTACTTGGTTGTATATACTTTTGCAGTTTCCTTAGCATAATCTCCAAATTTTCTAGAGTAAATTTTTCATTGCACTCAAGTACTTTTAGGATTATTTTAAATCTGAAAATAAGGTTTAAATCCACTCCTGATATTTTTGATGCTGTTTCGGTATTGCCATTCTTTGTATTGCCTGACCCTTGTTTTGGCTGATATATAATTAATCCAAATTTGCGATATTCATCTTGAACATGTTTCTTTTTTGAACTTCTTAACTCTTTGTTGGTTACGTTGTTTCTTATTGATCCTGAAGACCCGAAATCCAAAATCATAACTGATTTTTAGTATGTGTTCCATAAGTCGTATTCTTGCATGTAGTGGTGATAATCCAAATTCATATGCATCGGTATTATCTAATGATTTTTTTGGAACTTGGTTTAATTGGTTTGATGTTGCTTGGCATATAATGCATCATGAGTTTCTTCGTTGAATTAAAATTTGATTGGCCTGCAGTATTCGTAGAAGATGGTACCTCATTTTTCCAAATACAGTATGACCTCGGTTACTGCAACTCTCGATGAGCGCAACTCCTCAATTATTGCAACAACTAAAATATTTACATTATAAACTCAGTGTATGCAACTTGGCAAAAAATAGTGACTCAGTAAACGCAACTTTTAAATTTTGCCGTGAGGTTGTTTGGTTTTTTCTTAACTATTTTTTGAAAGCTAGAGGAAATTGAAATCACTATCGTTGTCCAGGATTTGCCTAAAATAAAGTCCAAGAATGCCATTAATTCATTAAACATTTGTATTCTATGGGCTGAAGAAAACAACATCGGCTTAAAATCCTTGGTTTAATTAGTTGCAGTAACCGAGGTCATACTGTATCAGTTGTACTAGTCGAAGGCTCCGAATCTTCCAAAATCTTTTTCAATCGCTGAGTTCGAAATATTTTCACATACTACTTGTTTGTATTGTTTTTGTCCCGAAGATCCATCACAGTCCTATTTGCAAAAAATAATTAACTTTATGTTTCCATATTTCTTTAACTCATTTCCTGTTATTGATTGTAGCAAGCGTTCGTCTGTGTGATCAAGTAGAGATTGAAGTTGTACCTCTGCTAGGGTTGCCAGACGGTCTTGATTTTTCTTGATTTACAAGAATTTTTAATGCTTGTCAAGAATCAAGAAAAAATATGTTTTTGTCAAGATTTTTACAGACCAACCAAAATATAACGTAAATATAACTTCCTTGCACAACATTTTGTAAAAATCAATTAAACATTTCATTAAAATATTATTGTGACAAATTTTCTTTAAGTGTATTTGTTCGAAAATAAATCAACACTTTTATTTTTTCATCTTTATTCAATACTAAAAACTTGATTTGAAGCAGAAGCTAGTATAAACACCAAATTTTGACCTAAAGTCGTAAAGGTTGGAAGTCCACTTTTTGACTAAATGTATTTTATGATGTAGAACGCATCTGGCTTAAAAAAAACATCAAAAATATATGCGCTGTCACCTTTCATACACATAATTGCATTAAAAGTTTTGAAAAAGTTTTTAATTTTGGACTTACACCCTTTGTGACTTTATGTTGCGATATAACAAAAATTTGACTCCGGAATGAATATATCGGCCTATCCCATTTAAATCCTCCCATAAAAAATTATCAATTTTTTGGAAAATTTTTATTTATTCCTTTACTTCCAAAACAACAACTGGAGGATGCTCAAATTTGGTCAGTTTACTTATCTTGTGACAGTAGGAAATCCTCAAGTTTGCCACACCTTCTCTTGTATTTCCCATTATTGTAAGTGCACTAAATTTAGTGATATTTGCACAAGGTAAAAATTTATTCAACGTTGATTTAGGAATAAAATACGGGCTCTTTTGCTGCCCCAGCTGATACCTCCTAAACAAATACTCGAAAATTTATATATTTCCAATAGTTTCTAAAAGAAACTCCTCAAGCCGTTGAAAATAGTTTAATTTTAATATTTTGCATTCATAGGTGAAACTTAAGAAATGGGGTGTTTTACCCAACCCATTAGAAATTAAGAATTCTTTTGAAATTTTTGTGCGAAAAAAGACTCTTTCGGTAAACCCACACAAAATTTCCATATGTCCAGAGATAGATTTAAAATTTCTACATTTGTTGGCAAATTCATTAAAATTTTTTATACTGTAACCCTTTATACGGTGAAACTACGTGTCAGTAAAAAAATGGTCATATCTCCAACCGTTTACGCACTGCAAACTGGAAAATTGTAATACATCAGTAATATAATTCAAAAATCGTTTAGTTTCAATATCTCGAGATTTAAATAATGTCTTACATAAGGTAAGGGTATTTTTCAGTCAGTTCCTCTGACTTAAGAATCTGCACTTGATTTGTTTAATACCGAAATTATATTTTTATAAAAAAATAAATGAAATTGAAATATTTACAACTTCTAACGTATGAGTATTTTTATTTGTCAAGATTTTTTTCCACAATCAAGATATTTTTTGGTGAATGTCAAGAATTTTACAATTTTAAATCTGGCAAGCCTAACCTCTGCCGAAATTGGCGTGATTGTAATAGTGTCCTTTCATGCCAAACAGTCCAATTTTGCAGCGGTTATTTGATGATATGCTGGATATATATTTAAGCCTTTTTTAATCGCACTCAGTCTGAGCTCACTATATTGGTGTTTTGTTAACTTCAAATTCAGAAATAATGCTAATGCTTCCTCATTTGTGTACTGTTTTGCATCGCTTGGAGTTGGTATACTTTTAAGAGTCCGTTTTGTTCTCACTGGACTAGCTTTAACAACTTTTAAAATGATATCCAGTTTTGTTAATTGGTTCTGTGATTGTAATTGATGTAGGAAAAATTCTTTTATATTTGTACAACCAATTGCATCGTTAACATCTTTAAGTTTCCGCCTCTTAGATCTATCGCTGCAGTTGTCCAATGATCTGCGTGGTCTTCTTTTTTTTTACAAAAGGATTTTGATTCAAGTGGGCTTTTTCAATTTACCGTTTATGTTGCCATTTAAGGTCAACATATTTTTCATTCTGGCGAGGTGTGCACGGTATTTCTCTAGACGGTATGATTAATTTGGCATTTCCAAATTGTCGGATGAATTCTATGGAATATGTCTATTTGGCATATAACTTTTTACAATTTTTGCAAATAGGAAAAATGGCATAGCATAGTCGAATAGAGCATAAAAAAGGATGAACTCCTATTATTTTTTTTCGAAAGTGCAAAAAAGTTTACAGGGTTGACAACTCGCAGCAATACATAAATTTTTGCACTTGAATTCTTAACTATATTAACTAATAGTAGGCAGACTATATCGTATTTGTAAATTTGTATGTGATACTTGAAGCGACGACTAGTTTTCTAATCATATTTTTAACAAAAATAAATTCGCCACACCACAAAAGTCATTGTCCGGCTTTACAAAAGCAAATAAATGCTTTCTTAGACATTGGGTCAAAAAATTCAGGAAGTTCAGCGGAGCAACATTTGCACAGAACGTGCAATTAAAATTATGCAAGACATTTTGCTATTTTGTAAATCATCACATACTTTAAACTTATAACTTATTTCATATAACAATTGAAAACATTTGTTTTTTAAAATAAAAGTATTGAAAACAAGAATCTGACTTTTTTTAGAAATCGCGTTTGTTGCGTTATATTTTTGAAACTAAATCACCTAAAAAGGTGATTTCATTACTTGTACAATATTTGCCACCACGTAGTGTTATGCCAATTTTTTCGTTAAAATTTGTTATGTGCCTAATGTCTATGCCTTAAAGGATAAATTAGTGCCGCTTTTAGAAAGTAATCCAAATGTTGGATTGCTTTTACAACAAATCAATTGGTCAGTATATAAGAGTAAACATAGATACTCAAGAATGGTTCCAGTCTAAAAATATTATAACTATGGACTGGCCTGAATGTTCCCAATAAAACCCAATCGAGAACGTTTAGGCATTGTTGGCTCGCCTTGTTTGTAAGTAAAATCGCCAATATCAAAAAACTTTTGACATCAAAGAAGCGATTACACAAGTTAACAAGGTATTTGTTTATGAATAACTGTATATTGATTTTAAGATTACTTGGTTTTTTTGTATCAGCTCGAATTTTCGCAATTTACGATAATGTCAGAAATGAAAGCATTTATAACTGATTTATTAAAAAACTATATAAAATTAAAAAAAAATTCGTCTATATAATTGGCTTTAAGCCGTACCTTCTTTGGTTTAAAATTTGTACAGTAGATTCTGAGATATCGTCCAAGTTTTGAACAAAAAAACATTATAAAAAAAGAAAATCTTTGTTCTTAAAAAATTCATAAAAAGAAAAATGCGACAAAGATCCCAGTTTTGGTCTTATATCATGTCGCCAAATATATTTTACATAAAATGAGCTTTCTTTCATTTTTCGTCCACAACTTTTGATTTTATTCTTACTGAGCAAACTGCATTCGATCAAATTGAGATTTCCCACTTTAGAAATCGAGTAAAACATCAAAACACCCAACAAGATCGTTCCCAAACTCTGTACTTAGTAATGTTATAACAGGATAAAGTTTTGGAGAAAAAACTAAAAGTCGAGCCTTATGGTACCTCCCATACAAATGTACCATTTCCCCCACTTTAGAAATTGAGTAATAATATCAATACACCCAAAGCAATAGTGCACATATTCTGTGTATTGTTAAACTTTAACAGGATAAAGTTGTGGACAAATAATTGGAAGTCTAGCCACTCCCCTTCTTGTACCTTTCACATAACTGTACCATTCATCAAAAAGCAAAACGCGTTCATCGATAGTCATGATCTATGTTGGTATTTCTAGTTTTGGATAGTACTCAAAATTGTTACTAACACAATATTTGTTACGGAGACACACTTTTTCCCATAGAAACTTGAAGTGTCTATGAACATATGTAAAATCTAGCGAGATTTGTTATGTAATTTATTTTTTTAGAATAAAGAAGACATGTTGGGATTTTATAAACAACTTACTTCACATTTAAAATACCGTTACCTTCTGTGCTATTTCAATCTAAAAGTACGTTACGGACACACGATGCGTGCACACGGACTGTTTCATGGCTAACACAGAGCGACAAAAAAGCAATATCTGGAAATTATACTATTTTTCGGGTATATGCTGCTGAGCACAAGTATCTGTTTTTAAAAATTTCCCAGGGTTTCGTACCTTTACGCACTTATAAGACAGAAACGTGTATAAATATGAACAAATATTTATAAAAAATCGTCCGTCCTTCAGCTGGAAATACCCATGTAGCATTTTCTTCATATGTTATATGACATGAGAGTAGACACTTTTTCCCGTTTGGCATTTTTCATGATTTTTTTTAAAAACAATATTTTTATATTTTTAGACAAAATCAAACATTTCATTTTACGTAAACAACCATTATACATCCAATTTTTTTTAAAAAAAATCGAAAATGCGATTAGTACCTGTAAATTATAAAGCTGATGGAGCAAAATGGAGATTAGATTTAAAACTAGCGACCTCAAATTAATGAAAAATTGGTATAAAGTTTCAGTCAAAAAAAAAGTTAAGTTTTGCTCCCTCAAAAAAAAGCTCAGTTTTGTTCCCTCGATGAATGGCGGTCAATCAACGAAGAATTACGGGCGAGTTTTGTCAAAAGTATGACAGAGAATTTTTTTATTTATTCAAAAAAAGGAGGCTCTGCCCATTATGACATACTTACTTAAGTGGCTAATTACAACCTACGAACGTGGTTCATAAATTTGAGGCCTGAAGTAATAAATAATTCCACACGCCTCGGTCTCCTGCATGTGTTCTTCTGTTAGTCCAGATGATGGTAAGTTGTCTACCACTTGGTCCTTCTAACGAAGTTTGGGTCTCCCTGCTCAGCGCCGTCATTCAAGTTCGCCTTTAAACACCTTTCTCGCTGGAGTATTTACATCCATGCTGGCAACATGTCCCAGCCATCGAAGTCGTTGGATTCTGACTCTTTTAGCTACGTCAATGTCGTGGTAAAGCTAATACAGCTCATGGTTTATCCGTTGGCGAAACTCGCCGTCGACACAGATAGGTCCATTTATTTTTCGGAGTACTTTTCTCTCGAATACTCCCAGGTTTTGTATGTCCGTTGTAGTAAGCACCCATGTTTCGGCAGCATGCAATAGAACCGGTAAGATTAGCACCTGGTATAGCTGTTTCTTAGTAAGGTGGTGTTACTAAAGTGCTGCCGAATTTCGTTTTCACTATTCACCGCTTAATTCCTTAGCTGACATTTTTCTTGTTGACGGAAGATCCGAGGTAGGTAAACTCATCGACTACCTCAAAACAATAATTGTTAACGTTCACGGTGCGTCCCCATCGAGAGGACTCTTTGTTCGTCAAAATCATTATGAAGTATATATCATCGGAATAGGCTAATGGAATGTGGCTCTTGTGGAATATGGTGAAAGACATGTTGACACCAGCCTTTCTCATCACCTTCTTCTAAACTATATTAAATAGTGTACAGGACAGGCTATCGCTCTGCCGGGGACCTCTTTCCGTGTTGTATGGTTTAGACTGATCTTTACCAATCTTAACCGAGGATTTGGTGTTGTCCAAGGTACATCTGCAAAGTCGAATCAGCTTTGCAGGAATACTAAACTCAGTCATGGCCTCATATAGATTATTCCTTATCGCTCTGGCTCGGAGGTGGACAATAAATACCATCGTCATGGATTGGAGAGGGGTCTTCTGGAGTGGTGTCCACATCCAGTAAATTTTAAAAATGATCTCTCCATATCTTCAGAACGTTATCCGTGTTCGTCACTAGCTGACCATCGCTGTCCTTGCATTAGGGCAACCCTGTTCCATGATTTCTCGCCTTAACTCTCTTGTAGAATTTTCGGGCTTCCCCTCTACTTCGGAGCAACTCTGTGCACTCATCCTGTTTCTTCTTCAGGTCTTTCTTTTTCCATCTAAAAAGACGAGTTGCCTCTCGCCTCTTCTCCCTGTTCTAAGTAGTCGGCTATATTTTGACACTGCGAGGTTATATTATCAGGGGTTGGAGCATTCCGTAGCAGTTGAGTTAGGTGGTTGGAGTAGGCGTCCGCTACCTCTGTGGTCCGCAGTTTACTGATGTCCAGCTTTCGTTGTGCCTGGTTACGTACGTTTTTCGCCATGCTTAGCCTTGTGCGTACCTTAACTGCGGTATGAAAGTGGTCGGAGTCAATGTTCACATCCCTGATCACTCGTACGTCCAGAACACTCAATGCGTGGCTTCCATTGACGACCACGTGATCTATCTGATTCCTCGTCAATTGATCTGGAAATAACCATATTGCCTTATAAATATTTTTATGGTCAAATCGGCGTTTCGGTGTACAGACTTAATTATCCGATGGTAGGCTCAAATGCGGTTTCCTGCCTATTTTAGCATTAAAATCGCCTAGTTATTTATTTCTTTTACGGATAAGGCTGCAATAATTATTAGCTCTTTGACAAAAATTAACAATTTCGAAACAGTCACAATTATTATTGGAGATTTTGAGATAAGTCAATTGTCGTTGTTTATTAACCTACAACGTTTTTTTGTTTTGGTTTAAATTTTGTTGTCAATTATTTCCAGCTGACTTGTTATTTTAATGTAACTCTAAAATTTTTAGTGTTTTTTCAGAATTATAGCGAATTTTTTATATTGAACGTTTTGTATTGGAATATTTGATGACAGCTGTGTTATTTGACAATGAAAGAATTGCTTTAGCTATGTACAGACGGTTGACAGGTCTTGTAATGTTGTCATATCTGCTAATGTACTCATAAAATAAACTGTTTGTAAAAGGTAAATTGTCAGTTCAGAAATTTGTAAAGAAATCTTAAAATTTCAATGCCGGACAATTTATCTGCCAACTATTATCTGAATGAACATCGATCATGTGTATTAGGTTGATTCTTATTTGGCAAAAAAAAAATGTTTTTGGAATTTTTCATGGGCCAAGTTAAAATTTTATTAAGACGTACAAAAAAACTCTATGTGAATTTTTTTAATTTTTTTCTTAAAGGTTTAGGGGTCGCTACCGGGGTTTGAAATTCAAAATTTTACCGTCATCCTGAGGGATAAGCTGAATAACTCGAGTAAACCTTAACTGATCCTTATGAAAATTTTTCAGTATTAATAATTTCCATAACGAAGTAACGAAATTGTAAATGGGCAGAATTGCCCCACCCCTTCTGGTACCTCCCATACAAAATTACCTATTTTTTGATAATTAATATTTCTCCCATAACCTTCAAACGGGCAGATGGATAGCATTTAAACTTGGTCAGTTTAATTACCTTTTAATAACAGATAAACCCCCAGAAAATCAAAACCTTTGTCACACCCCTTCTGGTACCTCCCATACAAATGACTGAATTAACCCCCATATTTTTACCTACATATCTTTTTAGTAAAAATACTGAATTCAATGAAATTTTGAGTGAGATGAACACATGCCAAAATTTGACTCGTGAGTGACTATAGACTATATAGGCCAACCCCTTCTGGTACCTCCCATACAAAATTACCTATTTTTAACCAAATTATTTTTTACCAATAATTTCAAAACAGACAGCTGGATGGTATTTAAACTTGGCCAGTTTAATAACCTTGTAATAACAGATAAACCCCCAGAAAATCAAAACCTTTGCCACACCCCTTCTGGTACCTCCCATACAAATGACCGAATTAACCCCCATATTTTTACCTACATATCTTTTTAGTAAAATACTGAATTCAATAAAATTTTGTGTGGGATGAACACATGCAAAAGTTTGACTCGTGAGTGAATGTGGACTATATCCACCAACCCCTTCTGGTACCTCCCATACAAAATTACCTATTTTTAGACAAATTAGTTTTTACCAATAATTTCCAAATGGACAGCTGGATGGCATTTAAACTTGGTCAGTTTAATAACCTTGTAATAACAGATAAACCCCCAGAAAATCAAAACCTTTGCCACACTCCTTCTGGTACCTCTCATACAAATGGCCGAATTAACCCCCATATTTTTACATACATTTTTTTGTAAGTATGCTGAATTCATTTATATTTTGCTAAAGATATACGCTTATTGTAATTTTACTAATGCTTATCTTAAATATAAATCTAGTTTAATGAATGTTATTAGATATTCAACATAGATAATGCAACGCTATTGTCTTGCCCCCCTCCACTAATTTGCAGTCCAACTTTGGAATTTTTACAGTACAGTTAATATGAAATGATTTATTTCAAATTTGTTCATCAGTTTTTGTTGTATTATTACTTAAAAACGTACATTTCGAAAAAAAAAATTAAATTAAACAGTTAAAAAATGATATTAAAATAAAAATGTAATATATTAATATTAAACATTAAAAAATATAATTATAAACAACTGTATTACTGCTTACAATTTTCTTTAAATTTGAAAATATTGTAAAATATTATTTACACATGGTAGATTTTTTTGGATCTGAATATTTTTTTTCTAAATTCTTTTACCAATAATAATAGGAACTACTTCTGTTCTCCATAATGTGTATGCAATTTATTGTAGTCCTGCATCAAGGCCACTCCGTGTTCAGCAATATCATTAACAACCTTCAACCTAGACCGAAATAATTCTTTACTTAATTTAAAGTCTGCATCTTGCTCCCAATCTTCAACATTTTTTTTTAGGAAACCCGATTTAATACCCGTTGTGCTGAAAAATCAAAGAGTATTGTTGGATACAAAATGCTCAAGACTTTTGGAATGTAGTAGGTTTCCATCCACTGTAACTCGTTTTTCTGGACTATCTACTCCTTCTATGTTTAAAGCATTTACCATCTTCTTCTTAATTTCATGAGAAACTTTGTCATCAAAAATGCAAATCCAACTAGCTCTTCCTAAAAATACCAGAGATGACCTATAATTTTTTTAAGGCTATTGCCGCTATCTCTTTATTAATTGTTGCATAAGACTTCAAGTCTTTTAATACCTGGAGGTCATTTCTTGAAGCAGAAGGTCCAGAAGTGGACTCAAACCAATATTTAAGGTAAATATTAATTATAAATTCGCTTTTGTTTAACTTGAACTGCTCTCTGAATAAATATATTTTTAAGGAATATATTACCTTAGCCTTCCATCTAGCACGGTGAAGACCTGCTGGTGCTCTGAAGAATATTTGTGTTTTTGGAACATCCCGCAGAATATTATTGTCAGCTTAAGTAGCTCTTTGTAGTCCTCTCGTGGCTGAAACTCTTTAAGCTAATTTTCGGCAAAACAAATAGCATTCGCAGAATTCTTTACTTGTCTTAGTATGAGATCATCCGATATGCCAGGTTTAAAATTGGAATGATCAACTTTTGTCCAGGCATTTTTAAACCTCTTAAAAAGTAATATTACAGGACCGGTTGAAATTCCCGAAATACAATGCATAAATCATATTATATGACTTCTACGTTTAAAACTTTTAAGTTAACCTATGAAAAAAATCAAAATTTTCTGTCAAATAATTAGCATAAATATGTAAAACTATGAGGGTGAATTCGGTCATTTGTATGGGAGGTACCAGAAGGGGTGTGACAAAGGTTTCGATTTTCTGCGGGTTTATTTGTTATTACAAGGACATTAAACTGACCAAGTTTAAATGCCATCCAGCTGTCCGTTTGGAAATTATTGGTAAATAATAATTTGTCTAAAAATAGGTAATTTTGTATGGGAGGTACCAGAAGGGGTTGGCCGATATAGTCCATATTCACTCACGAGTCAAATTTTTGCATGTGTTCATCTCACACAAAATTTTATTGAATTCAGTATTTTTACTAAAAAGATATGTAGGTAAAAATGTGGGGGTTAATTCGGTCATTTGTATAGGAGGTACCAGAAGAGGTGTGACAAAGGTTTTGATTTTCTGGGGGTTCATCTGTTATTGCAAGGTAATTAAACTAACCAAGTTTAAATGCCATCCAGCTGCCCGTTTGAAAGTTATGGGAGAAATAATAATTATCAAAAAATAGGTAATTTTGTATGGGAGGTACCAGAAGGGGTGGGACAATTCTGCCCATTTACAATTCCATAACTTCGTTATAGAAAATATTAATACTGAAAAATTTTCATAAGGATCAGTAAAGGTTTACTCGAGTTATTCTGCTTATCCCTCAGGATGACGGTAAAATTTTGAATTTCGAACCCCGGTAGCGACCCCTAAACCTTTAAGAAAAAAATTAAAAAAATTCACATAGAGTTTTTTTGTACGTCTTAATAAAATTTTAAGTTGGCGCATGAAAAATTCCAAAAACATTTTTTAAGACTTACCCTAATGTGTATACTAGGTTGATTCTTATTTGGCAAAATAAAAATGTTTTTGGAATTTTTCATGGGCCAAGTTAAAATTTTATTAAGACGTACAAAAAAACTCTATGTGAATTTTTTTAATTTTTTTCTTAAAGGTTTAGGGGTCGCTACCGGGGTGCGAAATTCAAAATTTTACCGTCATCCTGAGGGATAAGCTGAATAACTCGAGTAAACCTTAACTGATCCTTATGAAAATTTTTCAGTATTAATATTTTCTATAACGAAGTTATGGAATTGTAAATGGGCAGAATTGTCCCACCCCTTCTGGTACCTCCCATACAAAATTACCTATTTTTTGATAATTATTATTTCTCCCATAACTTTCAAACTGACAGATGGATGGCATTTAAACTAGGTCAGTTTTATGACCTTGTAATAACAGATAAACCCCCAGAAAATCAAAAGCTTTGTCACACCCCTTCTGGTACCTCCCATACAAATGACCGAATTAACCCCCATATTTTTACCTACATATCTTTTTAGTAAAAATACTGAATTCAATAAAATTTTGTGTGAGATGAACACATGCACAAAAGTCACTCGTGAGTGAATGTGGACTATACCGGCCAACCCCTTCTGGTACCTCCCATACAAAATTACCTATTTTTAGACAAATTATTATTTACCAATAATTTCCAAACGGTCAGCTGGATGGCATTTAAACTTGGTCAGTTTAATTACCTTGTAATAACAGATAAACCCCCAGAAAATCAAAAGCTTTGTCACACCCCTTCTGGTACCTCCCATACAAATGACCGAATTAACCCCCATTTTTTACCTACATATCTTTTTAGTAAAAATACTGAATTCGATAAAATTTTCTGTGAGATGAACACATGCAAAAATTTGACTCGTGAGTGAATATGGACTATATCGGCCAACCCCTTCTGGTACCTCCCATACAAAATTACCTATTTTTAGACAAATTATTTTTTACCAATAATTTCCAAACAGATAGCTGGATGGCATTTAAACTCGGTCAATTTAATGACCTTGTAATAACAGATTAACCCCCAGAAAATCAAAAGCTTTGTCACACCCCTTCTGGTACCTCCCATACAAATGACCGAATTAACCCCCATATTTTTACCTACATATCTTTTTAGTAAAAATACTGAATTCAATAAAATTTTGTGTGAGATGAACACATGCACAAAAGTCACTCGTGAGTGAATGTGGACTATACCGGCCAACCACTTCTGGTACCTCCCATACAAAATTACCTATTTTTAGACAAATTATTATTTACCAATAATTTCCAAACGGTCAGCTGGATGGCATTTAAACTTGGTCAGTTTAATTACCTTGTAATAACAGATAAACCCCCAGAAAATCAAAAGCTTTGTCACACCCCTTCTGGTACCTCCCATACAAATGACCGAATTAACCCCCATTTTTTACCTACATATCTTTTTAGTAAAAATACTGAATTCAATAAAATTTTGTGTGAGATAAACTCATGCACAAAAGTGACTCGTGAGTGAATGTGGACTATACCGGCCAACCCCTTCTGGTACCTCCCATACAAAATTACCTATTTTTAGACAAATTATTATTTACCAATAATTTCCAAACGGTCAGCTGGATGGCATTTAAACTTGGTCAGTTTAATTACCTTGTAATAACAGATAAACCCCCAGAAAATCAAAAGCTTTGTCACACCCCTTCTGGTACCTCCCATACAAATGACCGAATTAACCCCCATTTTTTACCTACATATCTTTTTAGTAAAAATACTGAATTCGATAAAATTTTCTGTGAGATGAACACATGCAAAAATTTGACTCGTGAGTGAATATGGACTATATCGGCCAACCCCTTCTGGTACCTCCCATACAAAATTACCTATTTTTAGACAAATTATTTTTTACCAATAATTTCCAAACAGATAGCTGGATGGCATTTAAACTCGGTCAATTTAATGACCTTGTAATAACAGATTAACCCCCAGAAAATCAAAAGCTTTGTCACACCCCTTCTGGTACCTCCCATACAAATGACCGAATTAACCCCCATATTTTTACCTACATATCTTTTTAGTAAAAATACTGAATTCAATAAAATTTTGTGTGAGATGAACACATGCACAAAAGTCACTCGTGAGTGAATGTGGACTATACCGGCCAACCCCTTCTGGTACCTCCCATACAAAATTACCTATTTTTAGACAAATTATTTTTTACCAATAATTTCCAAACGGACAGCTGGATGGCATTTAAACTTGGTCAGTTTAATTACCTTGTAATAACAGATAAACCCCCAGAAAATCAAAACCTTTGTCACACCCCTTCTGGTACCTCCCATACAAATGACCGAATTCACCCTGATAGTTTTACATAGATATGCTACTTATTTTTGATTTTTTTCATAGGTTAACTTAAAATGTTATTAAGAAGTACAAAAGAACTCGCTTCAGTGCCCTGAAATCCATGCGCAGTTTTAAACGTAGAAGTCATATAATATGACTTATGCATGGTATTTCGGGACTTCCCCGAAATATCAAACAGCAACCATACCATTACAAAAAAAACATAAAGAATTCTGCGGATGCTATTTGTTTTGCCGAAAATCAGCTTAAAGAGTTTCAGCCACGAGATCACTATAAAGAGCTACTTAAGCTGACAATAATATTCTGCGGAGGTGTTCCAAAAACACCAATATTCTTCAGAGCACCAGCAAGTCTTTACCGTGCTAGATGGATGGCTAAAGCAATATGTTCCATAAAAATATATTTATTCAGAGAGCAGTTCAAGCTAAAGGAAAGCGAATTATGTGAAATACAGGATGTTTGCATTTTTATAATTAATATTTACCTTAAATATTGGTTTGAATCCACTTCTGGACCTCCTGCTTCAAGAAATGACCTCCAGTTATTAAAAGACTTGAAGTCTTATGCAACAATTAATAAAGAGATAGCGGCAATAGCCTTAAAAAAAATTCTAGGTCATCTCTGGTATTTGTCGGAAGAGCTAGATGGATTTGCTTTTTTTGACGACAAAGTTTCTCATGAAATTAAGAAGAAGATGGTAAATGCTTTAAACATAAAAGGAGTAGATAATCCAGAAAAACAAGTTACAGTAGATGAAAACCTACTACATTCTAAAAGTCTTGAGCATTTTGTATCCAACAATACTTTTAAATTTTTCAGCAGAACGGGTATTATATCGGGTTTCCTAAAAAAAATGTTGAAGATTGTTGCAGACTGTAATTTAAGTAAAGAATTAGTTCGGTCTATGAGGGTTTTTAACGATATTGCTGAACGCGAAGTGGCCTTGATGCAGGAATACAATAAATTGCATACACATAATGAAGAACAGAAGCAGTTTCTATTATTATTGGTGAAAGAATTTAGAAAAAAATATTCAGATCCAAAAAAATCTACCATGTGTAAATAATAATATATTTTACAATATTTTAAAATTTAAAGAAAATTGTAAGCAGTAAATGCAGTTGTTTATAATTATATTTTTTAATGTTAAGTTTTTCATGCAATGAATTGATGTTTAATATTAATAAATTAAATTTTTATTTTAATATTTTTTTTTAATTGTTTAATTTAATTTTTATTTTTGAAATGTATCTTTTTAAATAATAACACAACAAAAACTGATGAACGAATTTGAAATAAATCATTTCTTATTAACTGTACTGTAAAAATTCCTAAGTTGGACTGCAAATTAGTGGAATGGGGCAAGACAATAGCGTTCCATTATCTACGTTGAATATGATACAACATTCATTAAACTAGATTTATATTTAAGATAAGCATTAGTAAAATTACAATAAGGGTATATCTTTATCAAAATATAACTGAATTCAGCATACTTACAAAAAAATGTATGTAAAAATATGAGGGTTAATTCGGTCATTTGTATGGGAGGTACCAGAAGGGGTGTCACAAAGGCTTTGATTTTCTGGGGGTTTATCTGTTATTACAAGGTAATTAAACTGACCAATTTTAAATGCCATCCAGCTGTCCGTTTGGAATTTATTGGTAAAAAATAATTTGTCTAAAAATAGGTAATTTTGTATGGGAGGTACAAGAAGGGGTTGGCCAATATAGTCCACATTCACTCACGAGTCACTTTTGTGCATGAGTTTATCTCACACAAAATTTTATTGAATTCAGTATTTTTACTAAAAAGATATGTAGGTAAAATATGGGGGTTAATTCGGTCATTTGTATGGGAGGTACCAGAAGGGGTGTGACAAAGCTTTTGATTTTCTGGGGGTTTATCTGTTATTACAAGGTAATTAAACTGACCAAGTTTAAATGCCATCCAGCTGACCGTTTGGAAATTATTGGTAAATAATAATTTGTCTAAAAATAGGTAATTTTGTATGGGAGGTACCAGAAGGGGTTGGCCGGTATAGTCCACATTCACTCACGAGTCACTTTTGTGCATGAGTTTATCTCACACAAAATTTTATTGAATTCAGTATTTTTACTAAAAAGATATGTAGGTAAAATATGGGGGTTAATTCGGTCATTTGTATGGGAGGTACCAGAAGGGAGAAGCTTTTGATTTTCTGGGGGTTTATCTGTTATTACAAGGTCATAAAACTGACCAAGTTTAAATGCCATCCATCTGTCAGTTTGAAAGTTATGGGAGAAATATTAATTATCAAAAAATAGGTAATTTTGTATGGGAGGTACCAGAAGGGGTGGGGCAATTCTGCCCATTTACAATTCCATTACTTCGTTATGGAAAATATTAATACTGAAAAATTTTCATAAGAATCAGTTAAGGTTTACTCGAGTTATTCGGCTTATCCCTCAGGATGACGGTAAAATTTGGAATTTCGAACCCCGGTAGCGACCCCTAAACCTTTAAGAAAAAAATTAAAAAAATTCACATAGAGTTTTTTTGTACGTCTTAATAAAATTTTAACTTGGCCCATGAAAAATTCCAAAAACATTTTTTAAGACTCACCCTAGTATACATATCGTCAAAATGACGTATTATAGAAGCAAAATAGAAATCAACGGAACGATGAGTTTCTATACAACGATAGATAGAATGACTAACAAGACACACGTTGTAATATGTGATATGACAATATTATTGTTACACCTACATTAGGGCGGCCCTTCGTTATATGAAAATAAAACTAGTAAGGCGGTTATCTTCGGCTATGCCGAAGCTCATATACCCTTCACCATTTGTATAAATGGTGGTAAACTGGTTATTTGATACTGCTACAACTATATTTTATTAAACTTTGTACCACAAAACAGGGGAGTTGGTGAGAAGTGGATGTTACTTTTAGCTTCACACATCCATTTTGTCAGTAATGTTGTATCGATTGTATTCGATTTACCGATAAGTTTATGAGTTTGTGAGTTGGAGCTTATTTTTATGAATTTTGTAACTCCCCAAAAATGGGAAGTTGTGTGGGATGTGGGAGTAGTTTAAATCCGATCATGCTTATCTTAGAACTTAACCTCTGCTTCTGGACAGAAGCTTACAGCCCGGAAGCTCATAAATTGTAGGGACATACAGACGGACACCCCCGAAAAGGGGAAGTTTGTATGGAAGGTGGGAGAAGTATTCGTCCGATATTGCTCATCTTACAACGTAAGCTCCTATTATAGGATTAAAGCTTGCAAATAAAATTTCAGCACAATATTTCCTAACCTACGGCTATAAACGAGGGGGCAGTTACGCGGACACCCCAAAAAAGGTAGTTCGATGGAAGGTGGGAGTAGTTTTTGACCAACATTGCTTATCTTAGAAAGTAGCCTCTGCTTAGATATTGAATCTTGCGTACAAAATGTCAGCTACATACCTCTTAAAATACAGCTGCAATCGCAGGGACAAACCCACAAAAGGGGGAGTTTGTATGGCAGGTGAGAGTAGTTTTTGACCAATCGATCTCATTTTAATTCTCAACCTCCGCTTAGATCAGAAAAGCTTTCATACAATATTTCAGCTTGATTGCTCTTAAATTACTACTGTAATCGGGGACTGACATACAAACACCCCCAAAAAGAGGGATTTTGTATGGGAGGTGATAGTAGTTTTTGACCGATCGGTCTCATCTTACTTCTCAACCTCCACTTGGTGTAGGCAAGATTGCATACAAAATTTCAGCTTGATTGCCCTTAAACTACAACTGTAATCGTAGGGATACCCCAAAAAGTGGGAGTTTGTATGTGAGGTGGGAGTAGTTTTTGACCGATCGGGCTCATCTTAGAACTCAACCTCGATTGAGAGCAGCAAAGCTTGCGAACAATATTTCAGCTTGATTGCTCTTAAATTACTGCTGTAATCGCGGGGACTGACATACGGATACCCCCAAAAAGAGGGATTTTTGTATGGGAGGTGGGAGCAGTTTTTGACCGATCGGGCTCATCTTATAACTCAACCTCGATTGAGAGCAGCAAAGCTTGCGAACAATATTTCAGCTTGATTGCTCTTAAATTACTGCTGTAATCGCGGGGACTGACATACGGATACCCCCAAAAAGAGGGATTTTGTATGGGAGGTGGGAGTAGTTTTTGACCGATCAGGCTCGTCTTACTACTCAACCTCCGCTTAGTGTAGGGAAGCTCACATAAAAAATTTCAGCTTGATTGCCCGTAAACTACAGCTGTAACCGCAGGGATAGACCCTAAAAAGGGGAGTTTGTATGGGAGGTGGGAGCAGTTTTTGACCAATCGGGCTCATCTTAGAACTCAACCTCCGCCTAGTGTTGGGAAGCTTGTATACAAAATTTCAGCTTAATTGCCCATAAACTACAGCTGCAATCGTAGGGAGAGACCCCAAAAAAGGGGGAGTTTGTATGGGAGGTGGGAGCAGTTTTTGACCGATCGGGCTCATCTTAGAACTCAACCTCCGCCTAGTGTTGGGAAGCTTGCATACAAAATTTCAGCTTGATTCCCCTTAAACTACGGCTGTAACCGCAGGGATAGACCCCAAAAAGGGGGAGTTTGTATGGGAGGTGGGAGTAGTTTTTGACCGATCGGGCTCATCTTATAACTCAACTTCGATTGAGAGCAGCAAAGCTTGCGAACAATATTTCAGCTTGATTGCTCTTAAATTACTGCTGTAATCGCGGGGACTGACATACGGATACCCACAAAAAGAGGGATTTTGTATGGGAGGTGGGAGTAGTTTTTGACCGATCAGGCTCGTCTTACTACTCAACCTCCGCTTAGTGTAGGGAAGCTCACATATTGCTTCCCGTAAACTACAGCTGTAACCGCAGGGATAGACCCAAAAAGGGGAGTTTGTATGGGAGGCGGGAGCAGTTTTTGACCAATCGGGCTCATCTTAGAACTCAACCTCCGCCTAGTGTTGGGAAGCTTGTATACAAAATTTCAGCTTAATTGCCCATAAACTACAGCTGCAATCGTAGGGAGAGACCCCAAAAAAGGGGGAGTTTGTATGGGAGGTGGGAGCAGTTTTCGACCGATCGGTCTCATCTTACTACTCAGCCTACGTTTAGTATAGGGAAGCTTGCATACAAAATTTCAGCTTGATTGCCCTTAAACTACAGCTGTAAGCGCAGGGATATACCCAAAAAAGGGGGAGTTTGTATGGGAGGTGGGAGCAGTTTTTGACCGATCGGGCTCATCTTAGAAATCAACCTCCGCCTAGTATTGGGAAGCTTGAATACAAAATTTCAGCTTGATTGCCCTTAAACTACAGCTGTAAGCGCAGGGATATACCCAAAAAAGGCGGAGTTTGTATGGGAGGTGGGAGCAGTTTTTGACCGATCGGGCTCATCTTAGAACTCAACCTCCGCCTAGTATTGGGAAGCTTGAATACAAAATTTCAGCTTGATTGCCCTTAAACTACAGCTGTAAGCGCAGGGATATACCCCAAAAAGGGGGAGTTTGTATGGCAGGTGGGAGTAGTTTTTGACCGATCGGGCTCATCTTAGAACTTAACCTCCGCATTGATGATAGAAGCTTGCATTCCAAATTTCAGCTCTATATAACATAAACTGCGGCTGTAATCGCGCGGACAGACAGACAGACAGACGGACAGACGGTCACCCTTAAATCGACTCAGATTTCGATGCTGATCATTTATATATATATATTGTTATACCTACCACGCCTCCTTATGGGCGTTACAAATGGAAGAACAAAATGAATATACCCTTCACTCCGTTCATGCGCATGGTGAAGGGTATAAAAATTTAAAGGGTGGCTCAAAGCGATAGAAATCTTAAAAAAACCACGGTTTTTTCTCTTTTTTATTTTGTTTGAACCTGAATACCATTTATCATTCTGCATTGCAAGATTTACATTTTAAATAAATTCTGTGGCTTATCACCTATCTAAAATGCCCAAAATCATAAAAATTTGTATACCAATAATATAGTTCTGAATTAAAATAGCTGCCAAGTAACCGTAACACCAAAGCAAAATAGTATGGGATACATTACGTCCCTCGAAAAATATGAATAACTTAACCATTTGTTAACCGTTTTTTACAAACAAGCTCGCGTTTATCTTATGCCCTTTCTGAATCATATAGCGAACATTAGGTTGTCCTTATAAAATAGTGGCCATAGACTTCTTCAAAGTTACAAAAAAAGTGCAAAAATCCGATAAGTAATCGGTTTCGAGGCAAAAGCAGACATATGTGACAATTTATCTATAAAACCAAATTTATATCGCTTCTTTCCAAATCCGCTGAATTACTCAAAATCGGTTTATTTTCAATCTGCTTACTGGCTTATGAAAATCAGGGTTTTTACCTGAAACAGCAACAGGTGTGGCAGCTATTTTATTTCATAACTCTGTTATTGGTTGACCAATTATTATCATTTTAGATTTTGAATAGGAAATAAGCCAGACAAGTTATTTAAAACATAAATTGGTCGGCAGTCAGATAAATTGTGTTCAGTTACCAACAAAATAAAATAGTCAAAAAATCAAGATCAAGATTTCAATCGCTTGATGGACCCAAAACTATATATTTCTTGTTTTTTAGCTTTTCGCATGTTTCTAGGGGGTGAGACCGATATATTTAACACTTTTTTTAAGGGCCACCTTAACCTGCATATAAACTGGGAAACATATTAACAATTATTATACATTAAGAAAATGCTTGCAAAATCAATGAGTATGTGCGATTGTCATTTATTTTTATATGAATAATTAAACAACGACAACTAAAGGAGTAGATTAACCCGACAGTCTGATAAAATGTTATTTACGAATAATAACAACATTCACATTAGCATCAGCACCAACAAGTGCAAGTTGGCACAACTACATCAGTATTTTATACTATAATATGCTGTGGTAAGAATATAAATGATGTAAACTAATAACACACACCTGAAACCATACAAACCTGTGCTGTGCCCAGTATTGCAAATAATTTCGATTAAGTGACTGAGAGCTTTTTTACAACTGAGATTGACTCATATTTTAAAAACTAGTTTTTTAATTTGGTTACATAAATATCATATTATAAAAGAAAACTATTCAAATTCTGAAAGCTTTCTCTTAGACTCTTCATAATATTTTGAGTAGTTGACGGATATGCCTATTTCATTTGTTTTAAACGCTTGTTTAAATCAAATTAAATTTTTAGACCGCTGGAAAAACTGCGCCGTAGTCCCTATTTTCATATCGGGTGATAAAACAAATGTTCTTAATTACAGGGCAAATTTAGCGATCCTGATTTATCGTAATGTTCTTGCTATGGAAGAAAAATGTCAACCGGATGTAATTTATACTGATATTTTAAAAGCGTTTGATACAGTAAATCATGCAATACTGTTGTATAAATAGCAATTTATTGAAATTTTTCAAAAGCTTTTTAACTAAGAGAAGGTTAGAGATTAAAATGGGTTCTTTTTATTCTAGTATGGAAATTTCTGCATGGTCAAATGTGTCTTGTTTATCCAAGAGGACTTATTGGCCTTAGCAGAGTGATGCACGATTAATATGCTTGCTGTAAATATAAATAAATGCTGTACTTACTTAATTTCCCTTTGCATCCCATGAATGAGGTATGATAGCTTCTCGCGTTGTTGTGAATTAACACGCTTTCTATTTTTAGATTCACAACTAACGGCACCTACTTGTTTATCGACGAATGCGAACGTCACTGTTTGAGAAGCTCTTACTAGACACGACGATTGAATCGACGCTTAATACTGCGAAGTTGCTGTCAACAACATTCGAGGGGAGCCGACAATGAAAGAAAATTTTATTTATTTATTTTCTTTTAAGATGACTGGAGCCAGGTTTGAACCTGCGATCTCCCTCATGGTAGTCGCGTGTTCTAACCACTATGCCACGGCCGGTCCCAATAAATAAAATGCTGTACTAGAGGGACTTAAATCATTAGCAGTCACATTTTTAAAGCTATCGACCTAAAATATTGACTGAATGTTCACCCCACTCAAAGAAATTTTAGGTTAAAAAAGTGGGCGTGGCAACTAATAGGGCGTAGATTTTTAAATAAAAAAAAAAACAAAAAAATATAATTTTTTTAAATTAAATAATTTCCTATTTCCTGTTATAATTTTTCCCAATTAAAATAAAAAAAATTTAAAAAAATTGTTAACAATATTTTTTTTTTTGTAAATTTACCGTGTTTGCTAATTTGCTTTTGTGCTTTGTTGTAGCTTCAAAACTATAGATCTGAGGACAGAAGAATTGATTTAATTTTAAAGATAATTAATAATTGGACTAGAAAAATGATTTCGTATATTCTTAAAAATGTTTTAAACTTAAAAAAACACAATAGAAAGTTGAAATAAAAATTTATTAAAATAAAATTTTGCAAATTTTTTCAGAATCTAAATTTAAATCAGAAATTTCTTTCTTTACTAAGTTGGCCTTAAAATCTGTATTATACATCTATATATCTCTATACATCTATAACACTGCACAGTGGTTCCTTTTCGGTTTTTTTGGAATTAATTCTGTAACTTTTGAACGGATAATGGTATCTTGATGAAATTTAAAATAGTTAAAGCTGAGGTGTTTTCGAGATGATTTGGAAATATTCGGCTCCCTAGGGCTCCCAAAGTTGGTCACCTCGGGTGTTTCAAAATTGCAACTGCTTGAGGAATGTGCATTTATGAACCGATTTAAAAGATTTTTTGCATTTGGATAGTGCTTCGAAAAACCTTCAAAAAACAGGCTTACATGTACATTAGGGGTATAACCAATTTTTTGGCATAGTACCATGAGGTCAACCATGTCCTAGTAACCACGAAAATCATAATCTTACGTAATTTTTCTAGAAAAAGTTCACGCACCAATTGGTTTTTCTAAACAGGCGTATAAGAAATTATTTAAAAATTTATGATTTTTTTTTTTAATTTTTATTATTTTTTAAATTACTGAAAGTTACATATGGGTAAATCCGAAATAATGTATACCAAGGAAAGAATTTCAGAGTGGTTCAAACCACATATATTTGTAAAACCATAAATGGGCATATATTCAACCCTCAAAATATATACAGCATAACCATTTTCGGTAATCCACATATGAATGGCAGATTTAAACTTACACCTACCTCGTGTTTTTATTTGTTTTTCTAAAATATATGTTTTTTAGATGTTCATAAAAATGGTAAAAACCACCATATTTGTTTTATGTTTCATAATAATCTTAAAGTCTAATCAATTGTCCACAATTAAATGTAAAAAACGCATCGGTAGGTCATTCAGATGATATAAATAATGTTTAGTAAAGATGGGCATTCGGCATATAACGTCCGCAACGGAAAACAAGGTTTTTTAAATTTAACTGCTTTAATATTTAGTTTTTTCTCAATCGAAGTACGTTTGTAAAGAGAGCCAATAGCGCGCTTAAAATATATATAAAAAAATATGTTTTTTTACACCATTTAACAGAAATATATGAATGACAAAGTGTATAACGTCCGCAACGGAATGCATTTTTTCGAAAATTATATTTATTAAATAAAGCAATTGTGAACTCATATGAAGTGTACAATGTGCAAGAGTTCTAGAACTTCAGGTAGACATTACCTGGGGATATCATGTCATGCAACTGACATGTATTCTAACTGAAGCTTTGTCAAATTTGCCAAACCTCAGTGTATTTTGAACGTGCTTCGGTATTACTAATATTGTTTCATAAATATACAAATGACTGAAACTGCAGAAATGTCCAAACGATTTCGTAATAATTTAAGAAATAATGAACATCAACTGATGTTGCACAAAAAAAGCTGTTGTAAAGCGGAAAGTTTGGCAACTGGTACGATCTCAAAATCATATTTTAAAAAATGCTCAGGATTTTTACATACTTGCAAAAGGGCATATAAGTGGTATATTCTTAATATATGCTTCTAATAATGATATAAAGACCACAACTGAAGATATATCCCAAAAATGGTTAAATGTAAGAAATATTCCTGGTGTAAAATCACATCATTATTTTGCGGCCCATTCTAATAATCCCACCATTAAAATGGCACGTACAGCAGGGTCCAAATAATACCTAATTAAATAAAATATACCAAAGAATGTTAAATCAAATAAATATTGTTGTTTTATTTGTATAAATAATATAATAGGAAAAAGTATAACGTCCGCAACGTAACGTCCGCAACAGACGATTTTCTAATTTTTGGATGAACCAAAAAAATTTGTAACTGTCATAAAAGCGTTTTTATAATCCTTGATTATTCCTCTTTCCTTTATGTATTTAAATTTTTTCAGTTACTATGCAATATTTGCTGAAATAGATGCAAATGCAGGTTGACATCTAAAACTACTTCCATTTTTTGTAACGTCCGCAACGGCACTTTAGGCACGAATATCTCTTTTGTCAAAAGTAGTTAGGCAAAAAATTAAATGTCATTTTAAAGTACTTTCAAATAACTGTTGTTGCTGAAGTTTATATATAAATATCTCACTCATAACGCAAACGTGATTAATATAACAAAACATAAATGCGTACGAATGTAACGACCGCAACACAGGATTTACCCATATGTACTCGTATAATAAAAATAAGAAAATTATGAGAGATAAAAATTTAAGATTTAAGTTAGAGGAGATTTTTTATCGTTGTGTTTATATTTATTCGGTCTGTTTGTGTGAACATTGATTTGGAATTTATCTCAAGCTCAAGACCAGTGTCTTTTGAAAGAAGTTCATAGCCGAATGATATTCTCATAATGCCAGCCAGTCTGTACAGCTGTTTCGGATCCAGCCACGGATCCTCATCAGCAGACTTTGGTATAATGATTGCAAAATGTTTATCATGTCTTATGCACCAGAATTCACATGAGACTAAAAAATCATGACGGAGTCGTTACTTATTAATAAAACTTACAAGCCCATAGACTCTTTAATTTAGTTATTTATGATTTACAAATTCCTATGCACAGGAATGCGGGACAAATTACGAAAAATGCCTCTTATTGCATAGATATGTTAAGCATAGTTATTTGTTAAGTTAAAAATTTGATTTTTAATGCAATACTCATATTGTTTTGTGGCTTTTGTGTGTTATTATTAAGAGTTTTAACAAATTTTGACTAAAATTTGTACAAGTTCAGCTACAGGGTAGAGGGACTATATAATTTTAAACGGGAAAAAGTTTAACACAACAGAGTATATAACTGAGACCCTAAATTTCTTTAGAAAAGATAAGTTTTGGAGCTTTTTAACGCAATAAAGCTACGTCCTTCTGGCCGGCTTGGTAAATGGTTAAGAGGATAATTGGAGTAGTTCTTAATCAATTTGAATAGAAATTAACCAGTGGCATAAAATTCACTAGTCGCAATTATGGTTGGGAAATGGGCGAAATAGCCACGCCCCCTCAAGTACCTCCCATACAAAATGACCTATTTCACTAAAACCACTATTCTGTCACTAACTTCATGCTGGAGGACTCTACGAAGCTAAAATTTGGATGGTATTATTATTTTACAGCATGTAGTATATACTGAAATAATAGGTCCGCTTGCCCCGCCCCTTCTGGTACCTCCCATACAAATTAGCATAACCTTTTGTAGATTATTGTAGCCAAAGACCACATTTTTCCTCTGATGTTAACAAAACTTTGCACATCTTAGTTTTTTTACACTATTCTAATGTGGTAACAAAACTAAGCATATCTGTTAAGATTTAGATATAGCCCCCATATATATGTGTGTTTAATGATATATACTTTTTTTACAGAGGTACTGAAGTTTGATTATAATTATAAACATTAAATAAACTCTTGACATTCAAGTGTTGCATATCGTTGGAAAGGGAATAACGTAAGGTTTAATAATTAACAAAAAGCACATTTTGTTTTGGCCATGATTCTGAGTCAAATATAAAATTTGGTCAAAACGTATTTTTTGGAGATATAATATCTTTTATGAAAAATAGCGTAAAATTCGAACGGACTGGAATATCTTAACGAAATTTTGAAATGATGTACATAAAATTGTCCTTAAAAAAACGAATAACAATATGTTGCCATATCTTACAACAAAATATCCAAATTCCCAAAACGGGGAAAATATGTTCCAAAATTCCGATTTTTTTACTAAAATGGCCACACTGTCTTTGTTTATGGCAGGGATGTAGAAATACGTTACGGTTAACTAGTCCACATATGTGGTCAAAAAAATATATAAAGAGCTTTCTCGTTGGCGCTTTGCGATTTGAGAATTTTCAAAAACCAAAATTTTTTTTTTCAAAAATGGGCCGGGAAACTATTTTGCTGAACTGATTCAAATTTAGCATTAAATGCATCTGAATGAACATTTCTATAGGAAATAATCAAAAAATTGCCACCTCCCCGAAGAATTTTTTTTTTACAAACGAAAGAATATAGTCGCCTTTTTGCAAAAAAAACAGTAAAAATATGTATTTTTTTGGAAACTTTTACTCGCGATGCTTATAACTTTTGATTGGAACAAAATATTTGCATTATTTTTTCAGCAGTTTCATTCAGAATTTTATAAGCTAACTAACGATATAAATATCTTCAGCTCACACTCTTAAAAATACTAAATCAACCTCGTCCAAAAATGACACAATTTTTTTTATTTTCTCAAATATCTCTTGACCTGAATGAGATACCATGTGCATGTAAGCATTTTTTTCGAAGCACTATCTAAATGCAAAAAATCTTTTAAATCGGTGCATAAATGCACATTCCTCAAGCATTTGAAATTTTGAAACACCCGAGGTGACCAACTTTGGAGGGCCACGCAGTGGCCCCCACACCACCTCGGGAGACGAATATTTCCAAATCATCTCGAAAACACCTCAGCTTTAACTATTTTAAATTTCATCAAGATACCATTATCCGTTCAAAAGTTACAGAATTAATTCCAAAAAAAAACCAAAAATCTCATTTAGGTCAAGAGATATTTGAGAAAATAAAAAAAATTGTGTCATTTTTGGACGAGGTTGATTTAGTATTTTTAAGGGTGTGAGCTCAGTTTTTCCTTGATTTTAAAGATATTTATATCGTTAGTTAGCTTATAAAATTCTGAATGAAATTGCTGAAAAAATAATTCAAATATTTTGTTCCAATCAAAAGTTATAAGCATCGCAAGTAAAAGTTTCCAAAAAAAGGCATATTTTTACTGTTTTTTTGCAAAAAGGCGACTACATTCTTTCGTTTGTAAAAAAAATATTTCTTCCGGGAAGTGGCAATTTCTTTATTATTCCTCATAGGAATGTTGATGCAGATGCATTTAATGCTAAATTTGAATCAGTTCAGCAAAATGGTTCCCCGGCAAGGCAAGTCAAAAATACCCCATTTTTGAAAAAAAAAATTTTGTTTTTGAAAATTCTCAAATCGCAAAGCGCCAACGAGAAAGCTCGTTATATATTTTTTTGACCACATATGTGGACTAGTTAACCGTAACGTATTTCAACATCCCTGCCATAAACAAAGACAGTGTGGCCATTTTAGTAAAAAATTCGGAATTTTGGAACATATTTTCCCCGTTTTGGGAATTTGGGTAGTTTGTTGTAAGATATGGCAACATATTGTTATTCGTTTTTTTAAGGACAATTTTATGTACATTATTCCAAAACTTCGTTAAGATATTTCAGTCCGTTTAGATTTTACGCTATTTGTCATATAAGATATTATTTCTCCAAAAAATACGTTTTGACCAAATTTTATATTTGACTCAGAATTATTTCCAAAATAAAATGTGCTTTTAATTAATTTTTGTAAATTATTAAACCTTATGTAATTCACTTTCCACTGATATGCAATACTTGTATGTCAAGAGTTTATTTTTTCTTTATAATTATAATCAAACTTCACTACCTCCGTAATAAAAGTATATATCGTGAAACACACATATATATGGGGGCTATATCTAAATCTGAACCGATATGCTTAGTTTTGTTACCACATCATAATAGTGTAAAAAAACTAAGATGTGCAAAGTTTTGTTAACACCAGAACAAAAATGTGGTTTTTGGCTACAATAATGTATAAAAGGTTATGCTAATTTGTATGGGAGGTACCAGAAGGGGCGGGGCAAGCGGACCCATTATTTCAGTATATACTACACGCTGTCAAATAATAATACCATCCAAATTTTAGCTTCGAAGAGCCCTCCATCAGGAAGTTAGTGACAATATAGTGGTTTTAGTGAAATAGGTAATTTTGTATGGGAGGTACTTGAGGGGGCGTGGCTATATCGCCCATTTTCCAACCAACATCGCGACTAGGGAATTTTATGCCACTGGTAAATTTCTATTGAAATTCATTAAGAACTACTCCATTTATCGTCGTAACCATTTACCCAGCCGGCCAGACGGACATAGCTTTATTGGGTTAAGAAGCCCCGAAACTTATTTTTTCTGAAGGAATCTAGGGTCTCAGTTATATACACTGATGGGCTTAACTTCTTCCCGTATAAAATTATATATTCTCTCTTCGATGTTACTGATATAATACAAATTTTGTTCAAAAGTTGTTAAAAATGGTAATAATAACACACAAAAGCAGCAAAAACATATGAATATTGAAGCAGTCACTCATTTTCCTTATTAGATTTATTTTACTTTGATATACTGAATTCGTATTATTTTTTAACTCTCCTTTTTTTTATTTTAGTATATTTTTTGATTCTAACGTATTTACCTTATTTACCTTAGATCTTAAGAAACATATGAATTAACGTACATGTAAATACAACTCTATCCTTTTAAAGATCAGCTGATCTCATACATAACTATTTACAATAAGACAACTCTGTATTTATACTACGTTATAATACAACCATGTACATAACTCCTTTGAAAAATGGTATAAAAGGAGCACCATTGACAAAGAATAGTCAATTAGCTTTCTGACTCCAAAAGTAAAGTGTCTGTCTAGGCTTATTATAGTACCAGACGAGCATTTTTCCTATAAAGACTGAAAGATAATTAACTAAAGTGATTTCTTAAAACGTAAAGTATTGTCGGTTATTGATTTCTATGAACCCATACAATCTTAGAAAGAAGATTGTCACAATATTGCATTAAAAATCAAATATATAACTTTAAAAATAATTTTGCTTAAAATATTTATGCAATGAGAGAAATTTTTAGTACACATGAGACTAAAAAATTATTATGGAGTCGTTACTTATAAATAAATCTTGCAAGCCCATAGACTCTTTAATTAAGTTATTTATGATTTATAAAGCGATATACACAGGAATGAGAGACAAATTACGAAAAATTTCTCTTATTGCATAAACATATCCAGCAAAATTATTTTTAAAGTTATATATTTGATTTTTAATGCAATATTCATATGTTTTTGCTGCTTTTGTGTTAATTAAAAGCACATTTTATTTTGGAAATAATTCTGAGTCAAATATAAAATTTGGTCAAAACGTATTTTTTGGAGATATAATATCTTTTATGAAAAATAGCGTAAAATCTAAACGGACTGAAATATCTTAACGAAGTTTTGGAATAATGTACATAAAATTGTCCTTAAAAAAACGAATAACAATATGTTGCCATATCTTACAACAAACTACCCAAATTCCCAAAACGGGGAAAATATGTTCCAAAATTCCGAATTTTTTACTAAAATGGCCACACTGTCTTTGTTTATGGCAGGGATGTTGAAATACGTTACGGTTAACTAGTCCACATATGTGGTCAAAAAAATATATAACGAGCTTTCTCGTTGGCGCTTTGCGATTTGAGAATTTTCAAAAACAAAATTTTTTTTTTTCAAAAATGGGGTATTTTTGACTTGCCTTGCCGGGGAACCATTTTGCTGAACTCATTCAAATTTAGCATTAAATGCATCTGCATCAACATTTCTATGAAGAATAATAAAGAAATTGCCACTTCCCGGAAGAAATATTTTTTGTTACAAACGAAAGAATGTAGTCGCCTTTTTGCAAAAAAACAGTAAAAATATGCCTTTTTTTGGAAACTTTTACTTGCGATGCTTATAACTTTTGATTGGAACAAAATATTTGAATTATTTTTTCAGCAATTTCATTCAGAATTTTATAAGCTAACTAACGATAAAAATATCTTTAAAATCAAGGAAAAACTGAGCTCACACCCTTAAAAATACTAAATCAACCTCGTCCAAAAATGACACAATTTTTTTATTTTCTCAAATATCTCTTGACCTAAATGAGATAACATGTGCATGTAAGCATATTTTTTGAAGGTTTTTCGAAGCACTATCTAAATGCAAAAAATCTTTTAAATCGGTTCATAAATGCACATTCCTCAAGCATTTGAAATTTTGAAACACCCGAGGTGACCAACTTTGGAGGGCCACGCAGTGGCCCCCACACCACCTCGGGAGACGAATATTTCCAAATCATCTCGAAAACACCTCAGCTTTAACTATTTTAAATTTCATCAAGATAGCATTATCCGTTCAAAAGTTACAGAATTAATTCCAAAAAAAAAAACAAAAAGGAACCACTGTGCAGTGGGTAATTCAAAAATAATTCGACCCAAAAAATATACCTTTGGAAATTGATCACCTTCGATTTCGATTAAACATTACACATATATTCTCCTCGTATCTGCGGTTACAATACCGTTTCGTTGAGGTAGAAACTTCTCACGGTTCATGTGAGCAGTTTATAGCTGTATTGTTGGTCATCTGCAGTATTTTCCGTGAAAAAAATTAAATAACTTTTAAACTCGACATCGGATTAAGACGATCGTGGTAGTGCCTGATAGGTTTCCACAATAATTTGGAAAATGTTCTTCGTCCTTGTATATCCTAGAAAAGTATATTTTGATTGTCTTCATTTTAAATTTTATTAAAAATGAGTAGAACATGTCTTAAAAACCTCAACTTCCCTTTACATCTTAATAAGGTATGAAATAGCTTCTCGCGTAGTTGTGAATTAACACGCTTTTCTGTTTTGAGATTCACAACTAAGGGCATCTTGTTGTTTATTAAAAAAATGATACCGTCACTGTTTAAGAGGCTTTTACTAGACATGCCGATTGACTCGACACTATAATGTAAAGTTGCTGTCGACAACATCGAGGGAGCCGGCAATGAAAGAAATATGTAAATGACTGGAGTCAGGTATCGACCATGGATCACGCATGGTAGTCTCGTGATCTAACCAACTTGCCTCGGCCAGTCCCGAGTAACACATGGCGCGAAAGTAAAAATTGATGTTTAAGAGTTAGAGCCATTTTGCAGAACAGTTTACACATAAACTTTCAATAAAATGGATGAGTATTATGAGAATTATAGTATAACACAGTGCAACACACTTTTTCGGGGGTGAACCAAACCAATATCAAACGATAGCATTTGACCTCAGTAACAAATCCCTAAACTCCATTTTGCTCCACTACGTCACAAATTTTTTTTTACAGTGGTTTGAAGTTTGCTTTTTTTTTGCCAAAATTGGACTCAAAGAATATGAAAAATCTTCTGTAAAAATACGTTTGGGGTATTTCATGTCTTCGGAGACCTATATTAAAACAATCAGGGGAATAATTTCTCTGAATAACTTAACCCTCCAGCTCCCACCCGAATGGGACATTTTTGGCCCAATTTTGAAAAAATGTTTAAAAGTCAACTTTGGACGGAGGTCAAGGATTAGAATCTTCGATAGAAATATTCTCCGGAAAATTTCACTAAGAGTCACCGAAGACAAATAACCTCTACGAGTCAAAGGTTCCAAAATAAAATCAAAATGAAATGTTACTAAAATGTTAAAAAGTCTATTTTTCTGCAAACAGTGCAAGGCACTTTTTCGGGAGTGAACAAAACCAATATCAAACGGTAGCATTTGACATGAGTAATAAAACCCTAAACTCCATTTTGCTCCACTACGTCAAAATTTTTGTACAAAGTGGGTTTACGTTGGATTTTTTTAGGCAAGAGGGTTAAAATGTTCCGAGAAAATATTCCCCTGATTTTTTAATATAGGTCCCCGAAGACATGAAATACCCCAAACGTACTTTTACAGATGATTTTTCATATTCTTTGATTTAACTTTTGACCAAAAAAATTAAACTTCAAACCACTATAAAAAAATTTGTGACGTAGTGGGGCAAAATGGAGTTTAGGGTTTTGTTACTGAGGTCAAATGCTATCGTTTGATATTGGTTTGATTCACCCCCGAGGCAATGACCATCAAATTGTGTCATAGTGTAATTTAAACAATTCAAATTGTCATCTATACATATATATAAATGAGATGGTCCACGTATGTAAACCCTTAACTTGAGAACGTCTGGAGCGATTTGGCTGATTTTTCCTTCATTCGATTTCATATTTCGAGGAGATGGTTTGTAAATAACAAAATCTACTCCAAGTGGCGCTAGGGTGGATTTATATCGAAAATTTGAATGCATGTACCAATTTGACTGAAATTTAGAATGGATATTCGTTTGATGGGGAATGGGACTTTGCCCAGAGACTGAAAGTTACTGATTGTCACTCACTTGGGAGTGACCAGAATCGATCCAAACAGCTAACTACTTCCGGTCTTAGACCAAGTATTCCCTGGGCAATGACTTTAAAGCAACCGCTTAGAAGTTAGCTAGAGTTAGAAGGCGAAACGTTGAGTAACCTAATCGGCATGCTACCACCGATGCGTCTTAGGAAGTAGGTAACAGAAGTTACTGAAGCTCAACACAGGCTCTCCTAGTGGCTTTGGCAGCCCCAAGAAACTAGGATTGGGAGCGGTGGCCTAATAAGCCACTCTCCTTAAACAAAATTTATTATGAAAACACGGAGAATAAATATAACAAGAACCCCCCCCCCCCCCCCCCCCAAATGTTGACGACCCCGCAAACGATATAAGGACCATTATTTAAGGATATGCACCTGGAATGTCCGAACTCTTTACAGAGATGGTGCCTCTATCCAACTGGCGGATGTCCTCGACAAATACAAGGCTGACATCACCGCCATACAGGAAATGAGATGGACGGGACAGGGATGCACACGACGAAAGAACTGTGACATCTTTTACAGCTGCCATGCAGAAAGACACGAATTTGGATGTGGTTTCATAGTCGGCAAGAGACTTCGACACCTGGTCTCTCGGTTTTACCCTGTCAAATTGATCATGTGGTAATTGATGGCAGGCATGCATCTAGTGTCATGGACGTGCGTGTGATCCGTGGTGCTAATATTGGCTCGGATCATTACCTGGTTGCAGCCACGGTTCGCACAAGATTGAGCAGAGCGAAAAACGTACGTAACCAAACACAAAGACAGCTGGACATCGCGAAGCTGCAAACCCCAGAGATAGCTACTGCCTACTCCGACCAACTCTCCCAACTTTTACGACACAACGCCTCTACTTCTGACGTTCCCGATACACAGTGGCAGCATATTGCGCATTCCACGGCAACCGCCGCAACAACCGTGCTAGGATATGAAAAGCGGCGCTCAGACGAATCCTGGTACGATGAAGAATGTCGCATAGCGTCTGAGGAACAGGATGCTGCTTATATGGCAACGCTACAGCCAATTGTAACCCGTGCTGTTAGGGAACGGCATAAGGAGAAAGTAAAAGGGCGAGACAGCTATTTAGGCGAAAAAAACGTCAGATGAAGGAACGGGAGAGCGAGGATATAGAGCGATACAGGGATAGAGGTGAGGCCCAAAATTTTTCCAGAAAGTAAGAGCAAATGGATACGGTAATGGCCTCCCCACCTGTAAGGACAGTGATGGAAATCTGGTCACGGATACGCAGAGTGTGCTGCATATATGGAGAGAACACTTCCATCAACTGCTGGTTCCAGAAGGCAGCGCACGTAAAGTTATCACGCCAATTGTCGACGACGGCTTAGATTGCCCACCACCAAGTCAAGCCGAGGTAAGAAGAGCAATATCGCGGCTGAAAAACAACAAAGCAGCCGGTGCCGACGGTCTGCCCGCAGAGCTCTTCAAGTCCGGTGGCGAGGAGTTGATAACGAGCATGCACCAGCTCCTGCGCACGGTTTGGCTTAAAGAGTGCATGCCCGACGATTGGAATGTAAGCGTATTATGTCCTGTGCTGAAAAAAGGTGATCCAAGCTCCAACTACCGCGGGATCAGCCTTTTACCCATCGCATATAAGGTCCTGTCGAGTGTGCTATGTGAAAGACTAAAGCCAGTGTTATCCAACCTGATCGGACCTTATCAGTGTGGCTTTAGACCTGGAAAATCAACAACTGACCAGATTTTCACACTTCGGCAAATCCTGGAAAAGACCCAAGAGAAACAGATCGACACGTACCATCTTTTTGTCGACTATAAAGCTGCCTTCGACAGCCCGATACGGCAGAAATTACTTGAAGCCATGGCTGAGTTTGGTATTCGAGCGAAGCTGATACGTCTTTGCGGAATGACGCTGACTGACACGAAGTCTTCAGTGAAGATTGGCAAGGACCTTACGGAGCCATTCTATACCTGACGAGGCCTAAAACAAGTCGACGGCCTATCGTGCGATCTCTTCAACATTGTGATGGAGATGATAATGAGAAAAGCTGCAGTAAACACGAGTGGCACTATATTCAACAAAAGCCACATGCTACTCGCGTACGCTGATGACGTAGACATCATCGGTCGAAAACTGCGGGATGTGACTGCAGCATTCTCGGGTATACAGAAGAAATCAGCGAAAATGGGCCTAACGGTGAACGAGGGCAAAACGAAGTTATTAGTTTCAACGAACAAAGAATCCATTCGTTTGGGAAACTGCGTGAACGTTGACAACTATAATTTCGAGGTGGTAGATAATTTTGTCTACCTAGGCTCCGCCATCAACAAAGAAAATAATGTCAGCCTAGAAATCCGGAGAAGAATCCTGCTTGCAAATAAATGCTACTACGGACTAAGCAAGCGTTTCAATGACAGAGCCCTCTCTCGACGAACAAAACTCCAGCTATACCAGATACTGGTTCTACCTGTCTTAATGTATGGCTCAGAATCCTGGGTTATGACACAAGCAGATAAATCGGTTCTGGCGGTATTCGAGAGAAAAATACTCCGTAAAATATATGGGCCCATCATCGTTAACGGAGAGTATCGGCGTCGTATGAATCATGAGCTGTACGAGCTGTACACTGACATTGACGTGGTCAAACGCATTAAGGTGCAATGGTTGCGTTGGCTAGGTCATGTTGTACGCATGGACGAAAATGCTCCAGCTCGAAAAGTCTTCGACAATGAACTCGATGGACGGCGCAGAAGAGGGCGACCAAAACTCCGTTGGAAAGACCAGGTTACTGAGAACCTTACAAAACTCGGTGTGACTAACTGGAGAAGAAGCGCAGAAGATCGAGGCGCTTATAATATTTTTCTACGTGCGGTATATAATCCGCTGGGATTGCATAGAAGTACCAGGTAAGTAAGTAAGTAATATTACAATTATATAATACTTTCTACAATGAAAAAAAAATATGAATGCATTTTCAAACAAGTTTGAAAATTTTTATTATAATTATGATTTCACGGAATCCTGGGTTATGACACAAGCAGATGAATCGGTTCTGGCGGTATTCGAGAGAAAAATACTCCGTAAAATATATGGGCCCATCATCGTTAACGGAGAGTATCGGCGTCGTATGAATCATGAGCTGTACGAGCTGTACACTGACATTGACGTGGTCAAACGCATTAAGGTGCAACGGTTGCGTTGGCTAGGTCATGTTGTACGCATGGACGAAAATGCTCCAGCTCGAAAAGTCTTCGACAATGAAGTCGATGGACGGCGCAGAAGAGGGCGACCTAAACTCCGTTGGAAAGACCAGGTTACTGAGAACCTTACAGAACTCGGTGTGACTAACTGGAGAAGAAGCGCAGAAGATCGAGGCGCTTATAATATTTTTCTACGTGCGGTATATAATCCACTGGGATTGCATAGAAGTACCAGCTAAGTAAGTAAGTAAGTAAGTATTCGTTTGATCATGAGATAACATTTAGTGTACAAATGGACCCGGTAGTTGGCGCTAGGGTGGGTTAATAATCAAAATTTAAACGATTGGACCAATTTAACTAAAATTCAGAATGGATATTCGTTTGATCATAAGAAGACATTTTATGTACAAATGGACCCGGTAGGTGGCGATGGGGTGGGTTTATAATCAAAATTTGAACGAAATTCAGTATGTATTTTGTGTAATCTTGAGAACTGCGTTTTTGTATAAATGGACCCAATAGGTGCCCTAGGGTGGAATAATAATGAAAATTTTAACGAATTAAAAAATTTGACTAAAATTTAGAATGTATATTTGTTTTATTATGCGATTTTTTTTTGTGTAAATAGACCCGCAGTTGATTTGGCGGAAGTTGAATTTATTCGAAAATTTATATCGATTATCCGATTGTACTCAAACTTAAAATGTACAGTATTTACCGCTTATATGCACTTCGTAATTTGCTCGACTTTTAGTGCTTATAAGCGGGAAATGCATTTACCAAAACTCGGTATTTTATATACAAAAGAAAGATTGTTCAAGTTCGGCTGCATATAAACGATAAATGATTATAGCCGGCGTGCATATAAGCGGTAAATACTGTATGCATTTTTGGATATGAGAAAATTTTGGATTTATGTTTGGATCCAGTTGGCGGTGTTTAGCTTATGGTACACTTAATTTAGTCACCATTTTTTTTACATCAAAATTATTAAGAAGTCTATATATAAAAATAGATCTACATTTTGATGTCACTAATAATTGCGAAAAAGGTTAAACCGATTTATACCAAAATTTCAGTGAAAGTTGGGGATGGGCAGTACATGGTCACCCAGATCGCCAAACGGATTAAAGTAGAATGGCAAACATTGATACTGGCGCACTTCTTATAGAATTAGAGAGTTTCACAAGGTGGTTTTTCGCATTTCGAACTTTCAGTGACAAACCCGAAAATGGGAAAAACTGTTGCATTCGCCCAGTCCAAACGGTTAATAGGGTTGTTGAGCCAAATAAAGTTTTTTTTTGGAAATTCGTACTCTTTGGGATAGATAGGGGCAAAGTGCTATCATGGCTCAGACCAAACACGTAAAAGTACAAGTACACCAACGCAAAACGTTTTACGTCAGTCAAACGGCTTAAAAATGTGATTTTAGAAAATATGCCGATCAATGAGTAAGTTTTCATCAAATCATCGACGACACTGCTAATCCATTTAAGCAATTCTTTCAATAATATATAATAATCTTTTAGAAATGTGAAGTACATAATTTGTTCGGGAAAACCACGACTTTTAAATTGAAAAATGTCAGAGGCCAAAGTTAAATTATAAGATTTTAACTGCACTCAACATCTTTTAGCATAATTTGAAGGCAGGACGAAGTCTGCCGGGCCAGCTAGTATAATATAAACAATAATATTTATTTCTTGTTAAATAAAAAAAAATTTGCCGTCATCATACTCAAAATCATTTTAAGCATGATGTCCTTGGGAGTTATGCCAGGGCAGCTAGTCGAGGTGTTGCATTTATATTGGTTCTTGTAAAAATGCAGGGTGGACCAAAAGTATTGTTACATTTTAAACGATGACGAAAAAAAGGAATCTGAGATAAAACTGTTCTTTTATTATGAAACTACACTAGAAAATGATTTTTAAATAACATCACGTAAATGTGACTTCTACCTGAAGCGGACGTTTTAAATGACAGCTTGACAGGTGCTACGTGAATTGTTCTGCATTTCCTCGTGAAAAGTTCTAAATCCTACAGATCGAGCTTGATGTCACATGTGAGTGCCCGAAATATAATAAATGGATCCACATTTTCAGTCATCTAAACCGCAGAATGTTGCAATATGTTCGCCTGGTATTAATAGGCATTACAAATTCCGCCACTGTTCTTAATTTTTATTAAAAACAACATCTACTAGCAAAGAAGAAACAGTAATAAAATACACGAGGTAAAAGATAAACTGAAACGTTGAAATATCCAAACAAAATGTAACAGCAGTTGAACGCCATCAGCACAGTGGTGTCAGAGGTATTAAAACCTTCACGGTAGATTAGTTTTTTTTGGTTCTGTGAACATTCGAAAAAAAAACAGATTTTACATTTTGTTAGCAAAACATCACTACATTCACAAACGATATTTTCAACTGCCCACTAGCTTTCAAACTACAAAAAATTTCAGTTCAGACTAATTGGTTGGGGATTTGGACCCCGAGGCCATTTTTTTGTTATTTCTTTATAATAATTATAAACATTTGTTGAGGTAAATGAAATAAACAAAAATGTATTCATACTTGTTTTGAATATTTTCCCTAATAAATTAAATTTCAGTGCATTTATATAGAAAAAGTTGATTCGATTTGCGTCGTTTCGATTCGGTCCTGATGTTCCCAACGTAAATGAGTGTTTGGGATGTTTCATATATCCCAAATTTATCGCTGATGTCGCTGGTCGTTCGTGAGCTTGGTTATTGTTAAACAAAGTTATAGCTGTTAATGTTTTTAACCCTTGCTATTTTTCAAATATCTCTCTTATTTTACTCAATATTCTATTGTCTTTTGCAATAGCGTTTGTTTGTGATGTTTTTATTTTCAAGCTATGCTGGCATATGACAGCATAGTTAAGCGTAATTGTTATTTGTATGCACGAAACGACGAAGCTTACCTTTTGTATGACTTTTTGTAATTGCAAAAAAAGTTACAAAATCTGAAAATATTTTGTATTTTTTTAAATTAAAATATTTAAAAATTTTGAAGAAACTATCGAGGAAGATATATTTTTGCATGAAGAGGAATACGACGACGGTGACGATATTATACCAGACTCGTGTGCCACTAAATTTTCTCCAAAATAACTAATACTGTGTAAAAAAACATTTCGTGGGAAACAATTAGGATTTTTGGTCGGCTTAATATAGAATGATTAAACGCGTGGAATATAGATGTATATTGCATCAAAGGCTCTATATTATAAAGCCTCTTCAATCAACAATATAAGATAAAAATATTGAAAATAACTTTAGTTATTAAATTGTCAAATGTTGAAAATGAAAAAGAAGAAAAAACAACGCTATGTTTGCAAATATTATTCTTACGAAAAAAGAAAAATGTAAGTTTTTTTGTAATACCTGTATGTGCCTACTGTACAAAGAAATATGTTTTCGATTTTTTTTTGTTTGAATAGATAAAATGAAGTATATTATAATTTTTTTTGTTATAATTGAGAAGCCATCTCCATTTAAATTTATACTAATGTAATCTTTTAAAACTGAAAAGTGAAACGCTCAAAAATATAACAAATAGCTTTAAAAATATTAGGTTTTTGTGTTATCTTTATCGCTAGAGTCTGTTATTGATTAAATTTGATGTGTCGGACTGGTATAAAAAAATTTCCCGTAAGAATTTCCAAGAAAAATAGGACTTAGTCGATTCGACGAAGATTACCCTTAATGTATGTAAAATATGATTACCCTTCTAGGGTTAAGAAGAAAACAACATGACAATAAAATGTGACCAAACGCTTAACAAATTATGTATAAAATTGCAACATAATAAAGAATTTAATGCAATTTTTGAAGCATTTTTTTGTCCAATTTTGTGTCCAATTTTTGATTTTAAGGTCTCTATGGAAAACTGTCGACCGCAAACTTCAAATTTATGAAACTTGTCAACCCATTAAAAGCCGCAATATGTCACATAATATAGTTGGGTTTAAATCGGTCAATTAGATGACGCTAAGACTGTCTAAATTTTGTTGCACGGTATGCAGCAAAGTTCAAATACTGTTGAAACTGCTTAATTCCAACATTTATGGAGTGGTTTACCCAATCTTATGTTTTTCATTCAATGAATTGGTGTTTAATTTTAATAACTTACATTTTTATTTTAATTTTACTTTTTAAATGTATAATTAAATTTTCATTTTTATATGCCTCTTCTTTCAATAATATAAACAAAATTGATGAACACATTTGAAATAAAACATTTCTTATTAACTGTACTGTAAAAATTCCTAAGTAGGACTGTAAATTAATAAAGGTGGTCTAGACCGAAGCGTTGTAATATCTATGTTAAATATCTAATAACATTCATTAAGCTAGATTAATATTTAAGACATGTATGAGTCAAATTTTAATAAGCCTATATCTTGCGCAAAATATAAATGAATTCAGCATACTTACAAAAAAGATATGTATGTAAAACGATGGGGGTAATTCGGTTATTTGTGTGGGAGGTACCAGAAGGGGTGTGACAAAAGTTTTGGTTTTATAAGGGTTTATCTGTTATTAGAAGTGAATTAAACCGACCAAGTTTAAATATTCTCCAGTTGTCCGTTTGGAAGTTATGGAAAAAATATTAATTTGCCAAAAATATGTCATTTTGTATGGGAGGTACCAGAAGGGATCAACCGATATAGTCCATTTTTATTCCCTAGACAAATTTTCCATTAGTTCAACTTTCGCAAAATTTTATGGAATTCAGTGTTCTTACAAAAAAGATATGCATGTAAAACTATTGGGGTTAATTCGGTCATTTGTATGGGTGGTACCAGAAGGGGTGTGGCAAGGGTTTTCTGAGGGTTTATTTGTTATTTCAAGTGGATGGAACTGACCAAATTTAAATATCCTCCAGATGTCCGTTTGGAAATTATGGAAGAAATATTAATTTGCCAAAAATGGGTCATTTTGTATGGGAGGTACCAGAAGGGGTGGGGTAATTCAGCTCATTTCCATTACTTAGTTGTGGTAAATATTAATACTGAAAAATTTTTATAAGGATATGTTTAGGTTTACTCGAGTTATCCTGCCTATTCCAAAGGGTGACGGTAAAATTACAAACTTTGAAGCCCGGTAGCGACCCCTAAACCTTTAATAAAAAAAATTCACATAGGGTTTTTTTTGTATGTCTTAATAAAATTTTAAGTTGGCCCATTAAAAAAATCGAAAACGTTTTTTTTTTTCAAATAATAATCAACCTAATGTACATACTTCAATAAAGATTATGTAAATAGTTTCTATCAGAAACCACTGTGCTACAGAACCAGCAACATTATCTGCAAACAACTTCAACGTCGCTAGAACTCTTTCGCCTGTACAGAGGGAAGAAAGAATGCGCGAAAAGTCATAAACAGATCATCGAACTTGGTTACACTAGGGTACGTTTGTATAGTAGCATAGGCGTATATGGAAGTTTCTGTTGTTGTTGAATGTACAACAACAACAATAACATTTGTTCATATTTTTCATTTTTTAATATTATTGAGCTGTTGACGACATACCCAACGTTATGTTGACGATGGTGCTGGTGTATGTATGTACTTCGACGAAGATGGACATCTGAAAAGGGGAAAGACGTACTATTTGCGTTAAGTTTATACTGGTCAGTGTTGTGTGATGTTGAAACAAAATTGTATTGAATTTTTAAATTTACTTTTCAGCTATTAAGCTTGTATGAAGTTGAAACAAAATTAGGTAGCCCTCTGTTATTTTATTTCAATACGAAATAATATTTACGATACAGTAAAACCCTTACTTTAGCAAATCTATTGTTTGAACTATATATTTGAATCAATATTTAACTGTAGTTATATTGTTGGTTATGACATACATACATATTTACATAAACAACAAGTGTGTACAGCAACTTTGCCCGTAAGCAGTTTACTATTTTGACTATAATTCGAGATAAAACTATTCGTTCAAGCTCAAGCTGAAGGCAGTAAAAACAATTAAGACCGTATCTTTTCCGAACGTGAAAACCTTCTCTTGCACCTTAGTTAAGAATGTAAAATCGCCGCTTTTTCAAAAATTGTTCGATCACTTTATTGACTTCTTAAAGTAATTATATCTATTGTAACATATATCGTCTCCTTAATATAACAATAGTGTATACTCATGTATACCATTTTTGTATTGCATAATAAGAATCTACATAACTGATTCTAAATGTGGTAAAAATTTGGTGAAATTCTACTTCCACAAAGTGGGTCAAAATATCAATTGAAATATTAGCGTATAATTGCGTGTTTGAATTTTTTTTATTAATAATTGTGTAAGTGCAGATATGGTGTTTTAATTAGTTGTTATTCTGAATATAATTTGAAAGATAACTAGTGTATAAAAAGCATACACTAATTTTATTACATATTCAAAACAATCCATTTTCATAACAAAATAAAATTGAAAAATTATGTATTATATTTTATATATCATACAAAATTGCTCTATGCGCTCTACGGTTGACGAATAAAATAGCATAAGTTATGGTACTTTGAGTCCCAATTATTTGCAATTGAAGCACTTGTAGATTCATATCATAGATTTATGGATTATGGTGCCAAAGTGACTTTAACGTAAGACGGTCAATGCTGAGCTGATTACCACCATCTTTTTGTCTACAGTGTTTGAAGAAATAAGGATAAACAACAAGAGAAGACGAATCATTTTGCATCACCACAATGTCGGCTCTCACACAGTAGCTGAAAAAGTAGTATTTTTTGAGCACTCAACATGTCGAATTGATGGGTCATCGCTGTACAGCCCTGATTTGGCACCCAATGACTTCTTTTGATTTCCTCATTGGGTACTACGAACAGAGAGGAATGAAAGTCCTTTGCATCACGTCATAGCCCCATGGGAGTAGGTCACTCCCATATAAAAGATATATTAATCCTCTGTTTCAGATCAGAGATATATCACAAAGTATATGCGGTGTAGGATAAATTTAGTATAGGCGAATTCGGGGGCCTAGATTGGACACTACCAAAAAGGAATGAGTAGGACACTCCCATATATTAGATATATCAATCCTCTGTTTCAGATCAGACATATATCACAAAGTATACGCGATATAAATGATATTTAGTATTAGCTAATTCGGGGATCTAGATTGGGCACTACAGACGGAGAGGAATGAAAGTCCTTTGCATCACGTCATAGCCCCATGGTCTTCGCTAAAACGAATTTAAAAACGTATTTAACTTCACTCCCCTGATTAATGTGTTTTTTTTAAGAATCGAGTAGGTAATCGAGTTCGGACAACAATTTGTTATTCCACACTATTTTACTTTGACAATTTTTTTGCCGGTTTATATACGCTTTTGGATACAACGACATTTCGTATTTCCGACTACATATGTCTGAAATCGGTATTTAATATAAACGATACTCATTGTATTAAAGTTCCCATACAATGTATGAGAGCAACGTTTGCATAGAGCTATATGAAAGACATTACATCAAATTTTTTGAACAAATTGTGCAGTATGAATTTTTGATTCGGATATATTAGTTTCTCATTATTATGTCGTCCCCAAATAAAACAATAGTGTATCATTTTTTTGTGTTTTGAGAAAAACGAGTTTAAAGTTTTCATCAAATCGGATGTTTATTAAAACCTCAATATCACGGTTAATATAAGTTTTTTATGGTGGTTTTTCGACGAATACATAATATCGTTCCTGTTTTATAAACTGACCAAATTTAATTATTTTACTCATCCTTTAAGACCATAATTATGTCATTCAAAACGCAAGTACGCCATATGGGCTGTTTTATTTTTTAAAAATTCGTATGAGGTATCTGATACACTATTTTATTTTGTATGGTATACACTGTTTTATTCAATAATTATAAGGTACCCTTCCCGAAATATTTGATAAATTCGTAACATGATATAATTTATTCGTAATTTATTGGTACATGTTCATTTCATTGCAATTTAGGTTATTACCAGGGCAACCGGAATAGCATATTTCCCGCATGTTTTTTTTTATAGTCTTACAAGTGTTTTGAGACCTATTTGTTAGAGCATATTTTGACATATTTTACCCATAAAGTCATATTTCGGCAAATTTTGGTTTTAGGAGCATAATTTAACAAAAAAAAAACTCTTTTATAAAGCATAATTTATATTTTGTAGGGCATATTTTTTCAAAAATAAGCCTTTATAAGCATATTTTATGTTTTTCACATTATTTTTTTGTTAGTAAAAATATCTTTGCAACTTTGGCTTTTAAAAATGTAACAGCCAAATCTACTACATGTTTTACACAACTGTGAAAAGTTAATCGTTTATTACTCCTGTTTTTCGAGCTTTCCTTCAATAAGTAAAAAAGGGGTGCTTTTCAACCACCACCGATTTCGACCCTGGACCATTATGTCTTGTGTGGCAAAAATTTTAGCAGGTGTAATTGCAAGTGAGAAATTTTTACTACATACAGCAGCCTTGAAAAGGGCTAATTACTCAAGAATTGCTCGACTGTGGGACGGCGCCATCAAAAATCTGGACGTCAACTTCAATAAGAATAATGTTTTGCTTTTTGTGACGGATGCAGCTCCATACATGGTAAAGGCTGCAAAAGCTATAGTGGAATTTATCCGAAAGTGACGCATGTGACATATATTGCTCATGGTGTCCATCGATTGTGTGAATGTGTTAGGAATTTATATGAAAACGTTAATAAAACTATTGCTAATGTGAATAAGGTAATTTTAAAAGCTTTATGTAGAAAGGAACTGTTTAAACAAATGTTTCCAGACCTTCCTTTACCTCCAGAAGCTATAACAACACGATGGGGAACATGACTTGAAGCAGTTAACTACTATGTCAACATTTATGAAGACATTTTAAAGATCCTAAGTGCATTAAACAACCATTAAAACTGCAAGGGATGTCTTGACATACCCCCCAAACTAGATCTGACTTGATTTATATTACGGTTTTATTGCAAAACATTAAAAATTTAAAAACATCAGGAAACATAATTTAAGATTTTTGTTACTTTAATGTTCAATAAATTCCTGTGATATTTTTTAATTGTTCCTTAAATAATAATACTTAAATATTTATTTCTATTTCATTTTACTTACTCAACATTTGTGTATGTAAATTTACAAAAAATACTTACAGTCTGAATTTAAAATAATATTGTTTTTTTTTTAATTTTTAAGCTGTTTTTTTTTTACATTAAATAAATATATTTCTAATTCATATGAAATAAATTGTGTGACTTTAATTTTTTAGGGCATGTTTTTGTTGATTTTAAGGTCATATTTTATGCGCATAAAACAAGATTTTTATTGCATATTTCCGGGTGCCCTGGTTATTACAAACAAACAATTATAACTAATTATTGCATACATTGCATAAATCAAAAACAGGTAGAAAATCATTCATATTCTTTCTCTTCCTCTGCTACATCTGGATCATCTAAAAAATTGCGCCTATTTCCTCCTTGTAATTGAAAAAAAAGTGACTACGACCCACTAGGAATAACAATTTTTTAGCACAAACTTTTGAGATAAAATAGTGTATAATATTATAAGCTATTTTACGAGTAAAAGTTTGGAAAAATTGTATTTATTTCTAAATACACTTTTATTCTTTTCAAACTTTGAAGAGTCAATTTCAAATAAAATAGCGCATTAAATCTTACGCACTTATTGATGGAAATTTTTGAAGAAGAAATTATACACTATTTTTTCGAATGATCTATGATAGAACATAGAATCAATGATGGAGATTCTAAATATGCAATAAAAAAAATAATGGTGTATGAGCATTTTTCTATTTCTATTTAAGGAGTTCTGGGAGGAGGGCGTGTCCTTTGGTTCACAAAATCTTCCGATTATTTTGGAAAGTAGACAACAAAATTTACCCTATTGTTCAAAAACTTCAAGAGAGGTACGCCAATTTTCAACCGATCCAGCTCATATTTTTGTCAATGTTTTGTTTAACATAAAAACCAACTTCACACAAAATCCAAATATTGGTTTTCAAGTCAATCAGAATTTCTTTTGATTTGAAGGAACAGGCAAATCTGAATGAATGTTAAACTGTGTATCATTACCTTTTTAGACTATGACACAAAATGTAAAATAAAATGTAGATTATTTCTCTATTTATTTAAACCATAAAATGTGTAAGTCATAGATCATTCCCATTGTAACATACCATAGTCGCTTCTAAACGGCCGAACGGATGGAATGACACATGACCTTTGTTACATTTAGGGTAATCTACGATAACTATTAAAGTTAGTTTTGGGACTCGTGTGATCTGGTAAAAACCAGCTTACACTACAATCGATGATCAACAACTAGTAATTATAAGCATATGTAATTTTTTATTAATACATGTACGAAACTTATGTACTCTTATGCACAATGTGTTTGCTAAAAATAATTCTCGATTCAATTGTTCACATACGAGTACATTAGATCGACTCATTTTGTATGGGACCAAAAAAAGTATCTTCGGTCCACCCCCTCAAATGTACCTTGACTTGTTTTATGATGAATCCCAAAAAATTTCGTGCTTAGGATTAAGATTTAGTGAGCTGGACCGTTTAAAAAAAGTATTTTTTGAGTTTTTCAGAGATTTTTGATATTTATCTAAAGACAATATGTGCAATATTAGTGTCATAGGAAAGAATGTTTAAAGACGCATCCAACGGTATGAAAATGTCCTGGAAAGTCCTTTTTTCAGGGATATTTTGCAAAACAAACTGATTTTTAAGTTTTTAGTGATTATTTGTAGAGTCATCGATTAACAATAAAGCAGAAAAACTATTTTGTTTATGCGAATTTCACTCTGCCCTAAAAACCGAAGCAACATGTATGGAAATAATTTGAAATACTGACAACAGAACTTATAAATCATCATAAACGCTGAAGATGCTGTTGCTAGTCAGCGTTCGGAAAATATCTTTCAGTTGAGTACCCGCACATAGGCGATCCTCATAGAATCCAAAAAGTTCCCTTTTTGACCGCCAAGGGCGCTATGGGCCCGGTTCCAAATTTGACCTACCATTTAAATGTTTGGGGACAAAGACGAAGTGAATGGTATATTTATACCATCACCCTTAGAGTATATATCATTTGGTACGAGAAAAAGTGTAACGCATTAATGGAAACGAATTAGAACTAAAGTATCTTAAAACCAAATTCGTTTCAGAACCTTTTAAGACGATTGAGCTATGTCCGTTTGTCTGGCTAGATGGCTGGTGGGTACTATAACTCGAATAAACCTTAACTGATCCGTATGAAAATTTACCGGGCAGAATAGCCCTACCCCTTCTGGTACCTCCCATACAAAACTTCCTATTTTTGGATAATTAATATTTCTTCCATAACTTCCAAATGGACTACTGGATGATATTTAAATTTGGTCAGTTTAATTATCTTGTAATTTGAGACAAACCCCCAAATAAACAGAAACCTTTGACACGCCCTTCTGGTACCTCCTATACAAATGACCGAATTCACCCCCATAGTTTTACATACGTAAAACACACTTATTCAAATTTGACTCTGGAATAAATATGGTCTATATAGATTGACCCGTTTTGGTACCTCTCATACAAAATTACCTATTTTAGGAAAACTAACATTTCTTTCATTAATTCCAAACAGACAAGTGGAGGGTAGTTTAATTTGGTAAGTTTAATTATTTAAATTTGACTCAGGAATGAATATGGACTGTTTCGGTCAACACCTTCTCGTACCTCCCAACTAAAAATTTTAAAATTGTGCAGAAGGTAAACGTTTATTGAAAGTTAATTTTCGAAGTTGTGCCTCTACAGGAATCTCCAATTTTCCGTTAAGAATATTTTAGTTCTAATATTTTGTATTTGCAAGTGAAACCTGAGAAACCCTGTTTACCCCACCCATTAGAAATTATAATTTCTTTGGAAATTTTTGTGCGAATTAATTAGAGAATTTTTTATTGATTCTCAGTTGGACCCTTTCGTTAACCCCATGAAAAATTACCGTCTGACCAGTAATAATGAATTTAACGTTTTACATTTGAGGTCTGTAACTTTCTTTACAGTTTTACTGTACGTCTTGTCTGGCCATAGTACATAATGTCGAACGGGTGATGGTATTTATCAGTTAGTTCACCGAACTGAAATTTCTGTACTGATTTTGTTTTTGTTTGGGCAGTCGCCCCATATTCTGGACTTCCGCCAAAAGCAAAAATTCATGTATTTATATAAACTTAATTTCGCATACCAATTTCAGAGGCCATTACTATTTAACCTGTCCATAGATTCTCTTCTGCAATACTTTATTTGTTTGTTGAGGTGTTCGCTTTACGCAAAAGGTCTCAAAAAAATTATCTCGAGTTTTCGATTTTTCCTGATTAAAAAAACTAAAAAAGGATACGCAATTTTTCATAAAAACACAATTTTTCAAATGTATTCAGTACGGCAAAATTATGATATTTGTTGCGTTTAAGTGGCATAATTTTTGTTGGCCATTAAATTTCAATTAATTTGTTGTGCCTTCCGGCCTGTTTGCCCAAAGGTACAGTCGGCAAAAAAAAAATTTTAAAACAAAATCCGTTAAAAAAATTTGTTTTTACATATTTTTGTATTAATCAGAGTCCCGTCCTCTATCATAAAAAATAATGGGTTATAGGTTAACGATAAATATGTAACATAAAATTATTGTGTTTAATTACTTATATTTTTTAGAAAACCGGTTTACCTTTTTCCAAAAATTCGATTTTTGAATACATGAAACCGGATAAACCGGTAAATTTTTTGTCCCGGAATCCTGGGATTGCGGCTGGGATTTCATTACGCTTATTTAATCCGCCAATATTAAAATGTTTAAGTTAAAACCGGGATCCCGGGACAATGATATTAAAATCCCCATTTCCAGGGAAATGAAAAATTCCGGAAATCAAAAACACTAGTTATATAAGATCGGTGACAAACGCGATCCCTACGGGCAACCAGCTGGAATGGTATAAGAATCCGAAGTACTGACCCCAATATGAACTGTAAAAAAACGTTCTGTCAAGAAACTTTTAACGATCTTTACCATAGCGAAATTAAGTCCAAGTTTAATTAACTTATGTATTAAGCCGTCGTGCCAAACACTATCAAAAGCCGCCTTTACATCTAACAGCAACATAGCTGTAGATTTTCCTGAAATGAAGTTGTCCTAAACAAAATGTATTTACTCGAACTAAAGGCTGAACTAAAGTTCTTCTCTGAATCCGAATTGTTGAGCAGGGAGAACATTTTTATCCTCAACAAATTCAATAATAATTTCTTTAATATCTTTTTCAAAGACCATACCTGTTGCTTTTAGTAAATTATTCGGTCTATATGATGCTGGCTGACTATTATTTTTAGAATTGGTATAGTCTTAGACCGCACAGTGGACATTTGAAATTTTAGGCCGCAATTCTTGACAGATTTTAAAATTAGTTTTTTTGTGTTATTGGAAACAAAATTCTACACCGAATGTACGTTTCTTTACCGTTATTTTTTTAAATTCTTTACCGTTATTTTTTTAAAATTTGTCAAAGTCGATGAAAAAATAATTTCTGACATCAAATAACGTGATGAATAAAGTTAATTTTTTAACTTATTAATTTTCTTTAATTTCAGACCTCAGAAGGGTTAATGGTCGTTAATTGGTTAAATTCTCTTTTTGATATGTTTGATTTATAAATTCTATAGCGTTTTCTGTGCTTTTAATTCTATTAATGCGATATTTTCTCTTCAATTAATTTCGCACGACAAAATTGGTAATTTGGCCTTAGTGTAGCAATATGAGCAATAATAATAATGGACATACAAAACCTGGGAGTATTCGAGAGAAAAGTACTCTGAAAAGTTTATGGACCTATATGTGTCGACGGCGAGTTTCGCCATCGGATGAACCATGAGCTGTATGAGCTTTACCACGACATCGACGTAGCTAAAAGAGTCAGAATGCAACGACTACGATGGCTGGGTCATGTTGCCAGAATGGATGTAAATGCTCCAGCGAGAAAGGTGTTTGAAGGCGAACCTGAAGGACGCCGCAGAGCAGGGAGACCCAAACTCCGTTGGAAGGACCAAGTGGTAGGCGACGTGCCACCATTTGGTAGGACTAACTGGAGAACACACGCACAAGACCGAAGCGTGTGGAATTCTTTAGTACTTCAGGCCTCAAACTTATGAACCATGTTTGTAAGTTGTAATGGGCCACTTAAGTAAGTAAGTAAGTAGCAATAAGAAAGTGCTCGTTTCCAAGTTTCATGACTCTACGGGCACTCCTTATAATTTGTTTCCACAAATATATGAAGCCATCCCGACTTAGTGCCGTAGCAAGAGTAGTTATGTGCATATTTTCAAGATTTTTGTTAGTGTTACAATCGAAATCTCTTTTGATCAGACATTTTCACCAAAGCTTTTTTCGATATGTTGAGTAGTTCTGATATTAGCAAAAGTAGCTGTGTTTTATATAATCCAAATCGGAAAAGTGGCCATGTTTCTTAAACCACATAACTTATTTTGTTTGAACGGTTTTTATCTGTTACGTATTCGCTTACACATTAGAACATATCGGATTTTTGAAAAAATAATTTAAAAAAATTAGAATAGTGAAGATGTACCGTTACTGCAAATGCGATGATGTCTATGTTGTAAATCGCAAAAAGTTGTTCAAATAATTTTATTCATGTACCGTATAAATTCAATAATCCTGATTATTCGGTTGCGTATTCTATAATCTGCATTGACTGCAGCTAAAAAATCCGGATTGCATATAAACTGCACTTTTTCTTATGTTTTTCAAATCTAATTAATTGCGATTTATTGAGTTGGAAAGAAGCAAACTTATTTGTCATAAGGGTGTTTCCAAAGTAACGGTCGTTACCAATTTTCGAAGATTTTTTAAATAAAATTCATTATTATTATTATTATTATTAGCCTTTAAAACAACTTGACACATATATATATTTATATATTAGTGCCTAAGTCAGAGGCCGAAATGATCAAAGATTTCCATTCGCTTCGATCTTGTGCGCACCGTCTCCAGTCAGTCCTACCAAGCAGCGTCAGTGATTCCTCCACCTGGTCCTTCCAACGTAGTCGCGGTCTCCCTCTTTTGCGCCGTCCTTCGAGGTCATGATAGAATACCTTTCGCGCTGGAGTTTCCTCATCCATTCTCACGACATGGCGTAGCCAGCGTAATCGTTGCACTTTGATCCGCTTGACGACATCAATGTCGTGGTATAACTCGTACAGCTCATGGTTCATCCGAATCCTAAACTCGCCGTTTACGCAAATGGGTCCATATATTTTGCGGAGTATTTTTCTCTCAAACACCGCCAGATGAGCTGCATCTGCCTGTGTAAGCACCCAAGATTCGGAGGCGTACAACAGGACCGGTAAAATTAGTACCTGGTACAGCTGGACTTTGGTAGTTCGAGATAGGGTGGTGTTTATAAAGTGCTCGCGTAGTCCAAAGAAACACCTGTTAGCAAGCACTATTCTCCGTTTTATTTCGAGGCTGACACTGTTGTTCTTGTTCATGGCGGATCCAAGGTAGATAAATAGTGGATGAAAGCAATAGTTTTCAACGTTCACGCTGCGTCCCCAACGGGTGGACACTTTGTTCGATGATACCATTAACTTCGTCTTGTCCTCATTCACTGCCAAACCCATTTTCGCTGACTTCCTTTCGACTGATGTGAAAACAGCTGTTACCTCTCGCATCGTTCGACCGATAATGTCGATATCATCGGCATATGCGAGCAGCATGTGGCTCTTATTAAATATGGTGTCAGACATGTTAACCGCTGCTTTCCTTAACACCTTCTCCATCACTATGTTGAACAGCATACATGACAAACCGTCACCCTGTCTAAGACCTCTCGTCGTATCGAATGGTGCAATCCGAACAGAGGATTTGGTATTCGTAAGGGTACACTGGCAGAGACGAATTATCTTCGCAGGAATACCGAACACAGACATGGCTTCGTATAGTCGATGCCTGATGGGACTATCGAAGGCAGCTTTGTAATCGACAAAGAGGTGGTAAGTGTCAATTTGCTTCTCATGGGTTTTCTCAAGAATCTGCCGTAGTGTAAATATCTGATCCGTCGTGGATTTGCCTGGTCTAAAGCCGCACTGATAAGGTCCAATCAGGTTTTCCACAATTGGCTTTAGACGTTCACACAGTATGCTAGAGAGGACCTTATACGCAATCGGTAAGAGGCTAATTCCACGATAGTTTTTACACTCACTACGGTCACCTTTTTTGTAGATTGGACATAGCACACTGAGATTCCAATCCTCTGACATGCTCTCCTGAAGCCAAATGTTCTCTATGAGCTGTTGCATGCTTAAAACAAGCTCATCTCCACCCGCCTTAAACAACTCAGCTGTAAGACCATCAGCCCCAGCGGCCTTGTTGTTCTTTAGGCGGGATATGGCAGTTGTTATCTCAGCTTGGCTCGGAGGTAGACACTCGATGTTATCATCTCGGATTGGTGCACAGTCTTCATCAGCCGAGTTTTCACACATCAATAGGCTGCAGAAGTGATCTTTATATATTCTCAGTACGCTCTCGGAGTCAGTAACGAGATGACCATCCTTGTCTTTACAGGAGGGAAGACCTGTTCCATGTACCTTTCCTTTTATCTTCTGATAGAATTTTAGGGCTTCACCTCTGTTCCTGTAATCTTCAATACACACATTATTCCGCTCCTTAAGCTCTCGTTTTTTTCGCCTGAAGAGTCGAGTCGCCTCCCGCCTCTTCTCCCTATACTTTTCATGAACAGCTCGCGTTGCCATTGGCTGCAGTTTGCCCCTGTATGCAGCATCTTGTTCCCGGGTGGCATCGCGGCATTGGTCATCGTACCAGGCATTATCGTTAAAGGGCTTCACATACCCTAGTACGGACCGCGCAGTCCTTTCCATCGAGTGGGCAATATGTTGCCATTGCGCGCTAGTATTTTCGGGAGTTGGAGCTTCAAGAAGTAGTTGAGTGAGTTGGTCAGAATAGGCGTTGGCTATCTCCGCGGTCTGCAGTTTAGCGATGTCCAGCTTTCTCTGTGCCTGGTTACGCAGGGTTTTCGCTCTGCTTAGCCTAGTACGCACCTTCACTGCAGTGAGGTGGTGATCCGAGTTGATGTTCGCGCCTCTGATCACTCGTACGTCTAAGACACTTGACGCGTGCCTTCCATCGATTACCACGTGATCAATTTGGTTTCTCGTTACTTGATCAGGAGATATCCACGTTGCTTTGTGAATGTTTTTGTGGTCAAATCGTGTGCTGCTAATTAACATGTTCCTTGCTGCAGATAAATCAATCAGTCTGATTCCGTTTGGCGATGTGTCAGTATGCAGACTAAATTTTCCGACTGTTGGGCTAAAGACATTCTCCCGGCCTATTTTGGCATTAAAATCTCCCAGCACGATTTTAACATCATGGCCCGGGCTACGGTCATATGTTTCTTCAAGTTGGGCGTAGAATTCGTCTTTGACCTCGTCACTTTTCTCCTCCGTCGGAGCATGAGAACATATCAGCGTGATTCGTTCACTGACAGGAGTAAACCTAGAGACCAGGTGTCGTAGTCTCTTGCGGACCACAAATCCACAACCAAACTCATGCTTTTCCGCGTGGCAGCTGTAGTACACGTCACACATCCTCATCCGCGAGCATCCATATCCAGTCCACCGAATTTCCTGTATAGCAGTAATGTCAGCCTTATACTCTTCGAGGACATCCGCCAGTTGAATAGAGGCACCTGGTCGGTAAAGAGTTCTAACATTCCAAGTGCATATTCTCAAATCGTGGTCCTTAAAACGTTTGCGGTGGTCGTCACCATTTTGGGGGTTTCTTTTTCTCTTATTTCTCATTTTATTCACTGCCATTATACTGGTGGCGGGTGGCAAGCCCAGCCCACCAGGTTCTGCATTTTATTCCTACTGCCAGGAAACATTTCAGCCGCTCATTCTGAGGCAGACGCTGACCAGGAAGCCGCCCAATATGGAACAGACGCTATGGATTTTCGCAATTTAGTTTTCGGAAGATGTGGGTTGCTAACCCTCGTCTCCTAGATTGGTAATACGGCTGCTATCTGCACGTCCAATCCCACGATGCAACCATGCTTCAGCGGTTCAAGCCTACTTTCCTGAGACGTCTCTTTGACCATTCAGGATACATGGTTGTAATGCCTTCTAACTTTAGCTAACTTCTAAGCGGTTGCTTTGAAGTCATTGCCCAGGGAATACTTGGTCTAAGACCGGAAGTAGTTAGCTGCTTGGACAGTGCCACAAAGGAATCGATTCTGGTCACTCCCAAGTGAGTAACAATCAGTAACTTTCCACCTCTGAGCAAAATCCCATTCCCATTCATACTTTAGCAAATATGCCAGGAGGATCGCTTAATTTCGAATTCACGAATATTCAAGCATCGGTAACAACCCAAAGAATTCATAAAAAATTTAATTTTAATAGTTTTTTAGACCATTAAAATGAAACTGTCGTTACTTTATAAATACACTGTTTTCAAATGTCGGGAACCAACAAAAAAAATAACGGTAGTAACATTATAGAAAGTTGAACGTTTTTTGTGTTTGAATTCATTTAATAGTATCCAATTCAAAGTTGCACATTTTTGTTAGTATAAAGAAAATTGAGGTTAATCTTTTGGAAAATGCATAATTATTTATTTTGTGTAATACTAGCGGAAAAATAAATTAAAAATAATAATTTAATTTTCGATCTGTAAGAGGTCATTTCCTATGAAAAAACACCCATACACAACCGGTTTAGATTATTTTACCAATTAAAATAAATGCTAATTTACGTTCACTCGTTAATGTGTTATTTATTTGATTGAAATGTATCAACTAAAATATATGTTATTATCTTTATATCTGCAATGATATAATATATATTATAACTTTCCGTCTTTTCAGTAAAAAACGGTTTAAAAAAATCTCAATAATCCTCGATCTGAAGCGATAGCATCTGAAGAACTTCGCCAAACTGGAATTTTCGTCAAAGTAAAAAAATTTAACCCACATCCCGAAAAAGCATTTATATTTTAAATTTATTGTATTTATATGAAGACAATGTAAAAAAAAAAATTTACAAAAAAAAATTTGTATCAACAGTAGTTATGTGTAGTTTTTTGTTTAAATATTTTTTTCCACGAATCAGTTTCGAAATGCCATTGTTTTCAACAAGATTAATTATGATATGAATAGAAAACTAATAAGGTGATTATCTGAGCTATGCCGAAGCTCAGATACCCTTCACCATTTGTAAAAATGGTGATAAAATTGGTTATTTGCACTACTGCTATATTTTATTAAACTTTGTATCACAAAAGAGGGAAGTCCATCCATTTTTTGTCAATAATTTTTTTTCTGAAATGTTTCGCTTAGAGAACAGAAGCTTGTATACCAAATTTCAGACCTACAGCTCTTATACGCGACTACTATGCGGGAGATCCCGGGTTCAATTCCCGCCTCCAGTCATCTACCTTTTTCGACAGCAACTTCGCAGTATCAAGTGTCGTGTTTATCGGCATGTCTACTTAAAAGCTTCTTAAACAATGACGTTCGCATTCGTCGATAAACAAGTAGGTGCCGTTAGTTGTGAATCTAAAAATAGAAAGCGTGTTAATTAACAACAACGCGAGAAGCTATCCCATACCTCATTCATGGGATGTAAAGGGAAATTAAGTTTTTTAAGCTCTTATACTGCGGCAGTAGTAGCGGAGACAGCCGGACGGACATGATTTAATTAACTCAGAATCGACGTCTCTCCTCGGCGTTAGAAATTGAAGAAAAACTAGAGTATACCCTTTGGTCTGTGAGTGCATGTGGTGAAGGGTATAAATATAATAATAATTTGTGTCGGATATGAAGGGAGATGATTTGAAACATCATACTTCAGATGATCAAAAATAGTAGGAGAAATAAAATTTTCTGCAATCACCTTTATTATGATATTAGGAAATTTGTACAGTTTCATAGAAGTCGGTTGAGAATCTTATAGCAAAATTTTTTTTGTTTTAAATATTAATTTAACGGAATTTCGTTGCAGACATTTATTCACCAAAATGGGGTATTTGTATAGAAGGTGGGAGAAGTATTCGTCCGATCTTGCTCAACCTACAACGTAAGCTCCTATATAGGATAAAAGATTGCATATCAAATTTCAGCTCGATATCTCTTAAACTGCGGCTGTAATCGCGCGGGCAGACGGTCACCTTTAAATTGAGCCACATTTTGACGCTGATCATTTATCTATATATGGGTCGATATCACGAAATGGCTACAATCGAGATTTGAAAACGGCCAAGTGCGAAAATGGGTTTAAATAATTATTTTTCGGTTGATAGTGTTTTATAAGACCATTTTATGTATTAATACGCAATGGGCCATGTTTTTTTTTAATAATAAAAAATAATAAATATATTGTCATACCTACCACGCCTCCTGATGAGCGTTACAAATGGAAAAACAAAATTAATATACCCTTCACACCCTTCATGCGCGTGGTAAAGGAATTCCCAAAAGTATAACACATGTTCATGCGCGTGGTGAAGGGTATAATTATAACATCACCCTTAGGGATGAGGGTATCTAACATTTCCAACGACCCAAAAGTGTAACACATAGAAGAAGTCACTTTAGACCCTAGGTTCCTCTGAACAAAATTCGATTCATGACTTTTTTAGTCGTTTTAGCCATGTCCGTCTGTCTGTCTGGCTGTCCGGCTGGTACGCACGATAACTTTCGAAAGACGCAACCAAATGTTTTGAAATTTTGCACGAGTTAATATTTCCCCAAAACAACTTACGGTATTGCAAATGGGCTACATGGCCCCGCCCCTTCCGGTACCACCCATACAAATACATCTTTCCGCCCACTTTAACAATCGAGTAATAATATTAATATCAAGTTTCGGAAAAAATTCGAAGTCTACCCACGCCCCTTCCGGTACCTCCTATACAAATGTGTCTTTCCGCCCACTTTAAAGATGGAGTAATAATATCAATAAATCCAACACGATCGTACCCAAATTCTTTCTTTAGTAAATCTATAGCAGGATACAGTTTTGGAGAAAAAAAGTGGAAGTCTATCCACGCCCCATCTGGTACCTCCCATGCACATCTGGTACCGTCCACTTTAGAAATCGATTAATATTACAGTATTTACCGCTTATATGCACGCCGGTTATAAGCATTTATCGTTTATATGCAGCCGAACTTGAACAATCTTTCTTTTGTATATAAAATACACGCAATATTTTTTAATATATGCATTTCGCCTATATGTATTTCTCGCATTTATGCACCAAAATTATGTAGGATTTTGAGAAATTGCATGTAAAAAATTCTCATATATGCACTGTCTAAATTTTTCACTATCAATAAGGAAAATGTACGAAAATTGTTTCATCGCAATTAAATAGCAAACTGTTTCACCCCTTTTGACTCATTTGTACGTTTGCATATCTGATGTTCCATCTCTGTTTGAAATCAGCTGTCAGCTGTCTCTGTTTGAAATCAGCGAGTTTTTCTACATGCACTGCAAATGCATATAACCGAGTTTTGGTAAATGCATTTCCCGCTTATAAGCACTAAAAGTCGAGCAAATTACGAAGTGCATATAAGCGGTAAATACTGTATTAATAGACCTAACGCGATCGTACCCAAACTCTGTATTTAGTAAAGTTCAAGCTGGACAAAGTCTAGGAGAAAAAATCTGGAAGTCTAGACACACCCCTTCTGGTACGTCCCATAAAAATGTTCCACTCCGCCCACTTTAGAGATGGAGTAATAATATCAATGCACTCAACGAGATCGTGCCCAAATTCTGTACTTAGTAAAGCTATAACAGGATAAAGACCAGACCAGACCACAAATTCTATTAGCAATAAAAGAAAAGATCTTGAACCGAACAATGAAACCAAACTCATTATTTACATATACAGATCAACAATACAAAAAAAGGTTTAAATAACTATTTTTCGGTTGATACTGTTTTATAAGACCATTTTATGTTTACCCTTCACACTCTCCATGCGCGTGGTGAAGGAATTCCCAAAAGTGTAACACATGTTCATGCGCGTGGTGAAGGGTATAATTATACCATCACCCTTAGCGATGAAGGTATATATCATTTGATACGACCCAAAAGTGTAAAACATGGAGGGAGTCACTTTAGACCCTAGGTTCCTTTGAACAAAATTCGATTCATGACTTTTTAAGTCGTTTGAGCCATGTCCGTCTGTCTGTCTGGCTGTCCGGCTGGTTCGCACGATAACTTTCGAAAGACGTAACCAAATGTTTTGAAATTTTGCACGAGTTAATATTTCCCCAAAAATTACTTACGGTATTGCAAATGGGCTACATGGTCCGCCCCTTCTGGTACCTCCCATACAAATACATCATTCCGCCCACTTTAGAAATCGAGTAATAATATTAATACACCCAACAGTATCGTACCCAAAATGTGTACTTAGTAAAGCTACAACAGAGTTAAGTTTCGGAAAAAAAATTAGAAGTCGACCCACGCCCCTTCCGGCACCTCCCATACAAATGTGCCTTTTCGCCCACTTAAAAGATGGAGTAATAATATCAATAAATCCAACGCGATCATACCCAAATTCTTTATTTAGGAAATCTATAGCAGGATACAGTTTTTGAGAGAAAAAAATGGAAGTCTAGCCACGCCCCATCTGGTACCTCCCATACACAACTGGTACAGCCCACTTTAGAAATCGATTAATATTATAAATAGACCAAACGCGATCGTACCCAAGTTCTGTATTTAGTAAAGTTTAAGCAGGAAAAAGTTTAAGATAAGAAATGTGGAAGTTTAGACACGCCCCTTCTGGTACCTCCCATACAAATGGACCACTTCCCCACTTTAGAGATGGAGTAATAATATCAATACACTCGACACAATCTTGCCCAAATTCTGTATTTTGTTAAGTTATAACAGGATAAAGTTTTGGAAAAAAAATTGGAAGTCTAGCGACGCCGCTTATGGTTCCTCCCATTCAAATGTACCGTTTTGCCCACTTTAATACCAATACAGCTAACGCGATCTTGCCCGAATTCTGTTTTGTATAAAGATATAAGAGGATAAAGTTTTTGAAAAAAAAAATGGGAAGTCTAGACACGCCCTTCTGGTACCTCCCATACCCATTTAATACTGTCCCCTTTAGAAATCGATTATTATTATTAAAAACGCAGCGCAGTCTAGCCACGCCCCTTTTGGTACCTACCATATAAATGTGCCACTTCTACATTAGAAATCGAGTAATAATGTTTTTCAAAATGCATCCTAAGATATCTCATATGGATGGGAGTTAGAGGTTTCTGATGAAATATTCCCCTGAAAATGTTAATGTATGTCACCGAAGACATGAACTATCCCAAATGTATTTTTACACATTTTTAATCATATTCTCTGATTCGACTTTTTACCAAAAACAATTACACTTCAAATCACTGTGAAAAAATTGTGACGTAGTGGAGCAAATTGGAGTTTAAGTTTTATTGCTGAGTAAAATGCCACCGTTTGATATTGGTTTGGTTCACTCCCGAAAAAGCTTGTTGCAGCCTTTTGTCAAAAATAGCGTTCTTAACATTTAATTTTGATTTTATTTTATAACTTTTGACCATGACCTCCCACCAAAGTTCTCTTTTAAACAATTTTTCAAAATTGGGCCAAACTTTTCCCATGCGGGTGGGAGCTTGGGGGTTAACATGTTCCGAGAAAATATTCCCCTGAATATTTTAATATAGGTCTCCGAACACACAAAATACCCTATTGTTTGATTTGATTTCTGACCAAAAATATCAAACTTCAAACCACTGTAAAAAATATTGTGATGTAGTGGAGCAAAATGCAGCCAAATTTTTATGATTTTTTTACAACTCTAGTATTGTCCTAATAAAATGCCGAAAAATTTTAAATCCAGAACTAATAGGTATTCATTAATTTGTATGTTAGATATCGGCAAGTAATGATTGTAGTCAGTACATTTGCAAATTATATTTGCATGCTAATGTACTCGTATATTGTTTGACTCTGTCATTTGTATGAAAGTAACAGTAGCGGTCCTACAAATCCTTCGGTTTTCTAAATTATACCTACTATTAAAAAGTATAGACCAGGTTACGAATAAATTTTCCAAAGTCGAGGGGAAATATTAAAGATTAAATCGAGACAATATAAAATACAGCATTAATACAAATACTTTTTCATTTTTTTTGCATTATTACCTCAAATTGTTGCAAACTTGTTAGCGCTATCGAAAAAAAAAAAAAAAAATCGAAAATTTTTTTTAAATATGTTCTGGGATAAATCATTTTTAAAAACAACAAATATTCTTACACTTCGCGTTTGGCGGTAACTTTGTTTTTATTTATATTTTTGTAGGAGATTACACTTTGCACTCTTTACTTTCTATTATTTATATGTTATTTGGATGGCTTTATTAATTGATTTCTTCTAACTTCTCACAAATTACAAAGTTAATGGATTTCAATGTAAACTATATTCAAAATGAATTACACCGTGCAACAGTGGTTTTCACACTTCATGAAGACCATATATACGTGAAACTAGAGACCTTATGTAGTAAAACTGCGTTCTCAGTTTACCGCCAGAACGTCAGGATTTTTTTAAATAGGACTTCAAAGTTTCAAAGGATACACCACTTTCAAAAAATTAAATCAAATGTTTCCACCACATAACGATATGGGTATCAAATAAAAGGTAAGAATCTCAGCAATGCAAACAAATAACAGATTTAACAGAAAACAAGCTACTTTGGTCGTATTTCGCGGGCTCGGACAGGAAAAATAATTTTGTATGAAAATTGTCTCTAAGTGAACATCAACATTTGTCCTCGACTATAACGAATAAAAATATATGAAGGGCCAATCCGGTCTAATAAAACTAAAACAATATCCTTTAGTTTTTCTTTTAGAAGTTATGGGTACAATATTAATTTTCTAACATAGGTCAATTTGTGTTGAAGATGCAGGAGGATTAGGCCTATATAGCATAAAAAACAACCCCGGCTACGCATCGTGAAATCATTAAAACAAAAATGTATCCGGACAAAGTCCATAAGAATTTACGAGAGTTATCGTGTCAACCAGTCAGTCAGCCGACAAACGGACATTTTGTAATCATGACACAAATTTCGGCCAGAGATTTTTAGAACTTGAGACTCTTTCTTTTGAGTGTTAAATTTTTGTCGTTTTTTCCGTTATTGTTTGACTCATAATGATAAATACAAAATTTTTCTTCATATGTACAAATGAGATCAACTGTGGCACGCGTTCATGTCCGTCAACATTTCTTTCATCAGTGTTGTCGCCAGTAACTTCCGAAAAGTTGAGTCATTGGATAAATATAAATATTTTATAAATATTAAGTGCAAATTTCCGCTTACTATAACTTGAAGTAACAAAAAGTTAGCATAAAAGGGTATAAGGAAAAAATGAAGTGTTTAAAGTACCAAGTATGAAGACTAATCATAGTGAGGAATCGACTCCGCGTTTAGCTTTCGCACACATAAAAATTAAACTCAGAAGGTTCAGCAGCGAATTGATTCTTAAGAAGGTGAAGAAAATAATATATTAACATCCTCATTATATTCAGATAGGCATTTAGCGATGGAAAATATAATATATATCCTTTTATAGCTTTATTAAATACGGAATTTGGGCACGATCGCGTTGGGTGTATTGATATTATTACTCCATCTCTAAAGTGGCAAGGTACATTTGTATGGGAGGTACCAAAAGGAGCGTCGCTAGACTTCCATTTTTTCTCCAAAACTTTATCCTGTTATAACTTAACAAAATACAGATTTTGGACAAAATACAGATTGTCGAGTGTTTTGATATTATTACTCCAATGGAAAAAGCAGGGTGTCTATCAGAAAGCCAACATGGTTTCCGAAAAGGAAAATCTACACTTGGAGCGCTCGAAGACGTAGTCTTGAGCGTGGAACAAGCTCAACAAGGCAATAATTTTTCAAAAAATATAGTACTGCTAGCGACTTTAGACGTTCGAAATGCGTTTAATAGTTTACAATGGAAGGACATTATCAGAGCACTGAGAATAAATTTCAAAGTCCCTACGTATTTATTAAATATCATAGGAAGCTACCTCAGCGATCGAACACTACTATACGACACAACGAGTGGATTGAAAACGAAGAAAATAACGTCAGGAGCTGCGCAGGGCTCTATACTTGGACCTGATCGGTGGAACATCACGTATGATGAAATCCTAAGACTGGAAATGCCCGACAACTGTCATATAGTAGGTTATGCAGACGATGTAGCGGCTGTCATTACTGCCAGGAACACAGATGATGCCAGAAGAAAGCTAAACATGATCATGATCCGGTGCAAAACATGGTTGGAGCAACATGGCCTGAGTCTCGCAGCAGAAAAAACAGCTGATTATGCTGACAAAGAAGCATATACCCTTACAAGTAGATTTTGACGTCCTAGGCACCAGCATAACAACGGCAAATATGCTAAAATACTTGGGAGTTAGATTCGATAGCAGACTTAAATTTACCCATCAGATAAATCATGCTGCCGAAAAAGCTGGGAAAACTATCGGAATGCTGAGCAGACTTATGGCAAATGTGGGAGGACCAACACAACTGAAGCGGAAACTGCTAATGGATACAACAAACTCAGTGCTTCTGTATGGCAGCGAAGTGTGGGGCACGCATCTCAAAGCGCGGAGAAGGTGGAACATGCTCTTGGCTGTACAAAGAACTTCGGCGCTAAGAGTATCATCGGCATACAGAACAGTCTCCCAGGAAGCTGTTTGTATAATAAGCAGTACAATACCCATAGACCTTTTAATTGAAGAGAGAGTGAAAACATGGGCTGAACGAAGGCAAGGCAACGAAGTAGATACAGACCAGCTACGAGTAGAAACCCTCAGGAAATTACAGGAGAGATGGAGCAGCAGCGTAAAAGGAAGGTGGACAGCGAAACTAATACCGAGAATAAATGAGTGGTACAATAGAAGAAAGGGAGAGGTCAACTACTATGTCACTCAGATGCTTTCGGGACACGGCTATTTTCGAAAATATCTATTTTTAATAGGAAAAAGTGAATGTCAAGGGTGTTTATATGGTGACGGAGATGTTGACGACGCAGAGCATACCTTCTTCAACTGCAGTCGGTGGCGATACGAAAAAATTAAACTGGAGCAGGAGATTGGACCCGTAACTGTTGAAAATATAGTGGGAAAAATGCTACGAGGAAAAGAAAACTGGGAGAAGGTGTCACATTATGCAGAGTATGTCCTTAAGACAAAAAAGGTTGATCTGGATGAGAGTATCACCTGGACGCAGACCACAGATGACCGTGGCTAAACCACCCTGAGTCTCTATCTGAAGTAATGCATACGCGGTTCCGGATAGAGAAATTATCAGGAGGAGGATGAGGTTTTTAGTGGAAGCACCACATACCAACTGTGACGACATTTGATGATCCGAAGGGATTTTACCTACCTCTTACAAAAAAAAAAACTCCATTTCTAATGTGGGCGAAGTGGTACATTTGTATGGGAGGTACCAGAAGGAGCGTGTCTAAACTTCCAGATTTCTTCTCTAAAACTTTTTCCTGTTTGAACTTTACTAAATACAGAATTTAGGCACGATCGCGTTAGGTCTATTTATAATATTAATCGATTTCTAAAGTAGGCGGTACCAGATGTCTATGGGAGGTATCAGATGGGGCGTGGCTAGACTTCCAATTTTTTTCTCAAAAACTGTACCCTGCTATAGATTTACTAAAGAAAGAATTTGGGTACGATCGCGTTGGATTTGTTGATATTATTACCCCTTCTTTAAAGTGGGCGGAAATGTACATTTGTATGGGAGGTACCAGAAGGGGCGGGCCATATAGCCCATTTGCAATACCGTAACAATTTTTGGGGAAATATTAACTCGTGCTAAATTTCAAACCATTTGGTTGTATCTTTCGAAAGTTATCGTGCGAACCAGCGGACAGCCAGACAGACGGACATGGCTCAAACGACTTAAAAGTCATGAATCGAATTTGGTTCAAAGAAACCTAGCGTCCAAAGTGACCCCTTCTATGTGTTTCACTTTTGGGTCGTATCAAATGATATAGACCCTTAACCCTAAGTAAGGGTGATGGTATAAAAAACTGTTTTTTTCAAATCGGAAAAGAGTGCGTCACGAATTGATGGTGAGCATGTTTCAAATCTACGAGCAGCAGTTTTATTAAAGTATGGGATATTTTCGAAACTTTTAATTACCTGTTTTTTTATTGTCAAACAAAGCTCCTGATGCTTCAATTATTGGCCAAAACCCACGATATGCGAAAAGATGCTTCAAAACATTTTTCCTACTCAGTTAAAAAGAGCTTCAGTAACGATTTTGAATGGTCATACATTTACTATGGCCGAAACTTTATTAAATTGATACTAATTAATTGTTCGGCGTCGTATAGTTTTGAAACTAGTCGACAATACTGTTTGCGGGCTGAATATCTTTATTCAGCGCGTCATGTGCATATCTAACGAATACACCGTTTTACATAAATACATACACACCCATATTTATATGAATTTAGAGACAAATGTATAGGCGGGTTTGTGAACACTAGTAGTATTAAAAGCGCCAACAAAGTTTAGGAAACGAAAACCACTCAATCGCACAAAATTGCCCCTGATGCAATAAGGTAGATGAAACAAGAATCACACGTGCAGAAACTAAACACATTGCGATGTAATTCTCAGTGTTACTAAAAAATACACGACATTTGGTTGCTCAGTTTGAACACTTTTTATACCCACATACATACCAGCTATTTAACAAAGGCAACCAACAGTGTACATTAGACAATTATTGTACGTACACACCAAAAACTGTTGACTTATGAGCTTTGGTTGCAGCTGACTATTTGGGCATAATGTAAAATTAAATATTTTTTAGTTGTGGGTTATCTTACTTGTTTGAAAATGCTGCCTTTTAACTTTGACACTTGTGAAATATAAACTTGTGAATAATAATTTTGTTTACACATACAATAATACATTTAGTACTTGATTACACACGGGAACACTGAGACACCGTTATGAGATTTATTAGTAAATATTAGTTTATAATGGTCTTCTGTATATGAAAATAATGATATCTTGTTTGATTACTTTACTTTAAAATTATGAGAAGGATGATCATTGGATATAAAAATCTATTGGTTGCGAAACACAAAACAAAAAATTTTTGTATTGAAAGCCAACGACTTTTTCCAACATAAACAAGAAATATATTATATAACGGACAATTTAAATGATAATCACTTGTTATGAATTAAGTTAAGGTAGATATGGTAAAGTACTAAGGTTACGTACCAAGGTGGGCTTGAAATAACTTTTAATCGAAGGTCATAGCACGTCGAATTTTTTTGTTGATATATGTTCTTTAGGTCTTAAATACTGTGTAATATAATTTAAAATACTAGTAATGCAAGAATTACAATTTCAGCAATTATAATTTTGTTTCCACACATATAACATCTTAACAATAAAAAAAAACCACAGAGAACCCTCGGTAATGTGAACTAATAATAACCAAGGTAATTCACATTACCAACTTTGTTCACATTTTCGATTGTAAAAAAGTCTAGAAAGCATTGAAACTCTTGGTATTTGTAATGTAGGATATAATTTATTGCAAACTAAACGATTTTTTATATCAAATTTACTTTTTATATTAAACATTTACTTAAAAAATAAAATTAAATACTTTAACTCATTGTACAAATATTAGGTTAGTTTAAGCCAAACCATTACCTTGCACTGATGAAGGCATGAATTTTCCGCAAATCGCCTACTGATGGACAGGTATTGTCCACAAGTGTTCGATGACCAAACTTTTCATATCTCAGGTCACCAAAAACAGGGCAGTGACATGGAAATATGTGTTATTAACACACTAAGAAATTTAATTCTTCTTAAACAAAAGGTAGATTTAGAAAATAAACAAAATCACTATAGTGTTTGTTAATTATTTAGAGCCATTAAACTATTTAGAGCGTTAATTAAAAAGAAATGGATAGTTTACTATATTGGAAGAGAAAGTATCACATAAACCCCAGAATCAAAACCCCAAACACGAAATCCCCACACTTTTTTAGAGACAGTGGCACAAAATCCCCAAACCTTTTTATAAATAAATGATATACCGATCATAAAAACTCAAAAGACAAAGAATTAAAAAAATAGTGTCTGCTTAAGCTGAATTATGTTCGTGCAGAATCAAAGTCGGCCGCTCTAACTACGACCCTAGTTAGGGTCGGATTCCTTTACTGTCAATTTTCCACGCACTAAAATTTAGTTTAGGCTTAGCACCGTAGGCTCAAAATTATTGTGCGAAAAAAATGTAGCGCTTATAAAAGAGAAAATTTATAGAAATTAAAACAAAAATAAATTTATTGTTAATGTAAGTGTCCTAATTGAAATTTTATTTTTCAATATTTCCATAATGAAAATTAATATTCATTTAAATATGTGAATTCATCATTAAATTCTCATTTTAATAATGCCAAAAATAAAATCCAATTGCTGTATGAACCCTTTAAATTACGTTTAAAATCGCGGCGATTTTTAACATAATTTGAATGGTTTTCACATACAGGGTAAGTAGTTCAAGAATAATCGACACCTCCAGAACTCTAGGGATACTTTAAATGTTGTATTATTATTACCGTGTTTTTCCCAATCGACCCGACTGTACTCTGTATGAAAAGGATTTCAAGAAAAGTAAGATGGTGGATATTACGAGCGAATCGTTGGCGACTAAAATGCGATTCGATAATTATATCATTCTCGATGTGCATGGTTTAAGTAATTTTAAGTTTGAGTTTGGTATTAGGACTGAAACCTCATTCGTCGTTTTGGTTGTCATTTTAGGTAAACCTCAAATCAAATTACTTTGAATTTTAAACACTTATTGAAAACTTCTTCATATTTTGTTATGACTTCAGTGAAAAAACTCAATCTTATGTAGCGAAATCGAATTTTAAAAGGCGATGCCAATCGAAACGACGCACAGGGGTTTGAAATCCATTAAAAGTGGGGATAAATTCAATAGATGAACTTTTACTTTCGCAACCGTATTTGGTGCAGTGTGTATTTAAAGTTCAATAATTATTATTATTTTTGCGCGCATTGGTTAAAATTGAAAAAAAAATTATAATCAAAGTAAAAGTTTTTTTTAGCATATAATAGGTATTGTTTTGTTTAGATAAATGTTTTGGAAATATTGAAAAGAAAAAAAATCTTATTGTCCCTAAAAGGGGTATTTTTTATATTTGTATTAAGATTCAACAACTTTGTGCGTGAAAGAGAGGAAAACTGCTTATATGCACTTAAAATATGAAAAAAAGATAAATCCCAGAATATCTTTTTGCGTTTTTTGACTTATTCACGTTTTTGTTGAAGAACTCCATGTGCTAAAAATCTATGTGAAAAAACAAACATAAAATCAAGTTGTTTTTTCATTACTTGCCATTATATTCCGTATGGTAGTAGCAATTGAGTGTAGGGTTTATTAGAGATGGGTGTGTGAGAAAAAAAATCACGCGCACTCATAAAAAAACATAATTCTAGTTTATTTACAACGAATAGAATTTTTCAAATATGGACGAGCTATAATGACATCACTAGCTTGATTTTCACTCACGAGCGAGAAATTATCTCGTAAATAGTTAATATTTATTTTATTAAAGCTTAATGGCTAATACTTAAAACTAAGACTACATATATATTTTACACAGTTAAACTCTGAAATACAGACTTATACACAAATTTCTAACAAAGCTTACAAATGAAGTAATTAAAAAAGAACTATAATTTTATTTAAAATATTATTCTTTTTTTTAATTTTAATTTGTTTTTTTCTTATGCTATAGTTTATGTTTTTTAATATTGATCAATAACAAATAATAATGGTCGTGTTTTTTTGGTATCCTATATAGGAGACCGGTATAGGATACCAAGAAAAAGCTTCGCCGCTAACAAAAAGAAATAACTTGGCAGCACAGTAACTTATGTCAAATAATTTGTTGTTTTCTTTTCATTCATTCGTAAATATTTTATTAATTGCAGTTTTGAAATTTTTTGTGATATTTTTTAATAATGTTGTAATATTCAAATAAACCTGATTCACATGACCCTTCTTGTTATCTAATGTTCCGCATGGACCTTAAGCCACAAATTGGAACTTTTTTTCTAGGTGTTGCATGACAAATTTGCTGTAAAATAACACATTTCATTGAAAAAATATAATTTAACAGCAAATTATTTTATTTGACGTTCCCTTTTCTTTTATATTTTTTGTATACGCCTGCAATAAAAAATTTGGTCACATTTTAATTTTTACTACTATTTTAAACAACTTATCCCCGTTTAGCTTAGCATGTAATTTTATTCCCGTTAGCGTATATAAGATAACATTTGTATGGCTAAGCGCGTATAAGTTACCAACAAAACGCAACCATAATTTTTTAATCGAATTTAAATTTAAAATTTTGCTAATGTAAATACATATTAAATATTTGTTATTTATATTTTTTAAAAAACTCATACTGAAAATTAATTTATTGCCCTTCTAAAAGCTAAGCCAAGATATAAATTAAATTTTTCAGCAAGAGAATAAAGAGTCAAATTACATTTGTCAGCAAGAGAATGCGTATACTCACTCCAGTAATGAAACAAAAGGTTAGGTTCGGTCAGGAAGCGTTGAAGTCTTAGAGAGGCCAGCGTGTTCCATGACATGAACTCTATTTAAAATGAATGGGACATACTTGCTCATATAATGTACCCCAACCACATCCAGCACAATAGCGTTGCGGAGCTAAAATCGGCAGTAATAGCGGCATGGGACTCCTTAGAAAGTCCAACCCCAGAAACCCCTGATAAATAGTATGACCGAAAGGCATTTTTTAACTTATTGAAAATAAGGAAGGTCATACGCATTATTAACAAGTGTTTTTTATTTTAATAAAAAAGTTTTATTTCGTGCAAATGCAAAAAAGATAAACTTAACAAAATACAATTTTCTTGTTGTTGGATGTAAAAAAAAGTGCAGTTTCGGATTATCTTTCTCCACATATTCTTTTTTTTGCATTATGACCTCTTAACTGTGTATAACTGTCAGGCATTGCCTCAATATTGCAAAATTTTCGGATTTTTTCACTTATCTCCTGATACCTGCAGACGACGATTCATTTATTTGTCTTATACAGAAACGTTCGCATTCGTCGATAAGCAAGTAGATGCCGTTTGCTGTGAACCTAAAATAGAAAGCATGTTAATTCACAACAACGCGATAAGCTATTCCATACCTTATTCATGGGGTTTAAGGGAAATTAAGTTTTTTAAAGTAAGTTGTCAATGGTTAAGGTTGTAGAAGGCTTAAATCGGTTTAGACGTTATACGCAAGAAATCTTCACATATTGGTTTTCAATAACTTTCGAAATACGTTATCGTATTTATTGAATCTTTCCACATTCATATTTTTCCCTTTTAGTTGCACACACGCCAAATTACTTTTTCTACAAAAATTATTATTGCATCCTTAGTCATATATGTAATTTTGCGTCAGTATTTATGTGTTATTGCGTCAGTGTTCCTCAACCATTCAGATACAACAATAGATAACAATATTGTGTTTAAGTCTTGTCTATTATTGAAAATATGCTTATAAAGCTAGCACACAGGTTGAGTATATTTATTAGACAACCCACTTAACTCAAATTTATTTACTACTTTCTCTATAAATTAGGCGATATTTCCTTATTTTACCTTACTATGATGATATTTTTTTTATTACCAAGTAGCAAAACTTACTTACTAAAGAGGTTTTTTCTTTCAATGGTTAATAACGATAAAACGCCGCTTTGGCCTTCTCCAGTTCGTCGCACCAAATTCTGCAAGGTTCTGAATAAATTGGTCTTTCCACGTTTAGGAATAGAGTTGTCAGTTGTCAGTCAGAGAAAAAGCGAGACAGCAATTTTGGAAATTAGAACCCCAAACGTGAGAAATTGCCTTTTTTTTTTAGTTTAGTTTGATTTTATTTGGTATCCTGCACAACCAGAATAAATCTTATAAGTACAGTACAGGAATTTTAATTATCAGAGTATCATTGGAAATGAGGGTACAATTAATAATAATATATATATATAAAACATAATATAGGTTTTTTTTTTAATTTACTTACTACATGGAACATTTAATTGTTTATTTACTGGTTACATTACAATTAAACTTGAAAAAAAATAGACAAAATTAATAACATTTAATATGCATTTAAATTAATATGCGATCATAGAGTTTATAATATTCAAAAACATGTTTTTTAAATTGATTTGCGTTGCTGATTAATTGAAGGTTATGTGGTAATGAATTCCAAAGACGTATGGAGTGTATGAAGAATTTCCATTCAGATGTTAGATTATGATGCAGAAAAGAAATTAATTTGTTACCCCGGTTGGAACGTGTAAAATATAGGTATTCAAAAAGATAGGATGGCTTACGCGTGAAAATTATTTTATGAAGAAATATTAGAGTTTTAATATTTAACAAGTTTTCAAAAGAAACACCATAAAGTAATTTAACATGATGCGAAACAGAATCAAATCCCCTTAAACCGTATATATATCTGATAACGTAATTGAATACGACATTTAACCTCTTTTTGCTGCTCGAATCACAATTTGCGAAAAGCTCACAACCGAAAAATAGTCCAGGTAGAATATACGATTTTGCCAGTAGTACTCGGATATCGAAGGGAGTGTGGGATTGGGTTGACCATAAAGCCCTGAGCTTACAATATGTTTGCCCTACAACAGAATTAATATGACTCGACCAACTTAACGTTTTGTTGAAAGTGATCCCAAGGTTTTTAGCCTGAGTTACTATTTTAATCCTTACACCATTAATTACTATATTTATATCAGAATAGTTGGGAGCTGCAGTTATATTGTGAATTAAAAGACATTTTGATTTGCTTGGATTAAGACAAAGTCCATTTGATGTTGCCCACTGAAGAATATTTGATAAATCCAGATTAAGTTTATTAACAACATCACTTACAGAATGAAATGGACTACTTATATATAGCTGAACATCATCAGCGTACAAGTGGACTTTGCAAAATTTTAGACATTGGGGTAAGTCATTGATATACGTTGAAAAAAGCAAAGGCCCTAAAATGGAACCTTGGGGTACACCCTTAGCACATGGAAGACTTATAGATATGTTTTTTTTATGGCATACTGATTGTGTACGGCCAGTAAGATAAGATTCAATAAGTTTTATAGCTGTTGGAGAGAAATGAAATAGATGGTTTAGTTTCTTACATAAAGTAGCATGATCTACTGTATCAAACGCCTTAGAATGATCTAATAGAACAAGAAAAGAAAGGTGTCGGTCTTCCAAGTTACGTCTAATATTTTCTGATACATCAATCAATGCAGTAACACAACTGTGATTTGAACGAAAGCCAGACTGTTTTTCATGCATAAGGGAATGGGAACATATGTGAGCGCTTATTTGACGGTGAAGAAGCTTTTCAAAAACTTTCGAGAGGAAACATAAAATGGCTATTGGCCTGTACTCACTATTAGCTTTTGGTATTGGTATAACCTTAGCATGTTTCCATTTTAAGGGATACGTACTGGTAGTAATGATATTGTTGAAGCAGTATGTAATATATTTCAAGATATAAGGCAAAATTAACCTGAGAAATCTTGGATCGATGTTATCACTACCCTGAGCATTCGATTTAACCTCGGAAAAACATGAGAGTACATCCATCTGATTCACGCAAACAAACTCAAAGCTAATCCCATTTTCCGTAGTTGGATATCGACAGTAATTATTATTAGCTTGGACTGATGGTGTGTTAGTAAAAAATCTGTTGAGTTCATTGACATCAACTTCAGAATCATTGTTATTAACTACACTCTTCCCAATTCCGATTTCACGTATAGTCTTCCATTTTAGTTTGGAGTTAAGAGCAGAACGAAACTTCCTAGAATAGTATTCAATTTTAGCAATTCTGATGTTTCTGTTTACTTCTTTTCTAGCTGTTCGATATTCTTCTAGGAGATCAATAGTTTTAAAACGTTTCCATCTTAAATATGCTTTATCTCTCTTACTGATTAAACATTTTATCGATGACGAAAACCATGGTCGCATATTAGGCTTGGAAATGTGAGTTTTGTTTGGCACTGAGGAGTCGAAAAGCATTTGAATATTACTTTGCAGGAAGCATAACTGATTATCAACTGAGGATATGTTGTAGATATGATTCCAATCGATTTCGCAAAGTTTTTCCTCCAGCATAGTAAAATTAACATTTTTGAAATCTCTATAGGAATTACCTTGAGCATTTTCTTGAGTTTTGAAGTTATACGTTAAAAAAATTAAATCATGTTTCGAGAAGCAAGAGGCAGATACTTGGTCATACAGAAGTATATTCGAGGAGTCGGAAACAAAAAAAAGATCAAGAAGAGTGTTGGTGGTACAAGTGAAGTGTGTTGGTGATTCAGTATTCGTAGGCAAGAGACCTAACGAAAACATGTTCTCATTTAATATTGATTCTAATAATATAAGTTAAAATCTCCCGCGATAATTATATCACTGTATGCCATGGATAAATTTCCCAGCAAATTAAAAAAGTCTCCGAAGCTGATATTTCGATTTGGACGGTAAACACAACCAACAAATATTTTCTTATTAAGAGATGAAATTTCAACAAAAATATATTCCACCCCATCTTCGTGTTCAGATATTTTTATGATTTTAGAATTAAACTTATCATTTATATAAATGGCAACACCTCCACCTTGTCGATATCTATCAGCTCTGTAAACACGGTATCCATTAAGATTTACCAGTGAGTTAGGACAATCTAAATGAAACCATGTCTCGGACACGCATATAACGTCTATACCAGAGTTTTCAAATGTTATTCTGAACTCATCCATTTTATTATTGAGACTTTGTGCGTTTATATGACATTTCCTTCTTGAAGCTAGCCAGTCTAAACCCATTGTCGGAATTAATATTAAATTTTCCGATTTTTGCATTAAAATCATCAAGTACAGTTTGTGATAAGTAGTATGTTTTCTCTAGGCTTAGAACGTATATTTAATCCCACAGTCTTTATTCTCCGCCGGGACATGTCCACAAATCAGGGGGATGCAGAAGTAATTTTCCTTGATGTGGATTGTGGCAATTCGATCGCACTGAACTACAAAGAGGAGATGTCTAAGCCTCCTGCCAATTACAAATACACATCCGAATTCGTGTATATGTAATGGATGTCCAAACTTTTACGTCAGGTGCGTCTGCGTCCTGTCGGTCTCATCTCCTGGATGGCGGTGATATCAATCTTGTATTTGTCGGGGACAATCGTCAGTCGGATAGTGGTATCATATCTGTATAGTGTTTAGACATAATTGGTCCTTGTAATGTTTCCGATGGTCGTCAACGTTGGATGGGTTTCATTTATTAAATTTCCTTTGAGTTGTCATAGTCAGTATAAGAAGACAGGTAACTGGCCGAACCATCAGGGTTCGTCGCTAGATATCAGCCGCTACCCGTAAACAAGAAAAATCACGCGTCAGCATCAGTATCGAGTATCGATTGTTGTTTTAGAAGGAAACCTTTACCCATTATTACTCTTTATAAATTATATGGTATATGGAATTGTAAGCAGTAAAGTAGGGCATACCAAACTCATGGTATCACTTATAGTACTATGACATATTAAGGGAATTATCCTAAGATTCTCAGTTTCAAGACAAGTCTGAACTAAATGCGCTATGAACCAAATCTTGGAAACAATTTCTTTGTGGTTTAAAACTGGAAATTGCTCGAAATTACTTATTATCGCTGGGTGTTCGCTGAACAGTGCTGTCACAGAATACATATCCAGTCCGCAAAAAAGCATTTTAAGAGAGATGCGTTACGTATGTATGTAAGCGCCTTGTAGGACGTAATTTCCTGCACGCAAAATGTGCCAAGATACAGAAAAATTAAAAGAGTATAACGTAAAATGGCAACACTTGTAAGTAAAAAATTAGTATATTATAGAGGGCAACAAACGGAAGAAGTAAAGCTTCAGCGACAAAACAACAAAGGAAAACAGCTCATATTTTCAGAGCGCCAGAGATAGTTTGGCCGGCGAGCCCCTTAATGTATCTCTGACATCCAATAGGATGAGAATTAATTAATGAGAATTATTAACCAGTGGTATTTGAAGCTATCATTCTGCATACTCTTTCACTCATCACGAAAATATGCTCAGACCAAGTTTAATGCTTCTCTTGTTATGGCGACCCACTGTTCCTCATGGCATTTATAGCTTGTGCAGATATCAACATGAGTTGAAAATACTTTAGCCTTGTACGGATGTAGCGTTGCTGGTATTGGTGTAATGCAATCATGGACTGGGAGATAACCACTCAAAACTTCCCTTATCACTCACGTGCATTTCGGAGCATACATTTCTCCAGCTAGAGTTAACATTTCTCATTCGTTCTCAGGTTAACGAATCCGCTCACACAATACGAATAACAGCGTGCAGCAGTGCTGCCACAAGAATTTTTTTTTTCCGACCAAATTTGTTTCTAAATCCTACCAAATTGGGTCAAAACCGACCAAAATTTTAACGAAAAAAAAACAATATTTAATTTATAGAAAACTTTTATTAATTAAACAAAAAATAATATAAATTCAGTCTATTATTTTAATTCTTTAAATACAAATATATACAAAACCTATATAAACAAAAAAAATCTCTTATATATACAGAGATTTTGGAGATCATATTTGTCAGTAAATCCGAGATCATTTTTAACATATTTTCAGTTCACTACAGTTTATTCGGGGTTTTAAAGTCTTTTTTAGCTGACCATACAGTGTGCGGACCTTTGTTCGTGATTAATTCTTTACAAAGCATGATACTGTTAATGGTATTAATTTCAAGTTTGCTTCTTAATTTAGATTTTATAAGAGATAGAGACGAAAACTTTCGTTCAGCAGCGGCTGAACTATGTGGTAGTGAAAGTAAATTAAAGACAAATTTAACTAAATTTTCAGAACAATGTTCATTCAAACCATTTTTTATAGCAGATACATTTTTATACCATCACCCTTAGGGATGAGGGTATATATCATTTGATACGAACAAAAGTGTAACGCATTAAAGGAGACGAGTTAGACCCCAAGTATCTTAAGACCAAATTCGTTTCAGAACTTTTTAAGAAGAATGAGCTATGTCCGTCTGTCTGGCTGGCTGGCTGGCTGGCTGGCAGGCTGGCTGGCTGGCTGGCAGGCTGGCTGGCTGGCTGGCTGACTGGCTGGATGGCTGGTCAGCAGGATAACTCGAGTAAACCTTAACGGATCGGTATGAAAATTTACCAGTATCAATAATTTTCAAAACGAACTTATGGGATTGTAAATGGGCTGAATAGCCCCACCCCTTCTGGTACCTCCCATACAAAATTACCTATTTTTGGAAAATTAATATTTCTTCCATAACTTCCAAACGGACAACCGGAGGATGTTTGAATTTGGTCAGTTTATTTATCTTGCAAAAGTAGACAAACCCTAAGAAAACCGAAACCTGTGCCCCACCCATTCTGGTACCTCCCATACAAATGACCGAATTGACCCTTATAGTTTTACATACATATCTTTTTTGCAAGTAAACTTAGATCACTCAAATTTTGCGTATGATGTTTACTTATGAAAATTAGACTCAGGTATGAATATGGACTATATCAGTTCACGCCTTCTGGTACCTCCCATACAAAATTACCTATTTTTGGAAAATTAATATTTCTCCTATAACTTCCAAACGGACTCTTGGAGGGTAATGAAAATTGGTCGATTAATTTATGTTATTATAAGAGGCACAACCCTAGAAAACCTAACTATTTGACACACCCCTTCTGGTACCTCCCATACAAATGACCGAACTCACCCCCATAGTATTACATACATATCTTTTTTCTAAGTACACTGAATTCAGTCAAATTATGAGTAATTTGTACGCTTATGAAAATATGAATCAGGAGTGAATATGGACTATATCGGGTCACCCCTTCTGGTACCTCCCAAACAAAATTACCTATTTTTGGAAAATTAATAATTCTCCCATAACTTCCAAACGGACTCTTGGAGGGTAATGAAAATTGGTCGATTAATTTATGTTATTATAAGAGGCACAACCCTAGAAAACCTAACTATTTGACACACCCCTTTTGGTACCTCCCACACAAAGGACCGATCTCACCCCTATAGTCTTACATACATGCACTGAATTCAGTCAAATTATTCGTAAGTTGTACGTATGAAAATTTGAGTTAGGAATGAATGAGGACTGTATCGGTTCACCTCTTGTGGTACCCCCTATCAACTTTAAATTTTTTTGAAAAATTAATATTTGTCACATAAATTTTAAACCGGCTACTATACCCCCTACACAAATAAGTAAAGTTTTGGACGATTTTGCACCACAAGCAGGGGAAAAAATATACATAAGTAATTTTATTTTAATTCAAAATCTATTCATTTCAATAACTCAAGACTTCAACAATATCTTATATTGGGTGATGGTATTTATCAGTCAGTTTACCTGACTGAAATTTCTGTACTGGTTCCGAAACATGTCTATACTTAAATCAGGAGAAAGATGTCTCGCTGAGGCGCAATAAATTCCACTCCGTCACTATTAAATCTGGATCACATTCAACAAGACTAGTAAACTCTAAAATAAGAGGCAATATATCTAAGTTTTCCGAAGAAATTACTCTTGGGGGCGTTATTATATTTAAAAGTTTAATGTCTTCGCGCTTAAAATCAAATCGATGTTTTAATTGATCCAAAAATTCAACATAGAAATTTAAAACGTTAGACTTAAGTTCATATATTTCAGAATCAGTTAAGTTCGCTTTTAAAAAAATTTCCGCTTTCAATTAAATTTGCTTTATTTTTATAATCAATTTCAACATTATTGTTTATATATTCTCTTCTTACAAAATTGCTTAGTATTAAAAGAAAATTTGTTTTAATACAAAATGCTGTTCCATTTTTGTTCTGCAGCCAATCGAATGAATTCTGCCACTCTTGCCTGAACTTTCGCTTTAAATTCTGCGTAATATCATTTGCATCACTGCAGGGAAATAGCACAAATAACATACTGAGAACAAATTACAATAATAATATATATTTAAATTTTTTTTTCAAAAATCTACCATAATCATTTTGGGCCTACCATCCGACCAAAATTAAAAAATTGAAATTCGTCCGACCAAATTTGGTAGAATTCTACCAAAACGGCAACACTGGCGTGCAGTGCATTTGGTTGGTACTCTCGGATAGCAACCACCATTCAAGAGCACAAATTTACCGTAATTCTCACCACTCATTGTCGCTCACACTCACTTTTGAACAAAAAAAAATGCATATGTTTCTTTATTTCCAATAAGGCCTTAATGTTGTCATAAGTCTGTAGCGAATTTTAGTCTTGTGACTGCCGTTGTCGCGTGAAGAACACATATTCTGGACGGTTGCGTCGTTGTACGTAAGCGTTTTGTATAGAAAATGAGACGCGGAGAGCAACAATAAAATTAAAGATTTTCGTTAAGGCTTTCAAAACCAGCATACAATAAAGCATAATCATGTACATCAGACAGCAACTTCTCTAACGAAATACCGCTTACCAAAAACTGAACGTCATATTTTTGAATTTCAATGTTGTTTACAGTGTCGTTCGTGTATTAAACCCGCAAAAAGATCGTAACTTTTGGCATAACATTTGAATAGTTGTCATGTTCGTAAGCGTCCATGGGTGTTGAGTTTGATTTTAAATCCTATGTATGTTACTGGTTTTAAACACATCCACACAGGCATAGATAAATTAATGTGTATCGGTGATTCAGCTGAACGCGGTAGTGTGAGAATTAAGCTGTGGATATGAGACTGTATGTTGTTGGTGTGTCCGTTATAAGTATGTCGCTATTGTCGTCGCTGCTGCTGTTGCCGCTGTCGTTGTTGTTAATTCTATTGCTGACATCATTGAAACGCCAATATTGTCGTTTCTTCTATTAACTGAAGTCAGTTAACGTTTTGTCTTTGTTTCTTCTACATATGCAGTATTCTGCACTCTCTATTAAATATGGCACGCGAACAACAAAACCCCGTCGCTAATACGTCGCATTACGTCGTCATTGATCGAAAACGCGTAAATATTTCATTCACAACAATGTATACGCATGATATTTTTTTTTTAAATATAGTGTTTCCGCGATCACTTTGCTGCAAACAGAAGCTTGGAAGAGTAAAACATCACTGCCGATTTACGAAAATAAAAAAAGTGAACAAATAAAATTGGCAACAAAATGTGAAAAAATTGTATATTTAAAAAAATATCGGAATGTTGCATGAAAAGTTTAGTATTGTATTTTTTTTTGTTTATAATATTGCACGGCGACCAACTTATAAAATGGCTACAGTGAGGTTGTACAGTTCGAACAAATACGAGTTTATTAGTACAGTTATTGTTGAGCAATGGGGTACACGGAGTGTTATTAAACAAAAATTGTGTTGTTGTGCTGATGAACCTGATATGTTGCAGTCTATATGATATGGGTTGGGCATAAAAACAAGTGTTATGCTGGCTACAAAAATATTTGCTTAGTTTTTATTCTACTTGTCGAAGATTACCGTCCACTCCTGTAGTTGTTTAAGATCATCATCTTGAGACAGAGAAAATTTAGCACGCTAGTTTCCAAATGTGCTACCTTAATACACTCGACAACAATAAGTATGAGGGAGTGAAAACCCACCGTATAAGAAATGGAACCATTTGTTTATTGTTTACTTTGTGCTCTTCATAATAAACGAATTAAAAGAGGATCCGGCAATTGTTCAATTATTATTTATCGAACTTCAAGTTTGCAGTAATATTCAAAAATGTTTTTATGTACTCAAAATCCCACACAAAGAATCATTTTCTTTATCATTGAACGGTGTTCCCACCCTTTGCAATTAATCTAAACTTGAATTTGCGATTTTGTTTCTGCCAAAAACATTTCTCAGAGCTTCCACTTTAAATTGTGATCAAAACACCAACTTTTGAATTAATTAACAATGCAAAACTGTTGCACATGTTGTTTTGGTGAATCGAATCCTATAATTAATCAAAACTAATCGTAAATGCATATCCATTAATTTAATAAATTGTAGAATTTGTTTACAGACTTTTATTAAAGCACATGCCATCGTAAAAATAGCCTTGGTGTGATATGCCAATGACACACGTGTGCAGTATTTTCTACCGATTTTGGTATTTATTGTACATGCCATGCTATATTTTGTTCAAGTATTATATACTAATTGTTCAAAATATATCGAACAGTGCAAAAAATAACAACTGGGCGCTACATCAAAATGCACAGATCAACTATCTACCGATGTTGCATCGGTTAAAAATTTTCAAACACCTTGTTTTGGGCAGTTTAAGTTTAAATTTTGTTTATTGTTAATATAATTTAAAATAAAACATATCTGTCATATAACGAACTCCATAGTTTGTTTATATAGTCCAAAATATTATAACCCAATTTATTATATGTCATACATAGTGGCTTTTCTAGGAATCAGATTCCACAATTGTGCGCATGTTAGAAGGAACTAAATCGCGTTTCACCTCAAAATTAGTGATATGTATAATGAAAACAGCATTAAAATTCAACGTAAAGTCCTTTTTATTCTCTTAATTTTTCTCAAAATTCAGCTTCTTACACTTTGCTGCAATAATTTAAAATCATAATACCTGCAAATCATAATTCATTAAATTCATCACGTTAAAAGCAAAAAAATAAATGTTATTATAATTTGTACAATTAATGATAACACCATCAAACGGTGTTTCATACTACCAAAATAAAGTAATCAATACGTCATACAAATATAGACTCATAGACGTTAATGCAGATTATTATCGCGATAGCCAGCGTGAAAGGGCACTTATTGCTGTACTCTGCAGATTTGTTATTGTTTGCTGCTGTTACCACCTATATCAATGTTAGAGAGCTATGTCTTCTTTTCGTATAGCCCTGTATTATACACGAGGCGAATATACCACACCTAATGTTTGGGCAGTTTTCATGTTTTTTCCTTAACAAATAACTAATCGAATCTTCGAAAACCCATGGGTAGTTAAAGTTTACATATTAGAGGCCTGCACAAATCTATTCGAGTAGATATACAAGATTTTTACTTTTTTTCAAGCCATTAACTGTAGCGAAGGGTTGTTTGTTTGTTCGTAGTCTTATCGATAACGACTTGCTATGCCATTCTGGTTGTCGATATCCGTGAACACATGTATTGATAAAAATGCATTGTACTCGTGAGTATGTAAAAGGTTCAGTCCGAAAAATCAGAATGAAATTCACTGCGCAGCTCCCATCCGTGAGTGTGGACGGTAACGTAAGAATCAGCAAACCCGCATTGAAGTCTCCCGCCTGATCAATTGGTGTAGGACCCCTTGTGGGAGCAACCCGTGTGGGGCTGTGGTTGAAATCGAAATCGCTAGTAGGGTCTTCGGGCTCAAATGTGGAGTTGCATTGTAATCGGGTGGTACATACCTAAACAGTACAGGGGTTGTGAGTTAGGCATTACTTCACTTTGGCCAAAGGTCAATTCGGTAGCTTGGTCTCAAAATTATTAACTCCTAGTATAATATAGTCCAAGTTTTTTTGGCTATTCCGCTGGCAATCACACTTTAGTATGCCCAGTATGTTTAGCGCGTGTACTCTGTGAACACACTACATTTTGTCGGATATTTAAAAAATCCTTCGACAAATTCGTGTGTCTTAATGCAATTTGACGTAAAAATTGTTTGGGTTCTTTATTTCGATGTACGCTACGAGAAAAAATTGCCACACAAATAGATTTGTGCAGACACTCAGGAATGAACAATAGATAAGCATATACCTATTAATTAACTTTAAATAACTTCTATTTAAACATTAGTTTAAATGTAGTTGTGTATAAGTGCTGAAATATGCTTACTACAGTAGCAAACAATTCCCATACATTTGAAAAGATTTATCAATGCTAAAGACAATTTTCAACCGATCGAGCTCATATATTTGTCATATTTATTCCTACCTCACACCAAACTATCCGGTTTTTTTTTTAGAACAAATGAGCTTTCAGTTTGCTAATACTTTGAGGTTCCACATTAATATAAATATATGTGGGACCAGCCGTGGCATGTTGGTTAGAACACACGACTGCCATGCTAGAGGTGCATGGCCCGATTCCTGGCTCCATTCATCTAAACTTTTCGTTCATTGCCGACCCCGTCGATAAACACGTAGGTGCCGTTAGTTGGGAATCTAGAAATAGAAAGAATGTTAATTCACAACAACGCGAGAAGCTATGCCATACCTCATGCATGGGGTGTTAAGGGAAATTCAGTTTTTAAATTTCTGAGAGAATATTATATTGTGTTCATATATTATTCACGGGAAAACAAGTCAGTTTTTTTGAGTTTTCGGGTCACAGTAGGATAAGTTAATATACATTGATTCTAAGGGATAACACTCGGAAGTACTTTAATATTGGGGGTTATTATTAAACAAAAATCATTGTATTATTTGTTAACAATATTCTGAAAAATTAAACCGGGCCAGCGGCAAGGGTTGCCATTCCGCGAAAAAATTTGACTCAGGAGAAATGTCCGTATTGGCTTAAAATAAGAATACTGACGATTATAAACGAAATAATGTCTTAGGCAAAACGTGGAAATTAAAATGTATACCATAACCTGAAATATGCTGTTACTTGGGTAGGGCTCAACAATACTTGAATAAAATCTATGTTTTGCCATTAAATATATGAAGTTTCGTTCTTCAGTTTCAATTCAAAAAAAATTATGTATAGCATAACATATACTATAGTTCGCAGCTACTACATACTGAAAAAAATCGCTAAAATATATCGTGGGTATACAAAAAACCTGAACAAGTCCACTTATGTGTAATATGAACTTAATGATGCAAAAGTGTTCCAAAAGTCATAGTCTATTCCCTCTAAAAAATCCTATGTCTATTTAAAAAAGTGTTGTAGTTATTGTATAAAAACAACAAGTGGTCATACACTTAAAATCATCAATAATTCTGAAACACAAGAAGTGATCAGTTTTTCCTGTATACCTTCCGATTATTTGGCATTTCTAAACAAACTTTGAAAAAATGTTGAGTATAATTAGCATAGCAACGCAAAAATTTGACTTCTTATATGTAAATCGCCAAATCGTTCTGATTTTGCTACTAAGTATATTTTATCTTCATTAACGAACACCCAATGATTGAATCTCGTTTCAAATTTATTTGGAATGTACAACAATTTATTTAGCGTAACTGAGATTAAATATTTAATCATAATCAATACAAACCATAAATACAAAAAAGTAGATATACAAAATGGGAGTGTTACCAGGCGTCCCTGTATATCTTCTTTAAACAAAAACTATTTGAAATAATAACAACAACAATGTACACATTTATCTGTGAGTGGGTTTTTTGCTCTTATACCATTTGTTGATTATTTTAAATGTGAATTGGAATGAAACGTATGTAAATATATATTATATCCATCAAATATAACTTTTTTACATAAATGTATTTACTATAACCCAGAAATAACTCTCGCAAAGGCAGTTAGCCGTCGCATTCACAGTCACTTCCAAAACAATTTCAACAAACATTCACATCCCGAGGAACAACTTACTGTATGCTATGCATTATAAAGTATTTGTGCATTAAAACATACATCCAGCAAATCTTATAGAGAATCGGGTAAAGGCATGTATCAAATTTATACCTCAAATTATATAGAGACCACAGAAAATCAACATAAAAAATAGAGCTGACATTTACTTATAAACTAGGAAGTTTTACCTGAATACAGATAATTATAGACCCTTAAGGAAGATTTTACCATTAAGACAATGAAACCACTGCGACAATTTTTAAATGATTTGATTGATGGTTCAGTACAATTACGATGCTGGAATGATTTCAAACTAGTGTTTGAAATACGAACGAAAATTCTTACTCATTCTTGTAAACCAGTAATTTAATATATATATGTATAAGCATGAACTTGATTGCATGAATTGCCAACTACTTCGTTAAAAGCTTGCAAGTATTGTATTATTGAAGATTAAAACTACATTCATAAGAGTTGTATTCTCCGCAAAGTGATACTACAATATACAGCAGTAGCTGAAGCTTTATTAACTAATGAAGATATTGATAACTACAATGTGTTCAATTAATCACTGCTTAACTGACCGAATATTAATTTTCAAAAGTTGGGATTAATCATATTATTGTATTTTATTGTTGTTTTATTTGAATGATGTATTAACAAAAGATTACTTACGTACGAAAACAAAAGAGCAAAACAAAACAAATACAAAAACATTCTTCGTTTTAAAATCGCGCGTGTGTGTGAGTGGAAACATTTTTTAAGTGGTCAAATTAAAAAAACAACTGGTTTTTGCCATAAGCGAGGTATAGAGTTCCTACGTACTCATTTGCTATCTGTAGGAACTTCATACCGTGCTCTTGGAAAGCCAATAAACAACTTTCTAAAGATACAAAAACAAAGCAAAGTATGTACAAGAACCTACGTACATAACTGTACATACACTCATGCAAACATACGCACTGTTGTAGTCGAACAATATGTGTATGCAAGTAAATATCTAAAATATTTTTTTGTTTTGTTTTAAAATTAATTTAATAAATTCCTACGTCACATAAAAACGAAACATTTGAGCGCGAAAGTGAATATTTTGTAAGAAATCTTAAATATTATTTTTATTACAATATTTTATATTTTTAGATTATTAAATCCGCTCGTTTGGATCCTAACCATAAATATAAAATTTCTATAGTCTAGTCTTAGTTAATTTAATTGTGCTAAATTGTTCTGGACTTTAATTTTTACGTTGTTATAATACTGGAAAATCTCCTCTTTGGAATCGATTTGTTTTAAATCTTTATGAAAAACACCGTTTCAGGGGGCACCTGGAATAACTCTAGGTATTTTCGATAGGACCCATTGTATTACATCGACATTACTCGCACTATCGTTGCGTCATAATTGTGAGCAGTATGTCCAGATTTGCTTTATTACGCCGTTGTACTAATTTTTTACTTTGTATTCGAATATTAGTTACTAGCTTTTTCGGCTCGCGTTGCTTCACCCGAACTTACAATGAAAATTCTTATGAATTTAAACAATACAGCTAAAATACAAACGCTTCACAAGACGAACGATCACCCCATTTATGTAATTGTAGCTTTAGTCCCTTTTTGTCTCTAAAAGTACGAATTTCGAAAAACTACTTACATCGCATAACTAAAATATTCATTTTTTACCCCTAAAAGTAATGAATTTCGAAAAATCCATTCTTAGCTGATGTTTACTCGAAAAAGGGAACAACCACCCCAAATTTCATCATCCTATCTACATTACTGGCATTATAAATATATAGAGATTTTGAAAATTTTATTGCAATCGGTCCATTTATTATACCGCAATAACGATTTTATCCAAAGGGGCGTGGCACATCCCATTTCCGAGCGAGACGCAATCATGCTTGCCGCAGTAACATATGTAGCAATCTCATCTTCATACCTTTAATGGCTCGTGAGATATGACCGATTGAAATTTCAGTTTGTGAGGGCGGTACCACGCCCCATTGTCTAACTATGTTTTCATGTAGCCTATAATAGAGACCCTATGGACAGTATCAAACAAAGAAAATATAATTGCAATCGGTCCTTTTATTTTGCCGAACTAATGATTTTTTAATAAAGTACGTGGCACCGTTCACCATCTATAAAAAAGTATTTTTCTTGTACGACTAACATTTCTATCAAATCTCGACTTCGTACCGATAATGGTTTATGAAATACAGCCATTTTAAAGTTGTATAGGACACCGCCAAGCCTATTTTACACCCTTGCAGTTTCAATTTCCAAAAATCCCCTCTTAGTGCGCGTCTACGACATAAAAGGAACCTACATTCCAAAATTCAAGGATCTAGCTTTAGCCTTTTATATATAGATGACTTTGCATTAAGGATTTAGTGCAGTTCGCGTGCCTTCAGTTTTATTTTGTCCTTTTTTGCCTCAATATATTTTTCCAAGTTATAGTGCGGTCAAGATGTATGCCTAAATAGCTGTACATTAGGATTGGTGGACTAATTATAGCAATAACATTCCATGTTTTTCAAACGCTTTTCTGATCTCATTATTTATTAGGTTAACCTGTTACAAGGAGCTGTGACCCTTCCTAAAGCCAAATTGATGTTCGGGTATGATGATATGGGATAAAATATAATTTTTAAGTCATAGAACTAGAATCCCTTCAAACAGTTTCGAAAAGCTTGGTAAAAGGTTAATAGTTCTAAAAGACGAAGCAAGAGTTTTATCCTTTCCTGGCTTTAATTCCATTTTAATTAAGGACATTTTCTAAGCTTTCGGTTTACTTTTTTTTCATTAGCCAAAAGACAAATTTTTGTAGTTGTATATGTGAGTTCCTCATTTTTCTTTACCATACCCAGCGGCGAAATTAACCAGGCCTATACAAGCAGGCATACAATATCCCGAACTCATGTACACTCCATTCTTTAAATGAATCAAACTTTTCGATGATTTGTTATTCCACCATTTCGAGTGTATACACATTCCGTCTCCCTTCTTATAGAAGGCATGAGAGAAGGCATAAAAAGAAAAGACAACGAGGAAGGTATTTCTGATTAGTTTCAGTCATACAATTCGAATGCATCTTCATAGGCTAGATGGTAGCATGGCTGACTAAAAGCAAGGTTTACTATCGTAGAAAAAAAGTGTAAGTATAGAGAAAAATATAAAGGTAAGAAATATCCTTAAATAAACTAAGCAATTTGAGGGTGACCAACTGCATTTTATTATTTATTTCAGTACAAAGTCTTTCTTTGTTCATGTGTATGCAGGCCTTCTTATTGGAAGCGACGATGGAAGGCCTTGCCTCCCAATGACATCCTATGTTATTTGGAAAGGAAGAGGGAGTGCAGAGCGCAGGCCCGACTGACTGCTTTTGAAGGCGTTCTATAAGTCCTTCTAGATCCTACCTTTCGCCGCTGGGTAGGTATTGCATGAAATGCGGCTTGTTGCAACAGGTCGTTTAATTTACAGATTTTATTGTCAATATCAAGTTCATTTTCCATATTGAAGTCAGAAAAATAGCTGCTTGTATACTTTTTATACTCAATCGAGCAAATTACTTCGTGACAACATACAACTATAAAATTGTTTTCCCTTGGGATTCATCAGGAGGGAGCCCTAGTGAGTGCGTTTTGAATTATAATCTCAAGTGGGTAGAAATATTTGTCCCAGACTTTAAAAAAACTAAAAATGTATCACTTGGTATTGAAGAACGTGGGACAGTATATAGGCGATTTTGATATTAGATCGCTTAAACCGTAATTGCAGAAGAAGAAGTTGCCTGTAAGAACAGTTCCGCAAATACCGTCGATCCTTATTCTCTTGCGTATTAAAGTGTCTGTACCACCATGAAAGTTGCCATCTGAATTGTTGGTGAAATAAAATTTAAATTATGGTAAACTAAAGTTATTTTTATCCGTTATGTGGGTTTCAGATAAGAATATTATGTTTATATCTTCGTGATCAAGATAATTTTAAAATTCGAGTTTGTGTTATGTAATAAAAATATATTTTGTCATATGTTATTATCCTCAGAGCCCTTTATTTCAGCTGAGAGAAGGCGATTTACTAAAAAACAAAATCATGATATCGACATAAATAAATTTTTGGAGTCAGAGGAAAATGACAGTGGCGAGCGAGACATAAGGAGAGGTGGGCGATATTTTAGTCTGACTACGCCCACTTTTGTTATAAGAACTAGAATGAAGATAAGCTCAACACTCAAATTTCATTGTAATAACATCATTTTTGATGAAAATGTTTCAAAAAAAAACATTTTACAAACTTTCAGTAATAACGAACACTTTTTCTGGTCCCAACGGTTTTCCTTAATTTCTTCATATAAATCTTAACTGTTAGAGCGAGCAACTTTACGTTTAAAGCGAACTTTACGTATAGCGAACAATATTTGTTGTCCCATTTTCCAGTCTTTATAAATTTTTTGACGGTTTAACGAACTCCCTACAATGTTTTGAAATTTTTCTGCAACGGTATCGTAATTTCTTTCAAACAAAAAAAAACTAACTTAATTTCCCTTGACACCCCATGAATGACGTATGGGTTACTTCTGGCGTTGTTATGAATTAACGCGCTTTCTATTTTAAATTCACAACAAACGGTATCTACTTGATTATCGACGAATGCGAACGCCACAGTTTGAGAAGCTTTTACTAGACATGCCGATTGACTCGACACTAATGCGACGTTGCCGTCGACAACATCAAGGGGGCCGGCATTGAAAGAAATAAGTAGAACACTGGAGCCGGGAATCGAACCACGGACCCCCCGCTAAGACACGGCCGGTCTTTCAAACAACTACTAAAATGTTGTTGTTGTTTTTATTCCTGAAGATTTGTTTGATTTATTTTAAAGTTGATTTATCTCATTTTTTATAATGTAATAAAATAATGTTAAAAATAATAAAACTAATAAAAAAATAAAGTAGTAAATAAAATAAATAATAATAATAAAAAAAAAAACTAATTAAAAAAAATAATAAAAACAAATTCACATATAACGAACTTAAATGCCTAGTCCCTGGGAGTTTGCTATAACCGTACCCGACTGTACCTTATATGGGAGGGGGCGTGGTTTGCATGTATGCTGAGTTACTGAAATCAGTTAAAATTTGACGGAAATATTAAAAACCAGTACAGAAATTTCAGTCAGATATTAAATTGACCTATTAAAAAATAGGCCAATTTGTATGGGAGGTACCAGAAGGGGTCAACCGATAAAGTCCATATTCATAAAAGAGTAAAATTTTCATGAGCGTACAACGTACGCAAATTCTGACTGAATTCAGTGTACTTGTAAAAAAGATATGTATATGTAGCCCTATGGGGGTAAATTCGGTCATTTGTATGGGAGGTACCAGAAGGGGTGTGTCAAATAGTTAGGTTTTTTGACGTTATGCCTTCTATTACAAGATAAATTAACTGACTAAATCTGATTGTCCCCCAGGTGCCGGTTTGAAAGTTATGGGGAAATATTAATGTTCCAAAAATAGGTAATTTTATATGGGAGGTACCGGAAGGCTTGAACCGATATAGTCCATCTTCATTTTTGAGTCTAATTTTTATAAGCGCACATCATACGCAAAATTTGTGTGATCTCAGTTTACTTACAAAAAAGATATGTATGTAAAACTATAAGGGTCAATTCGGTCAATTCGGTCATTTGTATGGGAAGTACCAGAAGGGGTGTGTCAAATAGCTAGGCTCTCTGAGGTTTCGCCTCCTATCACAACATTAATTTATCGACCAATTTTCATAACCCCCCAAGATTCCTTTTGGAAGTTATGGGAGAAATATAAATTTTCCAAACATAGGTCTTTTTGTATGGGAGGTACCAGAAGGCGTGAACCGATATAGTCTATATTCATACATGAGTTTAATTTTCATAAGCGAACATCATACGCAAAATTTGAGTGATCTCAGTTTACTTACAAAAAAGATATGTATATAAAACTATAAGGGTCAATTTTGTCATTTGTATGGGAGGTACCAGAAGGGGTGTGGCAAAGGTTTCGGCTTTCTTAGGGTTTGTCTACTATTGCAGATAAATAATCTGACCAAATTCAGATATCCTCCGATGGTCTGTTTGACAGCTATGGAAGAAATATTAATTATCCAAAAATATGTAATTTTGTACTAGAAGGGGTGGGTCTATTCTGCCCATTTACAATCCCATAAGTTCGTTTCGAAAAATATTAATACTATTAAATTTTCATACCGATCCGTTAAGGTTTACTCGAGTTATCCTGCTGACCAGCCATCCAGCCAGCCAGACAGACGGACATTCTTCTTAAAAAGTTCTGAAACGAATTTGGTGTTAAGATACTTGGGGTCTAACTCGTCTCCTTTAATGCGTTACACTTTTTTTCGTATCAAATGATATATACCCTCATCCCTAAGGGTGATGGTATAAAAAACACAACTATATATGGAAGGTGGGCGTGGTTATCAACCAATTTTTATGAAACTTCAGAAATTTCATAATGTTTTCATAAAAAGTGATTGTACAAAATTTCATTGCTCTACACTCCTTCCATTTTTGGCCAATGAATGTTTGAAGATGTTATACTTTGCGAGGTTGTTGTTAGAAGAGGCGAAAATAACGGTTGAAAAATTTCTTCATCAAACATAAAAAATAGTGATAAATATCCAAAAAGTTAGCGTTTTGGAGGCAAAAAACAAACAGGTATGTCAGATAATCTGTAAAAATATATTTATCGTAAGAAAAGGTCTAAGATTCTTCTTTTCAAACCCGTTAAGAAATCAAAACTCGATTAAGATTCGACTGAGTGATAAGCCGTCAAGTGAGGAAATTAACCGGAACCCGGTTTTTAAATTTTTATTTAAATTTATTTTTAAATTTACGATATTATACTAAAAACTGTGTGTAATTCGGTACACCTAATCAAAAAGTTTAAATTTCTAGCGACCTCAACATATTGTTCAATTGTTCCAATTTTCGATATGCACGCTTCTTTTGGTGAATGGAAAAGGGGCGGCCTTGTGTAGACGAAAAAAATATATCTGAAAATCTCGCCAAGTTCCTTAAAATTTGTCTTTTCTGTAGCAGGAAGTTGAGAAAATTTTTTTATAAAATGTTATTTTGTTTTTAGCACAAAAATTTCGTAACGGTAAATTTTTTTGGAAAATAAAAATAATTCAATTTGCCATCATTAACTCAAAATCGTCAAAAAGTTGGATAAGCGGTTATCTGCAGGAACGTACAAAGGTTAAAATATTAAACAAGTCGTGGAAATAATGACTTGTTTTCCAAAAATCCAAAAATGGAAGAAAAATGTTGATTTAAATTCCAAACCGATTGAATTCAGAAAGCGGTGATCAAAGTCTAGCATGTCGAAAGTATAGATTGTGGAAGAGAGTTCGATTTTTGTAAACTTTGCAGTAAAATGTTAATGTGCCAGTCTGCCAACTGTCGCATCGATATTACTTCTGAAAGAAGGAACTTTGAATCCTCCCAATAAACGTTCAAAATAAATTATAATAACGGTCTTATTTATAATTTCTAAAGTGGATATGAAGCGTTCTTTAGCTATTGTATTGTTTAGCTCTAAAAAACCTTTAATAAGAAATTGTATTCATAAACGTTTGTTATCAGTCCTTTAGCTTTATGCGATCCGGTGGCAACGCCAACTATTTTAGTCATTAATGATGTATAAAAAGTAGCTTTATATTCGGATACAAAAGCTTTATAATCGGATACAAAACATTTATTTTCACTTATAAACACTATAGAACGTTACTGTAGCACGATTTTTCATAAACTACGATTAACATGACGGTAATTTGAATTTGTTTTCTCTTGTTAATATAATAATCGGATAAAAATTACAATACTTCCTTGTTTTGATTGTTTATACACCGCGAATATTATTTCATTATTTACAAATAATTTTTGAAGATTTTTGGAGAAATATTTTTTGAAATGGAATTCATGAATAAAAAGTGTCTATTTAGATACTTTTCTATGTGCGCAATGATTACGAATACAATTTCCTACACGACGAATACATGCAACGGCTCTTTCCAATATGAAAAATGAATGAAAACTCAAAACAAAGGTCTCAAATTGATAAATATACAATAAATTGTACAAACGTCAATTTATAGCATGCTTAAAGTAAGGACAATCCTACTTTAACTTATTGAAGATATAAATTGTTAATGAATACTGTTTTCTCGAAATTTGCTTAAAAATGGTTTTAAAGCCTCTTACAACTTTTTATGAATAAGGCCGTAAGTTTTTATGATAACCCAAACACACAATATGTATTAGTTATATGTCGTTGCAGCACCGACCAAATCAGTTTTGTATAATTTTTTTAATTTTTCAAAGCTCTTGTTGTCGTCCATCGACTCTTAAACCATTTTGGGAATATATTGATTGGTTTGGAATTTATGAAGATCATACACCAGTTTTATAATGTAACGGTAATGCTCGTGGCACATTTGCTTACGCAGGAATTTTATTAAAATAAAACCAGTACAGAAATTTCAGTCACGTAAACTGACTGATAAATACCATCACCCAATAATAATTCCTATTACAAGATAATTAATTACCAAATTTGATTATCCTCCAAGTGCCGGTTTAGAAATTATGGGAGAAATATTAATTTTCCAAACAAGGTCATTTTGTATGGGAGGTACCAGAGGAGGTGCGTCAAATAGTTATGTTTTGTAAGGCTTTGCTTCCTATCACAAGATAAATTAATTGACCAATTTGCATTACCTCCCAAGTGTCCGTTTGGAAATTATGGGATAAATGTTAATTTTTCAAAAATAGGTAATTTTGTATGGGAGGTACCAGAAGGGGTGATCCGATATAATCTATATTCATTCCTGATTCAAATTTTCATAACTGTACAAGTTACGCCAAATTTGTCTGAATTAAGTGTACTTACAAAAAAGATATGTATGTAGAACTATGAGGGTGAATTCGGGGACCATTTGTCATTATCCTCCAAGTGTCCGTTTGGAAGTTATGGGAGAAATATTAAATTTGCAAAAATAGGTCATTCTTTGCTGAGTCCAGTTTTCAAATGCAAACATCATATGCAAAATTTGAGTGAATTCAGTTTAGTTACAAAATAGATATGTATGTAAAACTATGAGGGTCAATTAGGTCATTTGTATGGGAGGTACCAGAAGGGGTATGACAAAGGTTTCGGTTTTCGTAGTGTTTGTCTACTTTTGAAAGATAAATAAACTGACCAAATGTAAGTATCCTACGATGGTCCGTTGGGAAGTTATGAAAGAAATATAAATTATCCAAAAATAGGTAATTTTGTATGGGAGGTACCAGAAGGGGTGGGGCTATTCTACCCATTTTCAATCCCGTAAGTTCGTTTTGAAAAATATTAATACTGGTAAATTTGCATACTGATCCGTTAAGGTTTACTCAAGTTATCCTGCTGACCAGCCATCCAGCCAGACAGACGGACATAGCTCAATCGTCTTAAAAAGTCCTGAAAGATACTTGGGGTCTAACTCGTCTCCTTTAATGCGTTACACTTTTTTTCGTATCAAATGATATATACCCTCATACCTAAGGGTGATGGCATAAAAATCTCCGAAAATCAGTAACGACCTTTGCTTTGGAAACACCCATATATCACTAGTTTACAGTTTATATACGGATATTATTAAATCCCTATCCTTATTTATTGTAAATGTGAATGTTTGTCTGGTTGTTGCTCAATCACGTATAAACCGATTTCAATGAAATTTGGTAGGCAGTTATATATATATTTTTTTTTTAATTTTTTGGCCGTATGGGCGAATTTGGCATAGTAAAACCTTTTATAGAGCTAGAGGGATGAAATTTGATACCCAGATCGTACTCGGCAACACAAATACGGTTATCTAGACGAAAATGTGATATTGGATCCGTGGTCGGAGGAACGTCGATGGACTGTACTTTAGTCGGAGAGAGATACAATTTGACACCCTGATAGTACTCGGCAACACAAATATGAAGAGGGGGTGTGGCAAAGCTGTATTTTAGCCATAGAGAGGTAAAATTTGACACTTACATATTACTCGGCAATAAGAATATGGATATGCAGACGCTAAATTTTAAGTTTGCATCAGAGGGTCGTAGAGAGATATAATTTTCGAAGAGTGTGTCCGAGTTATTTTTTTATTTTATTTGAATATTAATATTTTTTTCGCTCCCTATTTGAAGTAGTTGTTCATTTGTGACTACTCTTGGCTATCTGTTGGTTAATGTTTGGAGCTTTTGTTTTATGTTCTCGCTAACAAGCTAACGGCCTTATTCATAAAAAATTTCTAAAGTAGGTATGAAGCGTTCTCTAGCTAAAGTATTCTTCAGCTCTAAAAAACCTTTAATAAGAAATTGTATTCATAAACGTTTTTTATCAGTACTTTAGCTTTATGTGTTCCGGTGGCAACGCCGACTGTTATAGGTCGTTAATGATGTATAAAAAAAGCTTTATAGTCGGATACAAAAGCTTTATAATCGGATACCAAATATGTATTTGCACTTACAATACACTATGAACATTATTGTAGCTCAATTTTTCATTGACTACGATTCTCATGACGATAAGAAAGACGTTAAAGCAAAAATTGTATTAACAAATTTTATTTTCTTTTCCTTATGTTGAAATAATATTCGGATACCGATTAAATTTTTCCTTGTTTTGATTGTTTATACATCACGAATATTATTTCATTATTTACAAATTATTTTTGAAGAATTTTGGAGAAATATTTTTTAAAATGGAATTCATGAATGAAAAGTGTCTATTTAGATACTTTTCTATGTGCGCGATGATTAAGAAGAAAGTTTCCTTCACAACGTATACACGCAACAACTCTTTCCAATAGGAAAAATGCAGAAAAACTCAAAATAAAGATCTCAAATTCATGAATATAGAATAAATTGTACAAACGTCAAGTTATAGCACGCTTAAAGTGGAGACAACCCTACTTTAACTTATTGAAGATGTAAATCGTTTATGAATATTGTTTTGTCGAAATTTGCTTAAAAATGCATTATAAACCCCTTATAAGTTTTTATGAATAAGGCCGTAAGTCTCGGAACCATAAAACACTTTTTACACAAGATTTACATACGTGGATTTTTGTTTTGGGAGAGATGTTGTTTGAGTTCCATATATTACGTAGAGAGTAAAAAGCTGTTTTGGCTTTCAAAATGCGAGAGTCTACATCATTTGTTGCTCCGCCGTCCGATGCTATCATGCTGAATGTTATTAAGAGTGAAAGTTGAAATTTGTGTGGACTTAATAGCCATACGTGTTTTTTGGGGTGTATAGATGCGCAGACCGTATTCAACCGCCGTTAAAGATAAGCTTTTTATTTTGCTCTGCATATCGTTTTTGGTCGTCGCCTGTAGGATTATGTCATCAGCATAGTCCAGATCCTCAAGTCGTCCATAGGGTCTCCACTGCAGATCCCTGCTTCTACCATATAGTATAGAGAACAGTTACAAAAGGAATGGGGGACAGTAAGCACTAGGGTGTTCAAAACCGAAAAACCGTTAACTGTTTTTTTTTTTTATTTAAAACCGTAGACCAGTTTTTGCAAAATGCCATTTTCGAATAACCGGTTTAACCGAGTTTTTTCCCTCGGGTATTCGTTTTTTTTAAATTGGTTAGTTACAAAAAAATCAAATACGTAAATGTCACACTGAGATGTTATGATCCGGAAAAACAAAATCACGAGCTTTTTAATCTTGGATTGAAACCATTAAAACACGCCAAAACTACAACCCACATTCAACAAACTTAAAAAATTTGAAATGATCTTTGACAAAGTAGCTTCCACACATGATGGAGCAGCGACAATGGAGAAATATGGGGCTTATATACTACCGGAATCCCAATTGTGCTTAAATCATAGGATACATCTTTGCGCAAAGTCGTGGGAAAAACAAAGAAAATTGCAGAGTATGTTTTCCAGGAGCACAATGAAGAACTAAGGCTCATTGTCGATGTAAAACACCGGTGGAGCTCCTTATATGGAATGATTGAACAGTTTCTAAGGATTTACCCATGTGTCAACAATGCGCCCGCAATTAAAAGATTATCAAATGATTTAGCGACTCTAATCGACGCTGAAGGAGTATATGCTTTTATACTCGTACTGAAACAGCTCAAAAATATGGACTCCACATATACTCGGGAACTGCGAGACAAAATTATAGCAAAATCAAAAGAAAAAAGAATACAAACATTGAATACCCCAATTATATATCTTAACTCCGGGTAATATCCCACTTACTCAACCTGTGTAAAGTATTCTAATAAGGTGGAAAAGATGGAATATGCGAACGAACTTTTCAAAAGACTTTATCCTGCCATATCCCCAACAACGGAGAGTCTAATAACAATTCAGATTGTGAGATGGAGGAATCCCCTAATGGTAATCTTTGCAACGATATAAACAGGACAATAAATAACATCCAAAATCTACCAGTGAAAACAAATTGTCATGACACAAGCCTATATGATGATTTCGACTATTTCGATAGATTTAATAAAAGGATAGAAAAGCTCAACATCCTTCTAAACGCGCTTTTGTCAATAAATCCTACTTCCACAATTAGTGAGAGCATGTTTTCTGCATCAAGCTTTATAAAAACGAAAGAGAATATTCCAAAAATTTATTCCTTTCCAAAAATACTACTTTTAAAAATAAAATAAAAGTGGTTACAAATTTGTTAAAAAGTAAAAACACAAAATAAAACAATACATTTCTTATTTTTTGGTAAATAAATGCATTTTTTTTAAACTAAACAATTCAGACCGAACAATGAAAACACATCTAAATTATTTTTTATTATTTTTAAATTTTTAACAAAAAAATCGGTTTTAAACCGGTTGTCTTTCAAATGCTGTATTCGAAATCCGATTTTTAAAAAAAAAACAATTTTTCGAATAACTCGGAAATCGGGATTTTAAAAAAAGGAGGTATTTGAATACTCTACTAAGCACCCTTACGCTTACTGTTGTGAACGGTTCGCTCACTGTTCCGCAATGTGACACCCGCATTTCGGAATCATTGTACTGTTGTACAGTCATCTTAAAAATAAAAAAAATAAAAAAATTTCTCTCATTGTCGGCTCCCCTCGAATGTTGTCGACAGCAACATCGCAGTGTAAGTGTCGAGTCAATCGGCGTGTCTAGCAAGAGCTTCTCAAACAGTGACGGTTGCATTCGTCGATAAACAAGTAGAAACAGTGGGTAGGAATCTAAAAATAGAAAGCGTGTTATTTCACAACAACGCGAGAACCTATCCCATACCTCATTCATGGGGTGTAAAGGGAAATGAAGTTTTTTTTAAGTTCTCTCCATCTGCCCATTTTCTTCTTGATTTGCGTGTTGTGTATTGTTTTTTTTTCAGAAAGTTTTCTGATTATGTCGTGGACTGTTTTCAGGTTCCTCATGTTGGCTGCATATTCAGCTGTTGATGCAAGTTCATCTATGAAATTTCGAAATTTGAAATTTTCTTGCTTGCTTTTTTTTTATATCAATTTTTATACCATCACCCTTAGGGATGAGTGTTAAATCATTTGATACGAAGAAAAGTGTAACGCATTAAAGGAGACGAGTTAGACCCCAAGTATCTTAACACCAAATTCGTTTCAGGACTTTTTACGACGATTGAGCTATGTCCGTCTGTCTGGCTGGCTGGTCAGCAGGATAACTTGAGTAAACCTTAACGGATCAGTATGAAAATTTACCAGTATTAATATTTTTCAAAACAAACTTATGGGACTGAAAATGGGCAGAATAGCCCAACCCCTTCTGGTACCTCCCATACAAAATTACCTATTTTTGGATAATTTATATTTCTTTCATAACTTCCCAACGGACGATCGTAGGATATTTAAATTTTGTCAGTTTATTTATCTTGCAAAAGTAGAAAAACACTACGAAACCCGAAACCTTTGTCATACCCCTTCTGGTACCTCCCATACAAATGACCTAATTGACCCTCATAGTTTTACATACATATCTTTTTTGTAACTAAACTGAATTCACTCAAATTTTGCATATGAAAACTGGACTTAGCAATGAATATGAACTATATCGGTTCACGTCTTCTGGTACCTCCCATACAAAATGACCTATTTTTGCAAATTTAATATTTCTCCCATAACTTCCAAACGGACACATGGAGGATAATGACAAATGGTCGGTTAATTTATCTTGCGAAAGGAAGCAAAACCTCAGGAAACCTTACTATTTGACGAACCCCTTCTGGTACCTCCCATAAAAATTCCCGAATTCACCCTCATAGTCCTAAATACATATCTTTTTTGTAAGTACAATTAATTCAGTCAAATTTGGCGTAACTTGTACAGTTATGAAAATTTGAATCAGGAATGAATATGGATTATATCGGATCACCCCTTCTGGTACCACCCATACAAAATTACCTATTTTTGAAAAATTAACATCTATCCCATAATTTCCAAACGGACACTTGGGGGGTAATGAAAATTGGTCAATTAATTTATCTTGTGATATGAAGCAAAACCTTACAAAACATAACTATTTGACGCACCCCTTCTGGTACCTCCCATACAAAATACCGAACATACCCCCATAGTTTTAAATACATATATTTTTGTAAGTGCAGTGAATACAGTCGAATTTTGCGTAAGTTGTACAGTTATGATAATTTGTATCAGGAATGAATATGGATTATACCGGACCTCTGGTACCTCCCATACAAAATGACTTGTTTGGAAAATTAATATTTCTCCCATAATTTCTAAACCGGCACTTGGAGGATAATCAAATTTGTTAATTAATTATCTTGTAATAGGAATTATTATTGGGAGATGGTATTTATCAGTCAGTTTACCTGACTGAAATTTCTGTACTGGTTATTAAATCGGCATATCTAGTTTGTAAGTTGATCTTAACGTCCGGTTTTTCCTCCGCTATATGTAGTTGTCGCGCTTCTCGTCGTTGCTCAACGGAATCCCAGAATGTTTCGGAAAATCATTGTGTCCAACAACTTCTGTTGTAGTGTCACTGAAAATATCCTTTATTTTGCTCCATTCCTCGTCTATATTTAAAAGTGTTAGTGGCGGTTGTATATAGTTACATGCTTCGTTAAGATCGGTTATCAAATGACGATACAACATAATAAATACTATTTCGGCGGGTCTTAGGTTGAACGGATTCGAAAAAACATTGATGTCCTCAAATTGTCTTCAGACAAACTTCAAAACTTGGGGGGGAAAACATAAACATTTTTTCCGCCATATAGAGTGATCCTATCTATTGCTCCTATTAAATTGTAACTTTTTAAACTGAGCTCTGTTAACGGTTTACAATAGTTATGTTATTATGAACAAATGGGAAAATCAATATAAAAACTATATACTTTAAGATCGGGGCACATAACCAAACCAATGTATGCCAAGACATGGCTTCTACAAAAGACTTTCGTAAAAAATATGCCTTATGTTTAAGAAAACTTTGCGAACTTGTATTTTTTTAATAATATATATTGGAAAATGCAGACATATTTTGTAAACAGTTTGCCCACCGTCCCTAAATGAAGACTTCTATTAAACCAAATATATGCCAGGCAATGGTAACTATAAAGGGCTTTCAGAAAATATTTTTTATTATTTTTTTTTTATTTAAATTTTGCTACATATTATAGTTGAAAGTAGAGTTTTATAAGATTTTTTTATGCTCATGCCCCGATATATGATTAAAATAGCTATTTCTTCTTTCGTATTGATCAATAAAAAAAAATCTGTGAATGTTCTAAACTTTAATTGTTTTTGTTTAAATTATCAAGTATAATAAAATGTAATACTGTGATGACTTCTTAAATCAACATAATTTTTATGTCCATGAATATAGGTTAAAATTTGTTTTTTTAACGTTTAGTAGTATGTCAAGGACTTTTAATCCATATCAAAAATTTTACGCTTATGGGGGTTTTTAAAAACGTAATGTTAAGAATGACTGAAAGATGACGTCATAGTACCAAATATTTTAATTACATGCAAAGCTTTTGTAATTTTTTCCAGTTATTCCTTCGCTCATTACTTGAAGAAAAGTCCACTAGGACCATGTCCGATAATGCAAGAGTGCGAAATGGCAGCGGGTTAAAAATATTAGGGTTGGCGGTCGGAGGGTAGTAGGGTAAAGTTGCTCACTTCTGAGCCAGTGGTCGGATTTTTTTTGTTTTTGGGGTTGTTGAAAAGGTCTTTAAGAGGCCTTTCAGAATCAATAAAATTAGAAAAAAAGTAAAATCGCCGAGATACAGAGCTTTTCGAAAAAAAAAAATGGAAAAAAATTCAAACAACCTCAATTTTCTCAGCCAGGAGAAATTGAGGTAACTTATGTTTTTTTTTATTTTCTTTTTTTTTTTCTCCCCCTCTGGTGCATTAATCGCCTCGATGATGCCATTTTTACTGATGGCTAGGCTTCATTAAACGCAACGATCTTTTCGGGACGTTGTTGTCTGTCGTGGTAACATCATCCTCTTCCGCGTTATGTGTGTTGTTTGTTGTTGCAACAGCATCCTCTTCCGCGGTTTGTGTTGTTGTAATGTTTCCCTTTCTGTTGACGGTCATTCTCTTTTCCGCAATGGGTAAATTGGCGTGGCAAAATTGCCTTCGTATAATGTAAGCTCTGGAACGTGCTGAGTTGCGATGGGCGTTTGTGGGCTGTCTTCTGCTGCGATGGTGTAACAACTGGAACCTTTCTTGCTTGGCTTTACTGAGTATATGTGTCGAAATAAGAACTTTGTCGCCTATTTTGAAGTCATCTTGATGCTTACGCTTAAGGTCAACAAATGTCGTATTCTTTTCCTGCATCTACTCTTGAGCTGCATTTGAAATTTATAATGTGTCAGCTATTCGCAACAAGTGAGGTGTGATTTGTGGTATAAAGTTTTCGCTTTTAACTATCGCTTTGAAATCGTAGTGAGCTTCAATTGGGGTTCTTAATTCACTTCCGAATTCTTAATTCATTCCGGTGTATGATTTGTTCTATCGCATTTTGCTGTGTTCATTGCGAACCTTATTACAGGAAGCATTAAATTCCATTTGGTGTGAACCCTTCCAACAAATGTTGATAGCTGCGTATTCAAATCACTGTTTATTCGCTCAATAGGATTAGCTTTTGGGTAGTATAATGGTGTAAAAATTAGTTTAATACCTAAAAAGAATGTAAGTTTTTGCATCATTGCGGATATAAACTGCGTTTCATTATCTGTATAAATCCTGAGGGGTACTACATAATGCAGGACGATTTCGTTTAATAACATAAGAGCGCAGTTTTCAGCTAAGGCTTCTCTTAAGGGGAAAATTTCTATCCATTTGCTACACATGTCTTCAACGACCAAAATCCGTTGGTAGCCATCGATGGTGTGGAATAAAGGTCCAAATAGGTCTACTGCAATAATTTCAAAACGTTGGTAACTACTGACTGTCTGCAATAATACAGCTGGTTTCATGTTAGGGGGCTTGTATTTCTTACATTCGTCGCAGGTTTTAACATAATTTGCTATGTCGGTGTAATGCGAGCAGTAGTTTTCTTTATTCTGTAATGGCCAGCCGTTGGATCTTTATATTTAAATAAAATTTCTTTTCGTAAAGACTCTGGGACAACTAGATGTCCGTTTTCAGAAACCTGACCAGGGCAATAGCGGTATAATATAAGATCAACCATTAAATAGTCACGGTTTGTATGTCGATATACATTTTGCATCTTTGGTTTAAAACCTTCTGCAAAACTGCATTTTGTAGTTGAGCGTTACGATATTTGTCTGATCCTTTTCTTGGAATGTCTATTTCAATAGACAAACATTCGCAGGGTTTGCAAAATTCATCGCTGCTACATGGTGGACGCGACAAAGTATCTGCTATAACGTTATGTTTACCGGAGTGTATGCAAAGGTCAAATTGTAACTTTGCGGAAATTGTGCCCATCTGGCCAATCTTCCTGTTGGTGATTTAAGAGCAAACAGCCATTTTAGGGATTGATGGTCGGTTAGCACAGTTACCTCAGAACCCTCTATATAGCCTCTAAATTCCTGGATGGCCCATACCACATCTAAAGCATCGCGTTCTGTAGTAGAGTAGTTTCTCTCTGCTGGAATGAGGAGACGACTCGCATACTCAATGGGATGTTCGTGTTCTTTCTCCCCCTACAGTAATACAGCCCCGATAGCTTAATTGCTTGCGTCTGTTTTCAAGACAAATGCCCTATTTTCTCGGACTTGTTGCAAAACTGGAGGAAAAATTAGCTTCTGTTTTAAACAGTTGAATGCATTGTTTTGTTCTTGTCTGATTTCTCAGGATCGATTTTTATTCCGTTGTTAAAATGTGACCTAAGTATTTCACTTCTGGCCTGCAAAAGTAACACTTTGTGCTGTTTAAGTGAAATCCCTTTTTTCTCAACCGATTGAAGGTAACGTCCAACTCTTTCAAATGCGATTGGAAATGCATTGAGCAAATGATGATGACATCTAAATAAGCCAATATGAGGATATTAGCCAGCCCTGCTCTAAATTTAGCAATTATTCTTTGAAATGTCGCCGGAGCATTTCTGAGTCCAAATGGCATTCGATTAAAAACCAAAATGAGAAATGGTGTGGTAAAAGCCGTTTTTTTCTTGTCTTCTCCAGCTACTTTTATCTGCCAGTATCCGGATTTTAAATCTACCGTTAACATGAATGGTGTTGTTTTAGCAGCATGTAAGAGGTCGTCGATTCGTAGCAAAGGATAAGCATCTGTCACAGTTATAGCATCCAGCTTGCGACAGTTCACACAAACCCGAACTTTTGTTTCTAGTTCTTGTTAAGTGGACTTTTGCATTTTGACGAAATTGAAAATCTAATGCGTTAAGATGTACCTTCGATGGGCTCTCCTTGTATCTTTTTCATTTTTTCATTGGATGGAAAATGTCCATTTCCTCTGGGATTTCAAAATTTTGTGGCAAAGAGTCGGCAGGCGTTGGAACTTTGATCGAAGTGTCCTTATAAATTGTTTCAAACCACGAAACGAAATCTCAAAAATGTTGAAGGGTTCATCAATGATATACCATGTTCGTTGTGCGAAATCCATTATAATTCCGGCTTTTGGTAGACAAATAAAGCGAATACGTTTGAAACTATTGCCAATATTTATGCAGGCAATGGTGGCCAAAGCCATTTCTAGCTTGGGACTTCTGTCAGTTAATCTGCTTCTATACGGTTGAAAAAAACATCTTCTGTGAGGTTCTTTTTGCGTCAGTATGAACAACGACCATTTGATTTCTCCCTTGGTACAACCGGTTTACTAACAGTTTCTGCTTTATTTTCATTTAACATCAATTCAACGTCCCGAGCACGGCTAAGCAGGTCTTGAAACGTTGTGACACTTTTTCTTGATATTTTCTCGAACGAAAACGTAAATTTGATGAAATAGCATGTCTATCATCGAACTTTCCGGAACCTTCTCCTTTAGCAATGAAAATAACCGTCTTTTTCTGCAAACAAAACTGTCTGTGCTTTCTGTGGCCTTCTCTTTATCCTTGAAATTTTCGGAGTAAATCCTTCAGTTTGATTTAATGGACGCAAAAGGATTCTTAAAAGGTTCGATTACTTCATCAAATGTTGTGGCATCGCCTTTTACTTCTTCCCACCAAGATGCTGCATATCCCACTAGTAGAAGTGGCATGCTGGTCAGTACCATGGCATCACTTATCATAATTCCTGGTAAACCGGGATCGTATTTATGACATTGTCGATGTTTTCTTTATCGCTGCTACCGTTAAAACGTGCACTACAGTGACTACAGATTGGATTAGACTAACTTGCAATCTGTCTCAAAGAGCTGAAAACTGTTGTTCAGTAAGATTAATGTTTACTGGTCCATTAACACCGGGTTGTGCATTTACATTTATTTGATTATTTGCATTCTGGCTCCTATTCTGAGGGAAAATTACAACGTTCGGTGCAATATTTGCCTTAGTAGTAGTTTGATTTGGATTTGCTGAATTACTCATTGCTTGTATTGTTGCCGAATTATCAAAACTCGAACTAAAAGCGCTGAGGAAATTATTGGTTATTCTAGGAATCTTATCCGACAAGGTTTTTCTTAATTTATTAGTGGCAACCCTCTTTATCTATATCATAAAGTTGAGAAAATCTTTTAAGAGAGTGTCGCAGAGAACTTTAAAACTGGATGCGAATGTAACGCCACCAGACTATAAGAACTTACTCTATATACACCAAAACTTCTATATGTGATTTCTATAATAACAGCAAATGATGATAGTGCCACCAAAATCACCGGAGAAGTTTGAAATGGTGTGGGAAAGAGAGTTGTTAAAAATATTCTCAAAATACACCACTACTTAAACAACTTTGTGATGATTCGATGCTTACAACCAAAGCTTATGATGACGATATAACAACCTAAAGAGATCACCAGAGAATTTCGAAATGAAGTAGGTTGGAAGATTTGTGAGAATTTTGTCAATATCAACCAATACAGTCTTCTGGTGATATGGATGGTTACAACAATAACGTATGGTGATGACGAAACGACCGAAAAAAGATTAGTGAGAATTTTGCAACAACAATTTGCAGTGATGAGGGAGATTGGGAAACACCACAGACGGTCTGATCGAAAAATAAAAGTCGACGTCTATGCGAATGACAATACTTGTTTCTAGGCGATACAACAACAACACACACGTTCCTTGTAGGGTACCGCAAACAGCAACACGAAACAAAGTTGATGGACGTTCAACGGCCGGTGATGGTATCGTCGACTTATATTGTGAAAATTTATGTCGATGCACAAATTCTGATGCGATTTTGTTTCTGCGTAAAACGGTTTTTATACACATACGGGTAGGAGGGTATATATCATTTGATACGACCCAAAAGTGTAACACATAGAAGGAGTCACTTTAAACCCTAGGTTTCTTTGAACCAAATTGGATTCATGACTTTTAAGTCGTCTAAGCAATGTCCGTCTGTCTGCCCGGCTGGTGCTCACGATAACTTTCGAAAGACGCAACCAAATGTTTTGAAATTTTGCACGAGTTAATATTTCCCCAAAACTGCTAGCTGTATTGCAAATGGGCTACATGACCCCGGCCCTTCTGGTACCTCCCATACAAATGTACAATTCCGCCCACTTTAGATAACGAGAAATAATATTAATAAACCAAACGCTATCCTATCCAAATTATGTATTTAGTAAAGCTAAAGCAGGAAAAAGTTTTGGAGAAAATAACTTGAAGTCTAGACACACACCTTTTGGTACCTCACATACAAATGCACCACTTTAGAAATGGAGTAATAATATCGATGGTGATTTTGGCAAAACTTCTGTAATTTTTGCACAAAAATTTTTTTTGTTGGGCGCCAATGCAATAATTGATATACTTCTGAATGTTTGTTTATTATTTGTTTAATTATTTATAATCTGGACCTAGGCCTGATAGATCGCAAAAAGCTGGACATTCTGATTAAAAAAACTGGATTTTGCATAAATTGCTGGACATTTTCTACGAAAAAAATTCCAAGTTTAGTTTTGTATAAAATTTATTTTTAAAATATATTTTTGAACATTGTTGAAAACATAAAGTAATACAATTGAACTTAAATATTTTTAATTCAAATTAAAGAATAAACACAAAAATAAAAAAACAAAAATCTTAATATAAAAAGAACAACAATTAAAAATTTAATTAACAAAAAAAAATAACAATTCATTCTAAAAAATTAAAATTATAAATTTTTTCAAAAGTTATTGTGTTAAATGAACTAATAAGGACCGGAATGAGACTAACAGGCAGTACTCGGTCTCAGAGTCGTATTAGCCGCTAAAGTCCACTAAGGCTAATTAGAGTCTTAATGCTTTGAATATTGATGAGCCCTTTAATTGAAAGACGGGAGTTCAAGTTTTAAATATACTTTATTCACCGCTGTCTAAGCGATGACTGATAAGTTTTTATACCATCACCCATAGGGATGAGGGTATATATCATTTGATACGAAAAAAGTGTAACGCATTAAAGGAGACGAGTTAGACCCCAAGTATCTTAAGACCAAATTCGTTTCAGGACTTTTTAAGACGATTGAGCTATGTCCGTCTGTCTGGCTAGATGGCTGGTCAGCAACATAACTTGTGTAAACCTTAACGGATCGGTATGAAAATTTGCCAGTATTAATATTCTTCAAAACGAACTAATTGATTATTGGGATTGAAAATGGGCAGAATAGCCCCACCCCTTCTGGTACCTCCCATACAAAATTACCTATTTCTGGATAATTTATATTTCTTTCATAACTTCCAAACGGACGATCGTATGATATTTAAATTTGGTCAGCTTATTTATCTTGCAAAAGTAGACAAACACTAAGAAACCCGAAACCTTTGCCATACCCCTTCTGGTACCTCCCATACAAATGACCTAATTGACCCTCATAGTTTTACATACATATCTTTTTTGTTAGTAAACTGAATTCACTCAAATTTTGCATATGATGTTTGCATATGAAAACTGGACTCAGCAATGAATATGAACTATATCGGTTCACGCCTTCTGGTACCTCCCATACAAAATGACCTATTTTTGCAAATTTAATATTTCTCCCATAACTTCCAAACGGACACTTGGAGGATAATGAAAACTGGTCGGTTAATTTATCTTGTAATAGAAAGGAAAACCTCAGAAAACCTTACTATTTGACGCACCTTTTCTGGTACCTCCCATACAAAATTACCTATTTTTGAAATATTAATGTTTATCCCATAATTTCCAAACGGACACATGGGGGGTAATGAGAGTTGGTCAATTAATTTATCTTGTGATATGAAGCAAAACCTTTCAAAACATAACTATTTGACGTACCCCTTCTGGTACCTCCCATACAAAATACCGAACATACCCTCATAGTTTAAAATACATATATTTTTGTAAGTACACTGAATACAGTCGAATTTTGAGTAAGTTGTACAGTTATGATAATTTGAATCAGGAATGAATATAGATTATACCGAATCACCCTCTGGTACCTCCCATACAAAATGACCTTGTTTGGAAAATTAATATTTCTTCCATAATTTCTAAACCGGCACATGGAAGACAAACAAATTTGGTAATAAATTATCTTGTAATAGGAATTATTATTGGGTGATGGTATTTATCAGTCAGTTTACCTGACTGAAATTTCTGTACTGGCTAATAATTGTTTTATATATTAAATTTACGTTAGTGTATTAAATGATACATCAAATTCGGCTTACGATCAGAAAAGTGATTTTTATTGTTTGATGACGTGTTTCGAACTCCATGACGAGTTTATCTTTAGACCCCTTTCTGACGAACTGATGCACAATTGTACATCATCAGCTGTATATATATCTACAATTATGTTAAACATGTACAAGCGAAGTAGATATCAGCCGAAAATGTCCAGCACCAATTAGAGTTTAAATTTGACCGTTAATATTCAAACATGAGAATGGAGGAAATTCACCATTGAGAATCATTTCGTCACAAAGGGGTCTGAAGATGAACTCGTCATGGAGTTTGAAACGCGTCATCCTAGTGCGTGACACACTGAATTTGACCAAAAATATCAAACAATAAAAATCACTTTTCTGATCGTAAGCCGAATTTGATGTATCATTTAATACACTAACGTAAATTTGATATATATACAATACGATCGACTAAAATTAACAAACAATACAGTTTAAAAAATTGTTTTACCTTAGGTGCGACCAAGTAAAATCTTTCAAGTCGTCTAGTATAGAGTTGAAACATAGTTAAAACAAGTGAAATGATACATTACATTAGTGTAACGAACAACATAAGTAATCGATTTAACAAAAAAATAAAGTGTTGAAAAAGTACAATGTCTAAGATTTGATATCTTTAAGTTATTTAATTATAATTTCAAAATAGTTATCGTCTTTACATAATTAATCCAGTATACAGCCGCTACAATACTTATTAGATGAAGAAGATAAAACTCAACTCGCGGACAGTTTGCAAACAAAGAAAGTAGATGTACCAATAAACATACAATGGTTACTCTCACTTGGACCCAAACATTCTTTACCGGGTACAAAACAACGTTTCCTTTTTTTAATGTATAGCAGAATAAGAGGATCTTGTACAGACTGTACAAAAATTACGCATCCTTCACCACGAATTTAGCACTCGGTGGAAACGAGAGTACATCTTTGAATTACAGAAACGCAATAAATGGAAGTTCCGGCTCTATGAAAAATGTCCCAAAAAAACGAAAAATGACCCAAAAAAATTTCATATGAAAAATCCCCCATAAATTTTGGGGAACTTTTCATTTATTTTAGGTAAAATTTCGTTTTTATTTTTGGGTCGTTTTTCATATGCAAAAAGACCCAAATTTGCAGGTATGAAAAATACCCCAATTTTTTTCATATAATAAAAAATAAAAAAAGCATAATGCAGATGATAAAGAAATGGGGGGGGGGCGTGCCCCCCACCACATTCGTCTTTTAATAATGCTAGATTTGTTTAGAAGAATATTTTTTTAGGGTATTTTTCATAAATTTTGTGGGTTATTTTTCATAATTTGTGGGGAAAATTTCGTTCTTGAGTTTTGGATAATTTTTCATTTTTTCCGCCGAATTTTATTTTGGGTAATTTTTTGTTTTTTTTTTTGGGCGTTTTGCATTTGGGACATTTTTCATAGAGCCGGAAGTTCCCACATGCTGACGTCAAAAAGGACGACCTCGTAGTAATTCAAGATGAACTCCTACCTCCAATTTAATGGCGGCTTGGAAGAATAGAAGCCGTCCACAGAGGATCCGATGGTCTCATAAGAGTAGCTGATGTAAGGGCCGCAAACGGGATGTTAACGCGACCCATCGTCAAGCCTTGTCTTCTTCCTATGGAATAAGTCCACCTCAATTACGTTAATTTATTCTCATATATTTCCACATTTATCTAGTAATTACCACTACTAATGCTAGCTCTTCTCCATCCACCATTTTCCTTCGTTTCTTTATAGCATTCCCTCGGTTAAGGATTTCTCCATGTGCCTGACATGCACAAGGCAGCATTCAGTCCAGAGGTGCAGTCGATTTTTAGCCATGAGCGCCCATCGAGTTTATTGCCGAAGACTTTTCGAGCCGGAGCGTTTTCGTCCATTCGTACAACGTGTCCAAGCCAGCGCATTCGGTCTATTTGAACGCGCTTGACCACGTCGATGTCGTTGTACAGCTCATGATTCATTCGACGACGGTACTCGCCGTTCACGATGATGGGTCCAAATATTTTGCGAAGTATTTTTCTCTCGAAGACTCCCAGAATAGATTGATCCGCTTGTGTCATTACCCACGATTCTGCGCTGTAGAGCAAGACAGGTAGGATCAGAGTCTGGTAGAGCTGGATCTTTGTTTTTCGAGAGAGCGCTTTGTCGTTAAATCGCTTGCTTAGCGCATAGTAGCAGCGGTTTGCGATCAATACTCGTCTTTTGATTTCGAGGCTGACATTATTATTTTTGTTTATGGCGGAGCCAAGGTAGACAAAATCATCTACCACTTCAAAATTATAGTTGTCAACGTTCACGCAGCGTCCCAGACGAGTGGACTCTTTGTTCGTTGAAACAAATAACTTGGTTTTGTCCTCGTTTATCACCAGACCCACTTCAGCCGACTGCTTTTCAATGCTCGAAAAAGCCGCAGTAACATCTCGCAATCCACGTCCAATAATATCGATATCATCAGCATACGCGAGCAACATGTGGCTTTTGTTAAATATGGTGCCATTCCTGTTTACTGCTGCTTTCCGCATGATCATCTCCATTACGATGTTAAAGAGATCGCAGGACAGACTATCGCCTTGTCTAAAGCCTCGCTTGGTAGAAAATGACTGACAGATTTTTGCCAATTTTCACTGAAGACTTCGTGTCAGTCAGTGTCATCCCGCAGAGTCGAATTAGTTTTGCGGGGATACCAAACTCAGCCATTGCATCCAACAATTTCTGTCGTATCGGACTGTCAAATGCAGCTTTGTAATCGATGAACAGATGGTAGGTATCGATCTGCATTTCTTGGGTCTTCTCCAGGATTTGTCGTAGCGTGAATATCTGGTCGGTGGTGGATTTACCAGGTCTAAAGCCACACTGATAAGGTCCAATCAGGTTCGCCAGGAGGGGCTTTAGTCTTTCACATAACACACTAGACAGGACCTTGTATGCGATGGGTAAAAGGCTAATCCCGCGATAGTTGGTACACACACTAGGATCGCCTTTCTTAAGCACGGGACATAGGACACTCAGATTCCAATCATCGGGCATGCATTACCTGAGCCAAATCGTGTTTATGAGCTGGTGCATGCATGTTACCAGGTCATCGCCGCCGGCTTTAAAAAGCTCTGCCGGCAGTCCATCGGCTCCCGCAGCTTTATTATTTTTAAGCCGGGCAATTGCCGTGCTGATCTCGTTTTGGCTCGGTGGTGGACAATCTACTCTATCGTCGATGATTGGTGCGATTCCGTCACTTATGCTGCCTTCGGGAACGAGAAGAGATTGAAAGTGTTCCCTCCATATTTGCAGCACACTCTGAGTGTCCGTGACCAGATTTCCGTCTCTGTCCTTACAGGTGGGGATCCCTGTTCCAAAACCTTTACTTTTTACCTTTTGGTAGAACTTTCGGGCCTCACCTCTAACCCTGTAGTTTTCGATATCCTGGCTCTCTCTTTTCTTCCACAGACGCTTTTTCCGTCTGAACAGGCGTTTCATCTCCCTCCTTTTCTCTTTATAACGCTCCGTCACCGCACGCGTCGCCATTGGCTGCAGTTTTGCCTTGTATCCAGCATCCATTTCCTCAGACATTTCGCGACATTCATCATCGTACCAGGGCTTGTCTGAGCGTGGTTTTTCATAACCCAGTACGGTAGTTGCGGCGAAGTCTCTTGCCGACTATAAAACCACATCCAAATTCGTGTCTTTCTGCATGGCAGCTGTAAAAGATGTCACAGTTCTTTCGTCGTGTGCATCCCTGTCCCGTCCATTTCATTTCGTGTATGGCGGTGATGTCAGCCTTGTATTTGTCGAGGACATCCGCCAGTTGATAGAGGCACCATCTCTGTATAGAGTTCGGACATTCCAGGTGCATATCCTTAAATCATGGTCCTTATATCGTTTGCGGGGGTCGTCAACATTTGGGGGGTTCTTGTGTTTCTTTTTCTTCGTGTTTTCATAATAAATTTTTGTTTAAGAAGAGTGGCTTATTAGGCCACCGCTCCCGATCCTAGTTTCTTGGGGCTGCCAAAGCCACTAAGAGAGCCTGTGTTGAGCTTCAGTAACTTCTGTTACCTAGTTCCTAAGACGCATCGGTGGTAGCATGCCGATTAGGTTACTCAACATTTCGCCTTCTAACTTTAGCTAACTTCTAAGCGGTTGCTTTGAAGTCATTGCCCGGGGAATACTTGGTCTAAGACCGGAAGTAGTTAGCTGCTTGGACAGTGCCACAAAGGAATCGCTTCTGGTCACTCCCAAGTGAGTGACAATCAGTAACTTTCCACCTCTGGGCAAAATCCCATTGCCCATCGCAATTGTAGGAGTTTTATTTGCCTTTCTCCCAAAGCCCAAATAAAAACGCAGTGATTTGTATAAAAGAACGAATGTAAGAAAACTATGTTTATTCAACGAAGCGATATTTTAAGAATGACACAAATTTGACAATGTATACGTATATTGTTTTTCATAGCCTACTACGTATATCATTTTCCATAACCTACTATGTATATATTCTTCCATAGCCTACTATGTATGTATTTGTGCAGACTATTTATATGGTTGCAAAGCCTACTAAGTATTTGAATTGCAAGTGTTCAAATATCAAGTGACTGAAATATTTGCAACAGCAATCACCTTCATCTTCGCGACGTGCTCAGCGGCCCTCTAGGCGGACTCACCAGGAGCGTTAACCACGTAGGCGGAGCTGCAACAACGACAGGGATCGTCGCCACGACACCACCCCCGAAATGGATGCAGCAACCATCATCAATGGGGCTATTCAGCAGCTGGAGCGACTCAGCATGACGTTCGAGGACACAGCACCATTGTCGCGCCGGGAGTGTTAATTGTCGTTCCTTCCCTTTCCCCAAATTTGTTCCGACAATTAAAAATCCCCCTTCCATCATTTCTCCCTCCCACCGACCCTTCATAATTTTCCTTTCCCTTTTCAAATCCGTTATCCCAATATCCCCAATCCTATTTACTTTAGATTTAAGTTTTAGTTAAGTTTTGTCTCCCCACCTTCACTGAACTAAAATAAAACCCTTTGAATTTATAACGTTTAAAAGTATCGCGTTTTATTTCGAAAGGCAACCACAAAAATATAACTGGAAAAATTGCCGTGTCGTCCCTATCTTAAAATCTGGTGATAAGGCTAATGTAATGAACTACAGGCCAATTGTAAAACAATGCTCATTTGCTAAAATTTGATAAAATTCTTAAAAAAAAACTTTTTGATCACGTTTCAAGAAGTATATCTTCTTTTCAGCATGGTTTTTTCCAGGCCTTTCAACCTGCACGAATCTTGCTGTTTTGTCAAATAAAATGTTAACCTCTATGGAGAATAAGGCACAGGTCGATGCTTTGCAAAAGCATTTGATTCAGTAAGTCATGATCTTTTGTTACATAAGCTTTATGAATATGGTATAAATGGAAAATTTTTGGAATTTTTTCATTTGATAGAAAACTCGTAGTTAAAATGGGATCTTGGTATTCCAGCATTAAAATTAATGCATTTTCAGGGATACTGCAAGGAATGCATTTAGGGCCCTTATTATTTTTGATATTTATTAATCATTTACCGAATTGTTTAAAGTTCTGTAATCCTCTCCTTTTTGCGGATGATTTAAAGTTGTTCGCGGAAATTTTTAAATATAAATCATTCTGTTCTGATACAGAGGGACTTGTGTGCTTTAAATGAATGATGTAGTTAAAACCAATTGGGTCTGAATCTGTTAAAATGTTGTACAATATCATATGTTCGCAGTCGAGATCCAGATTTGTTTAATTACTCCATTGGAGATTATACATTAAAGCGAGTTTATGAAGTTAAAGACCTGGGTATCATATTTGACTCAAAGCTTGAGTTTAATAGTCATATTGATAATATAACTTCTAAGGCTTATTCAATGTTGGGCTTTGTTAAAAGAAATGTTAAAGATTTTAAAAATCACCGTACTCTGAAGGCTTTATATGTTTCATTAGTTAGAAGCAATCTTGAGTACTGCTCTTTAATATGGAACCCATTTTTTACAACTCATTCAGACAGAATTGAAAGAATCCAGAAGATATTCTGTAAATTTGTTTTCAAAAAGATTAATTGGTGCTTAGATGGAAGTACATATGAAAATAGTACATATGAAGTACAATATATATGAAATATGAAACTACTAGGTCTACAATCTTTAAAAGATCGTAGATCTAGTTATTATATAATGTTTATTTTCAATATTTTGAATAATGTAATTAAATGTAATGAATTGTCTGATTTGGTAATTTTGCATTCTCCTCCCCGTGAATTACGAGTAGAAAGGCTTTTTTGTGAAGATTTCCACCGTACTAACTATGGTATTAATGAACCAAAAACAAGGTGTTTTAAACTTTGCAACAGTTTTTCGTCGATATTGGATTTTAGTTTGCAAAAAAGGCAAAAGTGCAGAATATGGGGCGGGAGCCCAAAAAAAATGCCACTCCCCCCCAAATACGCCCTAAAACAAGAAAATCAAGGTCAAAGTTGGTGCTAAGGCCCAAGGGGCCCGTGGGATACTTTCGAGACGAATCCAACGGTGGTATTTTTTAGTTCCTACGGGCCGAGTTAGAGCCATTTAAATTTCCGGGACATACCAAAAAAAATATTGGAAAAAGGTGAAAAAATCATGGAAAAAGTTAGAAAAATTTAAGGAAATAAATTGAAAAATTCTAAAAAAAAAAATAGAAAATCTAAAAAAAAAAGAATTTTTCTGAAAAAGCCCCGTAAAAAATTAAAAAAAATGGGAAAAAAATCATGTAAAATTAGAATAATTTAAGGAAATGAATTGAAAAATTCCATACAAAAATTAAATGTCATCAAAAATGTGTGAACATTTGAAATTTTATTGAATTTTTAATTGAAAAAAAATGTGAAAAAATGAAGGAAACAGATGGACAATTTCAAGAGATATTTAAAAAAAATCAAGAAAAAGTCCAAAAAGAAATATTTGAAAAGAGAAAATTGATTAAAAAAAAGGATAATATATCCCTTTAATATATTATTTGTTTTTTAAATTAGAGTTGTAAGGGGCGATTTTTTTTAAACAAAAAATTTCTTTTTGGTATATTCCGGGAAATTTTTTTTTTTGTAAATTATAGTGAAATTGGATATGTTGGGAGAAAAAGCGCCGCAGTCAAAAATTGAAATCGCGCGATTTTTTTAAAAATAATTTTTTTTTTGGTCTATCCCGGAAATTTAAATGGCTCTAACTGGTCCAGGAGACCCGTAGAAACTTAAAAATGACATCGTTGGATTCGTCTCAAAAATATCTTATCTTTGTGTACCCGCACATGGGGGGTCATCATAGAACCGAAAGGAGCCCCTTTTTTTGACCCCCGGGCCCCATGGACCTGAGCGCCAACTTTGACCTACCATTCCGATGTTTGGGGACCAAGACGAAGACAATGGCTAATTTTTTTTTAATCGGGCTCCCGCCCCATATTCCGCAACTAACTTTGTATACTAGTCTGTAAGATATATATCAGTAGACTGAATAAATAAATAAATAAAAAAAAAACAAAAACCACCAAGAGATCATATTGACAACCACTACAAAGACAGAACCTTACTCAGAAAAATAGAATGACTATTAGCCCAGTGGGACATATTAGAACATTTTTAAAAGAAAATACTGGCATACTTATAGTATCTGCAGATTAAGGCGGAAACATGGTTGCGATAACAGAGTAAGACTATATATAAGGAGAAAATGGTTGTTATTGTAGGAGATGGTACACCACTTCGACACATCTGTTCAGTGAATTCCCCTGCATATGCACTTTGCAGATTTATTGTTGATATCCTCAAAAAATTGACTTAAAATTCAAAATATAATGTCAATGATGCGGTCGATTTCAAAGAAATGATTGGCAACACATACCTTGAAGACCGGTTTTAAAAAGGGATATAAATTTCTTCAGTTTCGGATCCGAGTTGGGTCCGATTTCGTATGAAATTCATTTCGAGTTCGAAACTAATTCAAAAAGGGAAAAAAACGGTCCGTTTTTTTAAAGGAATTCCATACGAGAGCAAATATGACTCAGATCCGAAACGGAAATCAGTTCATTCAATCGGTATGTTTAGCAAAGTAATCAAGTTAGGGGTGTGAAGGGTAATTTAGTTTTTCTGGGTAACCATATCACCAGCATGGGTACCTATGTAAGTATCCTTTTTATGTGGACCTATTTCACTAGTTCGCGGTAAACGAGGTGGTGACGATTGACCCTATTTGCAGACATTTCATAAAAAAAAACGAAATGATGAAAGCATTCTTAGGGTTTGCAAAGTAAGGACAGGCTGGCCCCTAGTAAGTAGAGATTTCACCACCTTCGAACTAGTGCCCAAATTTAAAAGGATGTCATCCGTCGAACCCGACTGCGTTGTGGGGCAAATACAAGGACGAGATGGCTGACGCCATTTTGCACTGAGTTTCAACAACACCTTCGAATATGTTCTTATAATTACCGAAGATGTGCGCAAAGAAGAGTTAGTTCTGATCGCAGACATGTGCGTGCTCATGTGCAGCAATCTGCTCTTGACATCCCTTCGCCAGCGCCAAATCGTTCGATGAACGATTCATACGATCGCGAATTGCAATGGGAGCAAGACTATAATCGAGATGAGCTAGCCGAAAAAGTCCGAACAAATGTGCTGTTAAATGCCGAGTACAAGAACGTGTACGATTCGCTGATGAAGGTTGTTGACGATGGACGGGGAGTCATTTACTTTCTCAATGCTCCCGGCAGGACGGACAAACAATTTTTTCGTTGATTCTGGCAACAATTCGGCCATGATCTCTAACTGTATTGGCTGCTGCATCCTCTGGCATTGCTGCCACATTGTTGGAAGGTAGTCGTCGGTATTGAAACTGCCGATGAATTTTCTCACGGTTGAAAAGCCAAAGTGCACAATGACCAAGAATTCGGCGACAGCGAAATTGATGCGAGACTGCAAAATTAACATTCGGGATAAATGCGCGATGACGCATGGCCGACCAATGAAGAATTTACGAGGTAATTCAAAACGATTTAGTGGGCCTATGATATTGCTTTCCGGATATTCCCGTCATCATGAAATATACTGCTGCCGATTTGCTTAAAGCATGCCTGAAATCTTCGTCAATGTCAAAAAGTTGAAATTCCGAATTCCGATTATTAAAACTGATCATCCATTCCAATTTCCCGTTCGATTGGCTTTTGCGATGACAATCAATAAATCGCAAGTCTAATCGTTGGAAGTCTGTGGGATTAATATATGGATATAATATATAGAAATATATGAAAAGATTAAAGCAAATTTAATTCTTAAATTTTCGATTTTTGTTTCATCGAAAATGAACTAGTCGTTCCTGAGTTATTCCCTCCAAACGTGGCTGTAGTTTCTTAAAAACTTTAAGCCCAAAGCGGCACGGGTTAACAACGAACACCCTAGCCCACAGTACTCTGACAGGACACAGAACCAATTTTAACGACTTACAGTGTGTAGAACGGTGTGCTAAGTGGCGATTAATTCAGGGAAGTCGTAAACTTAAAATATTATTTTTTTAATGGGTACTCATAAATACGCAAAAACTCAGCATTAAAAAAAATTGTTTTAACATTTTATGGGCTTTTTCATCGGCCTATCGTTCGATCTCGTCAACATTGTGATACAGATGATAATGAGAAAAGCTGTAGTAAACACGAGTGGCACTATATTCAACAAAAGCCACATGCTACTCGCGTACGCTGATGACGTAGCCGTCATCGGACTGCGGGATGTGACTGCAGCCTTCTCAGGTATACAGAAGGAATCAGCGAAAACGGTTATGAAACAAGCGGATGAATCGGTTCTGGCGGTATTCGAGAGAATAATACTCCGTAAAATATATGGGCCCATCATCGTTAACGGAGAGTATCGGCGTCGTATGAATCATGAGATGTACACTGACATTGACGTGGTCAAACGCATTAAGGTGCAGCGGTTGCATTGGCTAGGTCGTGTTGTACGCATGGACTAAAATGCTCCAGCTCGAAAAGTCTTCGACAATGAACTCGATGGACGGCGCAGAAGAGGACGACCAAAGCTCCGTTGGAAAGACCAGGTTACTGAGAACCTTACAGAGCTCGGTGTGACTAACTGGAGAAGAATCGCAGAAGATCGAGGCGCTTATAATATTTTTCTACGTGCGGTATATAATCCACTGGGATTGCATAGAAGTACCAGCTAATTAAGTTAGTAAGTAGTTGTATTGTTTTAAATGTTTAACATCTTAGGCTCTATGACGATGGTGAAAAGTTCATCCATCAGCATATCACATCAATAGTGCCGACATGTAGATTAAGTTTTTTCTGAATGTAGGGCGAAAAACCTCTTTTTCACTAATCGGAAACATACATTTCGCTTAAGATCAAAATTAATTTTTATCTGTAGTGGCGAGAACCGTCTGCATACTACCTCTTCGGACGTAAAAGAAACACTTTTGGCACTTTCTGCCTTTTGGTCGCAAATGAAAATTTCGTTAGAAGATTCAAGTCTTTATTGCCGAGTACTTTGTCTTTAGCGTTAAAAATTACTTTTGCCATATCTTTTTTTCTTACTGATCAAGAATATTGCCTGTCTTTGTATCGAACTCGTAAAGGGGCAACTTTTGAAGAGGTTTCGAAATAAATAAAATAACGGAGAAATAGAAAAAAACGCAAATGAGTTTTTCCATTCCGAGCATAAATTGGAATCTAAATTAACGGCGTTTTTGAAAAAATGAAAACAAAAACGCATATGGCCGTGTTCGCAAAAATGTCAACCAGAGGGGAAAAACATTTTTGTGACTTACAAAAAATTTTTGTGTGTATAAAAATAAGAAGTGTCTAATAAATCTGGCAAAATCTGTTTTTGGTCAAAATTGCAAAACCGTGGCAACCCCAGCATGTGTTTTCTAGTAAACTTTAAACTGAGATATCAAACAAAATGGATAGCTCACAGAAAAAGGTAAAAACAACCTATTTTGCTCAGAAAATTGCATTGTTTTCTTTTGCAATATATAGATAAAGAATTGTTTTAGTTCTGAAAACAAAAAAAAAATTTTAAAAAAATTTGTAAATGCACATTTGATGACAATGAAAACTGCGCAATTTCGGTGTAATGTGAAAGACTTATATTGAAAAAGTTTAATAACGGTGGTTGCACGCTGGTGTTTTGTTATGAAAACAAAACTTTTTCTGAGCAGGAGTTCCTAATATCTAGAATGGGTGGTGTTTTTGAAGATTAATGCTGGTTTGTCAGATTAAATTGCCATCAAATGTGTGTAATGTGAAAGACCAATTGAATTGAATTTTTTTTTGGTAGGATCCACTCACGAGTGCAGAAAAAAATAAAAATTTTATCGAAAAGCTAAAAAAGAATGGTAAATACGAAGAACACAAAAGAAAGAGGACAGATGCTATGCGTAAATTGAGAGAAACCCGTAAACTGAAGGAAAGTGAAATGCCAAGAAAGGATCGTGAGACTCTTGTAGAAAGACGTCGCAAAGACTACGTAAATGCATTCAACCTTACACCTTCAGACATTTCTGTCGAAGAAGTCACTGATGAAAACTTTAGTGAAATAAACAATAAATTAAAAGTTGTTTATTTATTTTTTTTAAAATGCTAAATTTTTGTTGAACACAAAAAATATTGGAGATATTGCGTCGGCCCATCAAATACAGCAAGAGTCCGGCAATATCCGCATTTTTTCAATTTAAAAGAAGAAATAATCAACCTTAAACAATTAAAAAATAAATTAAAAATCAAAAGAGAAACAAAATAAAAATTGAGTTTGAATAACTTTGTTTTTGCATTTTTTTAATAATTCCGCAAATATAACCGTTTTCAAAAGTATATTTTAGTTTTATTTGGCATGCGAAACAATGGTGACATAAAACTTTAAAGCTTACCAAAAAAACATGCTACGGTTGCAATTTTCGACCAAAACAACACTGGTGCCAAATTTTTAAGACTCTTCTTATTGCATACACGGCCAGGTGTGGGCCCGCACTTAAAAATTGTCATGCTGTTTTCGAATTTTTTGACACCTTTCTTTTTATTGCCATAAAAAGCTGATGTCCCACCTGTCACAAATCGCCCTACCCCCACCTCCCAAAGCATGATATTTATTACGATCCCTTAGTCCAAAGACCTAATATTGGTCTATGGTTGTAAAAAAATTTCTTTAAGAAGCATTTATAAGCATAAAAAATCGTTTTTAAATGCAAAAATTTGTACGATGTAATGTGAAAGACTTTCGATGTAATGTGAAAGACTTGATATTTTTAGTCCTACTGAGGTTTCTAAGCAACATATTTAAACCGTTGAAATGCAATTTCCTTTCTTCATTATTCAACTTTTATCTCCAAAAGTACGGGGACAACCCGTTGTCTATAAGAGCAGAACTTTTAGAAAGTATTGGTCTACCTCAAAAGTGACTTCCAAAATTTGTAATGTGAAAGACCGACTTTAACTGCTTATACCATGAAAACCATAGGACCTAGATATAAAATTCCTTTTAAGAAAATGTGCACACTGTTAAGCTTTATAATTTCCATGCATAAAACATTAGCATATATCTAATTTCAAACCAATTTTTTCAAATTAGTGTGTACAAATGTAATGTGAAAGACTGCGAACACGGCCATATGTAAAAACAATTAAATTGTTTCCATTTTGCGAGTATAACCAACAAAAAAAAAGAGAATTAAATAAAATATGTTGGCCCTATTATCAGTTATGATGGAAAGTGCATGTGTATGGTACATGGTTTTTTATAATTTGTGCGAATTTAAATCCTTATTAGGAACATAAACAACGAAAGTAAAAACTATTATGCATATCCAAAAAGTTTGAGCGGAATCTATAAAGAAAATAAATTTTTAGAAGAGAAGGTAGTTAGAAGAAGATTTAGCTATAAAAACAGTTTTTAAACATCCACTTTCGCTCACCGTACAAAAATAAAATGATCGCCTTAATACTATTTATACTATTTACTATTATATGTTCTATAATATGTGTACTATTAGTTATATGTGTACTATTTATATGTGTGTCTGCAAATTTGAACTTGCAGTGCCGAGTACAAACTGTATACCAAATTGTATATTTCTTGGGATAAAATAAAATTTGGTCACGCCCACGGATCGAAAATTAAAATTTCGTCATATTTATAACTGTATTGCTGTGTACTATCATGATATCAAATAGTATCTCTCTATCGCTTGAATAAAATTTACCCACCTCCCACTTATCGAATATAAAAATTTCGTCTTCACAGTTGAACCTAAAGTGTCGAGTACTATATGTATTCTAAATTTTATCTCTATAGCTCTAAAAAAAACTTATGTCACGCCCACTCCGCCCATTGAAACAAAATTTTAAAAATATTTTCACATAGAACATTATATAGCGAATTTTTGTAATTTTTTTGTAAAGGTCGTTTAAGTATATATAGGAATATTAGATATATTCGAAAAAATGGGGGTAGAAAAGGGCTTGGAAATTTTTTTTTTATAAAAAACCAGTCTTGTGCTTTCACGATCATTATAAAAAAAATTTGTCAAATCGTTCCATTCGTTCTCAAGTGACTGGATTTATTTATATTCTCGAATTTATTAACTAAATCGCTCAAAGTTGTTGAAACTCAATACAAATATCAAAACGTTCCTTTTTTTGGGGTAATTCGATTTTTTCCTTTTCAATATTTCCAAAACATTGATCTAAAGTAAACAATACATATTATATGCTCAAATACCTGAAGTTGACGGTTCCATAATAAAACTTTGACTTTTATGACTTACTAAATAAATCAATTAAATTATAGAATTTCAAATTTTAACCAATGCGCGCAAAAATAATAATTACACAGTGATACAAATGTGAAGAAAAAAAATATACAGGTGTTCTCATGTAACATTTCTGTTAGACTGGAGTCCATAGAGTAAAGTGGTACTTTTAGTTTTTCTCGGTCACTTCGTTAAGTAATGTTTTTATAGCAAATTAAGTGAAATGACGATATTCCTAAAATTACAAGTTCCAAAATTCATAAGTCTTCTCTTTGTAAACCGATCTTCAAAAGCTTACATCTGTTGTAAAGCTATGACTTTCACCTTTTATTAAAAAAAAGAATTTTGAAAATCGGTTTAAAAATAGTGAAACGGCGGCTGTTTAAGCAAAACAACCTCGAAAAAAAATTGCGAATTCTCATTTTCTCAACGCTCTCAGTTGATCATGAAGCAGCGCAATATATATTTTTTATTTTTGTATTATGCTATATTAAAGTAGCTTTCTAAAATAGGTAAGTTTGTAACAATCGGTTGAAAAATAAATGAGTTATGCTAAATTTTGCAATAACATGTTCGCGTTATTTTGTGGTTTTTCCTTAGAGTGTGTGTGTCACTTTGTACAAATACATGTGACGTATACGTATCACAACAAGTAATTCGTACTACATATTCCAAAGAATGTCGAAAAATATATTACAAAAATTAGCATAACTCATTCATTTTTCCACCGATTCTTATAAACTTACCTATTTTAGAAAGCTACTTTAATATAGCATAATACAAAAATAAAAAATATATATTGCGCTGCTTCATGATCAACTGAGAGCGTTGAGAAAATGAGAATTCGCAATTTTTTTTCGAGGTTGTTTTGCTTAAACAGCCGCCGTTTCACTATTTTTTAACCGATTTTCAAAATTCTTTTTTTTAATAAAAGGTGAAAGTCATAGCTTTACAACAGATGTAAGCTTTTGAAGATCGGTTTACAAAGAGAAGACTTATGAATTTTGGAACTTGTAGTTTTAGGAATATCGTCATTTCACTTAATTTGCTATAAAAAAGTTACTTAACGAAGTGACCGAGAAAAACTAAAAATACCACTTTACTCTATGGACTGCAGTCTAACAGAAATGCTACATGAGAACCCCTGTATATTTTGTGTGTAGCACAGTGTTATTATTGAACTTTAAATACACACTGCAAACAAAGTAAACAACTTATACTGCGTTTCCTGAAGTGTTTACCGAAAAACACATGTTTTGCTTCATGATTTCCTATACATTTTTCATGTAAGAAAAACACATCTACAAAAAGGTGTTATGGAACAAAGCTTGCTTTTGAACATGCTTTGTGGCAATGCAACACTGCGATTTCAGTGGTATTCGACAACTACCGGTTTTTTTTCATCACGAACCTCGAAAATTAGCATTTCTATAAAAACGACCAGTACAGAAATTTCAGTCAGGTAAACCTACTGATAAATACCATCACCCAATATAATATAACGTTTAAGTCTTGCGTTATTAAAATTACTGGATTTCTAAATAAAATAAAATAACTTATGTATTTTTTTTCGCCTATTTCTGGAGCAAAACCGTGAAAAATTTGACTTATTGGTATAGGAGGTACAATTAGGGGCAGCACAATGTGTCTTATTTTTTTCGTGAATCAACGTTCAAACTGTGAAAATTTTGTCTGAATTTATTGTAATTACAATTTACTGACAAAATCTGATTGTTTCCCAGGTGCCGGTTTGGAAGTTATGGGAAAAATATTAATTTTCCACAAAAAGGTATATTTGTATAGGGGGAGTGAACCTATATGGGCAAGGCCACCGTCAGTAACGTCACGCTCGTATACATATTTTGGTCAATATAATTATTTCTCCTAACTTGAGAGTGGCATATGAAAGTTCTCGTCATAACTGTTGTTTCATACGCAGACAATTTTGCTGTATCTCGCTTGTTGTGAAGTTATGACCATTTTAAGCCGTCAGTCACGTCACCGGATTTTGGAAGTGTGTTTTGAGGTTACTGAACGTTTGTGTAAAAATTAGCGAATTGAAAAGAGTTTAGGAAGAAAAAGGAAGGCTGAACGATGATTTTTTGCCAAAAGGTGGGCTTAAATTTTATGTTTTAATCACGTAATCGCCATAAAAGCAGTGTCAGTAACGTCACACAAAATGTCAGTAACGTCACACGTACGAATTTCGGTAGGATTTTCGGGTCTTTTTTCTCTTGGGTTTATAGAGGGACCCTAAATGTCCAAAAAATCATCGTAGAGGAGTTTTAAGATGCAACCTGGGGAGATATTAAGACTAAACCAGTCTCATAAAAAATATTGTAGTAAATCGGTCTCGACCCTTAGAGCTGATTTTTGTATGATAGAGTGTTAGTTAATAAAATTATCTCTTCAATAATGTGTAAAGCTTGAGGGTTGAAATTAGTTTTTGATCAGTTTTGTTTATTAAAATTAAAATTTGTAATTTCTCCCTACTTTTCAGTTTTAGCGACTATTTAGTACGTTATATGTTGTTATATGTTGGCGTATGATTATCATGAGTAATATTCCACGTAAATCATACGCCGTCAACAGTTTTATTGTAAAAGCTACAAAATAAACCCAGTTCAAAATCATTTGACGAATGGAAAAGTGAAACTGTTGCTTATGTAGGGAAACATTATATGAACAGATAAAAGGAATTGTAATTCTTAATTTTATTAAATTAGTTTCAGCTAAATCCGACTAGTAGTTCTTGAGTTATGTTAAACAAAAGAGCCTAAAACGTGACAATTTCCCCTATACGAGACTTACTAACTTATAAAAAATCGATGTCAAAATATTATGGCAAAAAACGAATGATGCAGAAGTTCTTCTTCTTGGGGCTATTTTCACGTGCAGTTTTCAGAATTGAGTCCCAAAACAATAAACTGAAAAATGTTGTACTGTGTAATGTTTCAGCCTATACTCTTGAAGAATTTTATTCCCAACATAAGTAGCATAAAAAGCATAAGAAAAGCATCTTTCATACCGAGATTCGGGATTCATCAATCCCGATCAATCCCGGGATTCGGGATTTCCCGTTTGGCTTCCCTAGTGGGAGGTACCAGTAGGGGTGTGGCAAAGGTTTCGGTTTTCTTAGGGTTTTGTCTACTATTGCAATATAAATGAACTGACCAAGTTCAAATATCCTCCGGTCGTCTGTTTGGCAGTTATGAAAGAAATATTAATTATCCAAAAATAGGTAATTTTGTAGGTGAGGTACCAGAACGGGTGTGCCTATTCTGCCCATTTACAATCGTTTTGATAAATATTAATACTGGTAAATTTTCATACCGATCCGATTTTCATCAACCACCCAGCCAGCCAGACAGACGGACATAGCTCAATCGTCTTAAAAAGTTCTGAAACAAATTTGGTATTAAGATACTTGGGGTGTAACTCTTCTTCTTTAATGCGTTACACTTTTTTTTGTGTAACTCCTAATAAATCCTGCTCCTAATAAATGGGGAATGGGACTTTGCCCAGAGGCTGAAAGTTACTGATTGTCACTCACTTGGGAGTGACCAGAATCGATTCCTTTGCGGCACTGTCCAAGCAGCTAACTACTTCCGGTCTTAGACCAAGTATTCCCTGGGCAATGACTTTAAAGCAACCGCTTAGAAGTTAGCTAGAGTTAGAAGGCGAAACGTTGAGTAACCTAATCGGTATGCTACCACCGATGCGTCTTAGGAACTAGGTAACAGAAGTTACTGAAGCTCAACACAGGCTCTCCTAGTGGCTTTGGCAGCCCCAAGAAACTAGGATCGGGAGCGGTGGCCTAATAATCCACTCTCCTTAAACAAAATTTATTATGAAAACACGGAGAATAAATATAACAAGAACCCCCCCAAATGTGGACGACCCCCGCAAACGATATAAGGACCATGATTTAAGGATATGCACCTGGAATATCCGAACTCTTTACAGAGATGGTGCCTCTATCCAACTGGCGGATGTCCTCGACAAATACAAGGCTGACAGCACCGCCATACAGGAAATGAGATGGACGGGACAGGGATGCACACGACGAAAGAACTGTGACATCTTTTACAGCTGCCATGCAGAAAGACACGAATTTGGATGTGGTTTCATAGTCGGCAAGAGACTTCGACACCTGGTCTCGCGGTTTAACCCTGTAAGTGACCGAATAGCCACCATTCGCATCCGGGCGAAATATTTTTATATCACGCTGATTTGTGTACACGCCCCGACGGAAGATAAAGACGATGAGATTAAAGATGCATTTTACGAGCGCCTAGGGGAAACATACGACCGCTGCCCTGGCCACGACATTAAAATTGTTCTGGGAGACTTTAATGCAAAAATAGGAAGGGAAGATGTTCTTGGTCCATCGATCGGTAAATTCAGCCTGCATACCGACACGTCAGACAACGGGTTTAGGCTGGTTAGCTTCGCAGCGGGAAGAAACATGGTAGTTAGTGGAACCAGATTCCAGCACAAAGATATCCACAAGGCAACTTGGCTATCCCCCGATCAAAACACCAAAAATCATATTGATCATGTGGTAATTGATGGCAGGCATGCATCTAGTGTCATGGACGTGCGTGTGATCCGTGGTGCTAATATTGGCTCGGATCATTACCTGGTTGCAGCCAAGGTGCGCACAAGATTGAGCAGAGCGAAAAACGCACGTTACTAAACACAAAGAAAGCTGGACATCGCGAAGCTGCAAACCCCAGAGATAGCTACTGCCTACTCCGACCAGCTCTCCCAACTTTTACGACACAACGCCTCTACTTCTGACGTTCCCGATACACAGTGGCAGCATATTGCGCATTCCATGGCAACCGCCGCAACAACCGTGCTAGGATATGAAAAGCGGCGCTCAGACGAATCCTGGTACGATGAAGAATGTCGCATAGCGTCTGAGGAACAGGATGCTGCTTATATGGCAACGCTACAGCCAATTGTAACCCGTGCTGTTGGGGAACGGCATAAGGAGAAAGTAAAACGGGCGAGACAGCTATTTAGGCTAAAAAAACGTCAGATGAAGGAACGGGAGAACGAGGATATAGAGCGATACAGGGATACAGGTGAGGCCCGAAAATTTTACCAGAAAGTAAAAGCAAATGGATACGGTAATGGCCTCCCCACCTGTAAGGACAGTGATGGAAATCTGGTCACGGATACGCAGAGTGTGCTGCACATATGGAGAGAACACTTCCAGCAACTGCTGGTTCCAGAAGGCAGCGCACGTGAAGTTATCACGCCAATTGTCGACGACGGCTTAGATTGCCCACCACCAAGTCAAGCCGAAGTAAGAAGAGCAATATCGCGGCTGAAAAACAACAAAGCAGCCTGTGCCGACGGTCTGCCCGCAGAGCTCTTCAAGTCCGGTGGCGAGGAGTTGATAACGAGCATGTACCAGCTCCTGCGCACGTTTTGGCTTAAAGAGTGCATGCCCAACGATTGGAATGTAAGCGTATTATGTCCTGTGCTGAAAAAAGGTGATCCAAGTGTGTGCTCCAACTACCGCGGGATCAGCCTTTAACCCATCGCATATAAAGTCCTGTCGAGTGTGCTATGTGAAAGACTAAAGCCAGTGTTATCCAACCTGATCGGGCCTTATCAGTGTGGCTTTAGACCTGGAAAATCAACAACTGACCAGATTTTCACACTTCGGCAAATCCTGGAAAAGACCCAAGAGAAACAGATCGACACGTACCATCTTTTTGTCGACTATAAAGCTGCCTTCGACAGCCCGATACGGCAGAAATTACTTGAAGCCATGGCTGAGTTTGGTATTCCAGCAAAGCTGATACGTCTTTGCGGAATGACGCTGACTGACACAAAGTCTTCAGTGAAGATTGGCAAGGACCTTACGGAGCCATTCTATACCAGACGAGGCCTAAAACAAGGCGACGGCCTATCGTGCGATCTCTTCAACATTGTGATGGAGATGATAATGAGAAAAGCTGCAGTAAACACGAGTGGCACTATATTCAACAAAAGCCACATGCTACTCGCGTACGCTGATGATGTAGACATCATCGGTCGAAAACTGCGGGATGTGACTGCAGCCTTCTCAGGTATTCAGAAGGAATCAGCGAAAATGGGCCTAACGGTGAACGAGGACAAAACGAAGTTATTAGTTTCAACGAACAAAGAATCTACTCGTTTGGGAAACTGCGTGAACGTTGACAACTATAATTTCGAGGTGGTAGATAATTTTGTCTACCTAGGCTCCGCCATCAACAAAGCAAATAATGTCAGCCTAGAAATCCGGAGAAGAATCCTGCTTGCAAATAAATGCTACTACGGACTAAGCAAGCAATTCAATGACAGAGCCCTCACTCGAAGAACAAAACTCCAGCTATACCAGATACTGGTTCTACCTGTCTTAATGTATGGTTCAGAAACCTGGGTTATGACTAGGGCGACCATTTTTCAGCACGAAAAAAACGGTTTTCAGTACTTAAAACAGCATGAAAAACCCTTGAAATAAGCACGATAGATTTTATATTCAGCATTTATATTTTTTTTATTTATTGAAAAAGAAACAAAATCAATTTCACATCTATTAAAGAAGTAATAAAAAACAATAAGTAAATTAACCAAATTATTCAAACGTGTATTCAAACAAAGAAAGTAATTTTTAAACCAAAAAAAAAAAATTCTTAAAGTGAGATTATACCTTGGTCAATGTCACGATTACAATTAAGCACTAAGTGCATTTTTAAATTTTCCAAGGTGAAGCTTTTACGCTGGTTTGTAGAAAAATTTCCATATGTAGAAAAAACGCGTTCCACGTCACACGATGGAACGGGAGCGTATTTAAAAAATTTTGATTCAGCAGGCGAATATTTTCCCATAAACGCACTTGTTGTTTTGGATTTTTTAAAAATAATATTGTTGATTTCCACAAAGCCAGGATTTCGCGCAAGAACGGCAGTCATTTTTTTAAAATAATTTTTATCAGATGTTTTTCTATAGCATGTTGAATTGATTTTACTGTTTCCAAGCTTTCATTCAATGGCAATCCGCTTGACTCAATTTTTGTGATGGCATGCCAGATGCACTTAAAGTTAATTTTTATGAAAGAAAAGTCGGATTCCAAATTTTCATTAGAAAGAACCTCTTTGCTTTATCGCAATGCTTCAGAATCATTTTCGTTAAACTCTTGAATGACTTCCCTTATGATATCTTATCAAAATGTATCAAAAATTTAAATAAGGGCAAAAACAGCATGAAAAAGCACAAACCTTTTAAATAAGCAAGATCGCTTGAAATCGTTAAATTAAGCAGCATTAGCAATATTCAGCATGTGATGGAAATTGGTCGCTCTAGTTATGACACAAGCGGATGAATCGGTTCTGGCGGTATTCGAGAGAATAATACTCCGTAAAATATATGGGCCCATCATCGTTAACGGAGAGTATCGGCGTCGTATGAATCATGAGCTGTACGAGCTGTACATTGACATTGACGTGGTCAAACGCATTAAGGTGCAGCGGTTGCATTGGCTAGGTCGTGTTGTACGCATGGACTAAAATGCTCCAGCTCGAAAAGTCTTCGACAATGAACTCGATGGACGGCGCAGAAGAGGACGACCAAAGCTCCGTTGGAAAGACCAGGTTACTGAGAACCTTACAGAACTCGGTGTGACTAACTGGAGAAGAATCGCAGACGATCGAGGCGCTTATAATATTTTTCTACGTGCGGTATATAATCCACTGGGATTGCATAGAAGTACCAGCTAAGTAAGTAAGTAATAAATCCTGATTAGGAGCTTGTGCAGCTACTAGCGCTTGTATCCATATTTTCAAATATACTTTAATAATAAATATACAAATATCTGGAATACCGTTTTCCTTACAGTATGTCAATGCAAATTCATCCCGGAATATAAATATTTTTTAGAAATAAATGGCTTTCTCCATCCTTTGGGCATGATGAACAGCTCCTGCGCATTCGAAATGAAAGTGGAATAGTATCGCCAAGAAAAATTATTGCCAATTGGAGAAGTTCTGTGAAGTCTTCTCGTGGTTGTTTTCCCTTTACAGTCCGATATGCAAATTACAATATATCCGTGGAATCACCAAGAACATCTTTCACGTATTGATGATCGATTCCACGTTTAAAATTGATTTTTGGTTTCAATCTTCATATATCTGTCTCAGAAGTGTTCATGCAAAATTTGGAGACATTTCGACCCCCCGTTTTGGAGCTAGAGAAAGTTGCTTGTAGGCAACTTTGGGCCATTGTGGAATACAAAAAATGGACAACTAAGATATATGATGTAAGATATATTTATTACAAATTATGAATTTTTATGCATATGTATATTATAAAAATTAAATATTAACACATTTATGTGTGGAAAGTTAAAAAACAACTTTTGTTGTTGTTAGCACAGAGATGAACTCCACATTTCAAACATTTTTATAACGGAGTTGCTGTGTTGCACCACCTACAACGATATTTTTCGCCAAATACAACCCAATGACCATTTTGATCATAGCGCAATGTATTAGAAGGAGTGGGTGTAAATTTGTACTTCTTGGAACCACTGGCAGAGCTGCTTGTTGGAGTACTTGGCTGCGATATTGGTGATTCGCACCCACCTGTAGATTTCGGTCGTCCTCTTTTTCGATCCAATGAAAACGAGCTAGACTCCAAAAGTGATTTAGCAATTTGAAGTTGAAATTTTATAAGTGGCATTTCTTTTTATTAGGCTCTAGTAATGTAAAATGTTTACGGTGAAGAAGCCACGAATTTATAACTGATGTGCCCAAGCACCAATAAAAAATTCTGGTATATTACTTGTTTGGGCGGTGCACACTGTGAGATTTAATCAATCTGGCAACTCGAAATTAAAAAAAAAAAATGTTTTCGTAACTCGCTCATATTTTTTTTTACGTGAGAAGAGACCCCAATTGTTACGAAAACAAACACAAAAGAGAATCAAAAAATGTTATTGGCGTGATAACAGCTATCAAACACGAGCAATTTCATAGCATGCAACAATTGATTTTCAAGCTTGCATTGATCACAAAAGTTTGAGTGATCAGGTCGAAGTTGTGAGTGTTTTTTTTTGGCCTAAAATAATTTTTGTATTGAATGTTATTACTTAAACTTTAAATTTTTGTTTTATTCAATATTTATTTTTGCACTCAAGTATTTTGAAAAATTGTTTTATAACCACCTAAAAGGTAAGACAAATTTTAAAGCTTTCAAATCTTTGATGGACTAGAACTTCCAAGTCCCACGGAGTTCCGTAATGGGAATGCCAGCAGAATTTTTGTTAATGTGCCCAAAACAAATTTAAAAAATAAAATCCTGCCTGGTTGAGCAAGGTGAAAATAGAAAAAACAGAAGCGGTCGAAAAACAATTTATATAAATTTTTGGACCAGATGTTGACGATACCAAAATTAAAGATCGTATAAAAAAGCTTTGCTTCCAATTTCAATCGCGATGGAGCAAATCTCACCGTGATAAAGCAAGATTTATGCATGACAATGCTATTTGGCTAAGTTCAAAAATTTCTGCTGTTGATTTTGCTCTTGATCACACACCATCAACTTCAAAACAAATACCGCAACGCGGAAAGCGGGAAAAAGGGTTTGCTGAAAGTGCTTCGAGTACACAAAAACGGAAATGCAAAGAGTTAATAACTTCATGCATTCTTCCCATAGGAAACTTTTCTGAAGAAGCGCAAGAAGCGCGCAATAAAGAGTCGAGACAGTATCGCGAACTGTTCACAAGAAAAACGTCCCGAGTTGGCACCAACATAGATTTATTGCATAGGTTGCTTATCACGTCAGACCCTTTGATTGCAAGTTTACGTTTGCCCCCAAAACCCAAGCGTTCTACTTTACCTTATGAGGTCATTGCACTTTTGTCTGACACCCAACTAAATGATGAATTTGATGATTTAGCATAAAAAACTTAGCTTGCAGCTCTCTATAATTTTTATTTTTGTATAAATTCCTTATTTTTTTTTTTTATTTATACTTTTCGCTTTTTGCTTTTGTATAATTTGTATATAATTTCTTTATTTTGGTTTTTGATTAATATCTTATTTTGAATATTTTCCATTCTTTTAAGAACTTTCGTTGAATTTTTTAGTTTTTCCTCTTTATAATGTTTTAGATGTCAATAAATTTAACATTGAAACAACATTAACTTTTTATTTTTCTTATTTGCAAAGAATTATCGAAAACTGAAGTTCGAAACTTGAAGCATTTTATAGAAATGATTGTATGTGGGTACTTATATCAATATATCGTCAAGTTTTAGTTAGAAGAGAAAAAAAGAAGAAATATTGAATATAAATGTGTAAAAAAAAATTGTCTCCAACTGTGTTTTTGAGGATAGTTCGGAACTAGCCCCTTTTGACACTAGTTGGAACTAGTTATCTTTCACCATATTGAAGCTTATAATCTCCTTAACGATCGTGCCAAATTTCAAGTTGATATATCTAAAACTTAATATAAAAATTAATTTTGAGATGCTAGATTGACTAAATCTCACTTTTTATAATTCCATAAGCATATCTGAGAGATCTACACCTCCCATATTCTTGTTATAGAAAGCGACAACAGCAGGTCTGGGGATTTCGACGTAACGTTTTTCTTGTGCGTTCCAACACTTGCAGTATCCAACAGGTTGATCTGCTACATATGATGACAACAACTGAACGGATTTGTTGTCAAACCAGCGTATACAAGATATATTGTGATTAATTTCACATTTAATGTCGTAAGATCCTCTGCCTCGTTTTTTTAATTCGGAATCTGAAAGTAACTCACATTGGCCGACCCGATTTTTGCGCACAGTGCCAGTTGCAAATATACCCATGTCCTTCAAATCTAGGAGAAGGCTCACCGATGTGAACCAGTTGTCGAAATATAGCTTAAAATGTTTATGTTTTGAAATATTGGCAGCCAAATAAAGAACAATATCCGAAGATATACCTAGTCCATAAGATGGGCAGGTGCCTTCTCCAACATACAGCGTAAAATCGTACACCATTCCAGATTTTCCAGCGCGTGTAAACATTTTCATTCCCCATTTGTGGGGCTTGGCTGGGTTGCATTGTTTTAAACTGGATCGACCTGCAATATATACATACATATAAGTTAATAGGTAAGGATAACATTCAGGTCCTGATTTTATAATACAAACCTTTAAAAGCTATGATCTGTTCATCCACATTTGATTTGGGAAGCTGGTTGCACTTTTGCTTGAGGTTGTTTAACAACGGGCGTATTTTGTATAATTTGTCATAATTGAAATCCCCTTTTTGAGGCTGCTTGCTATTGTCATTAAAATGCAGACACTCCTAAATTTTTTCAAATCTGTGGCGCGGCATGGATTCGGAAATGGCATTCAGTTTAAATTCCTGAGATCATGCCATTTTCATTTGGGGCACTTTGACTACTCCAAGATAAAGCAAGACTCCAATGTATCGCCTTATTTCGTCTTCGAATCTGGTTTCACTCACAACCATGTTTCTTGCCGACGTGAAACTTACTAGTCTGAATCCATTATCGGTGGTGTTGTTGTGTAGACTGAATTTTCCGACTGCTGAACCAAGAGCATCTTCTCTTCCTATTTTAGCATTAAAATCTCCCAGAGCAATTTTAATGTCATATGCAGGGCAGCGGTCATATATATACTCCAGGCGCTCATAGAATGCATCTTTGATGTCATCGTCTTTGTCTTCCGTCGGGGCGTGTACACAAATCAGCGTAATGTAGAAATATTTCGCCCGGATGCGAATGGTGGTTATACGGTCACTTACAGGTTTAAACCGCGAGACCAGGTGTCGAAGTCTCTTGCCGACTATGAAACCACATCCAAATTCGTGTCTTTCTGCATGGCAGCTGTAAAAGATGTCACAGTTCTTCCGTCGTGTGCATCCCTGTCCCGTCCATCTCATTTCCTGTATGGCGGTGATGTCAGCCTTGTATTTGTCGAGGACATCCGCCAGTTTGAACTCTGTATAGAGTTCGGACATTCCAGGTGCATATCCTTAAATCATGGTCCTTATATCGTTTTCGGGGGTCGTCAACATTTGGGGGGTTCTTGTTTTATTTATTCTCCGTGTTGTCATAATAAATTTTGTTTAAGGAGAGTGGCTTATTAGGCCGCAGCACCCGATCCTAGTTTCTTGAGGCTGCCAAAGCCACTAGGAGAGCCTGTGTTGAGCATCAGTAACTTCTGTTACCTACTTCCTGAGACGCATCGGTGGTAGCATGCCAATTAGGTTACTCAACGTTTCGCCTTCTAACTCTAGCTAACTTCTAAGCGGTTGCTTTAAAGTCATTGCCCAGGGAATACTTGGTCTAAGACCGGAAGTAGTTAGCTGCTTGGACAGTGCCACAAAGGAATCGATTCTGGTCACTCCCAAGTGAGTGACAATCAGTAACTTTTAACGTCTGGGCAAAGTCCCATTCGTTGAATACAAATCTTCGAATTCAACTAAAAAATATAATTATTTCTGAAAATTGGCAAGTTGCCTTGTTTTGAAATTTTTTGTTTTTTATTATAACTTCGCGTATCGAAATAAAAACACTTTTCATACCTTGCAAACTGGATTTTTACTTCTTATGTCCACGGTTCTCCTGTTCCTGTCGAAGGTTTTTGATCCAGGGCGTCCTTTCTTTCTCTGGTTTAAGAGAAATAACCTATCTTCCTCAATATTGATAACATCAATGCAATGTGAATATTTGCAACAGGGGTATTTAAACCCGTTGGGATACTATAAATATTACATCAAGAAAGTTGGTGAACAATTTTCTATTATTATATTTCTGCAAAAAGGTTATTTTGTGATTTTAGTTTCACTTATATGAGAAACTAGTTGACCCGGCAAACGTTGTTCTGCCATACAACTTTGGACCCGGCAAACATCGTCTCGCTCCTAAGGTAACGCCTTTATATAATAGTAAAACACAGATAGTTCAAGTTTTAATCTGATGTACTTGAATTTAATCGAAATCTGTGAAGAGGGATCTGATATACAATGTTTTCCGATCTGTTTCCGGCGTAAAAACAAACAATGAAGACTGTTTGCCAACACGCAAACAAACAACGCACAGCTGACCGTGTGAAAAGCAGGGAAATTCGAGGTTGATTCCACAAATTTCCAATGATTGGCCTTACGATTTATTGATTGTAATCGCAAAAGCCAATCGAAAGGGGAGTTGAATTGGAAGGGAAGATTGGTTGGAATAATAGACTCGAGGGATAAGGACTTCTTCTCCTTTGCATATGCCCTTGATGATCGTCACTTTAATTGCAATTTCGGATGATTCAGTTTCCGTAAAATGATCATGATCGATCCCACCTTCAGATGCAAATTATGCACAACTGGCACATCTAGAGAGTTCAAAAATTCTGTCGAATAGTTGATCGCCTCATTCTCGTTAAATGACCACGAACATTTTTCATCGTTCTGTCATATGCTTCCAATGCGCGTTTATGCGCCATCGTGCATTAATTTTAAATAATGATTAAGCATTCTCGCAACAATTTCGCTACACGTTGTGTTGTCAACCGTGGGAAGAAAGGGGAATGTGCAGTTCGATTGTGGAAGCAATACCAAAGGATGCAACAGCTAACTCAATTGCGATCTTGACCGAATTGTTGCCAGAATCAAAGAAATTACGAATGTCTTGGCTGTCCAACCGGCATCATCGATAAAGTAAATGCTTCCGTTCCATCGTCAACAACCTTCATCATTGAATCATACACGTTCGTTTGCTCGGCAGTTAAGAACGCCACATTTCTTCGGACTCTTTCAGTCAGCTCAACTCGATCAAAGTCTGGTTCTTGTTGCAATTCGCGATTGAATGCAACATGCATTGAACGATTTTGCGCTGGTATTCCTAATTTCGACAGTAGACTGCACATTTTAGCAAGCACATGTCTATGATCAGAAGATAATTTCAAGATCGAAATTAGAAGTTGTCGTGTGAACTCTGAGCAAATGTCGTCAGCCATCTCGTCCAACTTGTCCACCATCCCAAAGCTTGAGAACAATATCGCGTTATTCCACATTCTCCGCAACAATCACCACTGCGTCTTCATTTATAGTGGGAGCATTGAATTGTCTTACATGGCATCCAGAGGGTCTCTTGTCTGCTCTGATAATGAGTTTGTGAGCGTCATAATGCATTGTATTCAATGTGGTTTTGAACAATCGGACCAATGCATTATGCTTATGCAGAAGATTTTAAAATTGTTCTACCATTTTGCATTTAATAATAAATTTCACAATATTCCTAAATTTTTCAAGCATCATAACGAATTTTTCATCTTTACGTCGTCTTAAATCATCAAATCAAGCGATACAATGAAAAATTTCGTCAAAAAAATCAAAAATTGTAAATTTTTTTCCGGAATTTTCCGAGTTTTCCACCAAGAATTTTCTAATTTTCCATAAAATGTAAAATTTTGTCGAACAAAAATTTTAATTTTTGGAATTTTTCCATAATTTTCCAACCAAAATTTTCTATTTTTCTAACCGAAAAGTCACAACGAAACAATTACACACAAAATGTAATACAAAAATTCAAGTTGCGGTGCAAAATCCAAATTTTTCGAGTTTTTCCTGAATTTTCCGAGTTTTCCACCGAGAATTTTTCTATTTTCCCATTCGGAAAATCATTTTGAAATAATTATCACTGTTACATCGTCCAAACATAACATATTATCACACGATAATATGCAAAATTTCGTAAAAAAAAAATTTTTAATTTTTCGAATTTTTCCGGAATTTTCCGAATTTTTCAACAAAAATTTTCCATTTTTCTATTTAAAAAGCCATTCTGTAACAATTGCACACAAAATTCCATACAAAAAGGCAATTTTTGATTTTTCCAATTTTCCGACTTTTCCGGAAGATTTTCCCAAAATTTTCTTCCACATAAACCTTCTCCTGGCTATAACGAACAACTGAAAAAAAGTTTGAGCAAAATCGGCCCAGCCGTTCTCAATTGATGAATTACTATACATTTTTGCCACCATTTTTATATATATAGATTAAATATTTATTTTTTGTCATTTAGAATTCTTTTTTGTAAAAATTGCATACTTTGCCGGATTGAACCATGATAATGACGAGCTAATATTAGTCGACTTTTATACTTTATATCTTGTTGGAAAGGTAATTAAGTCTAGATTATATATTATTTCTAACTTTCTCAAAATGTAAAATATTTAAAATTTTAATATTAGAAAAAAATTTTCAAAAAATTTCACACAGCATATTTTTATGCTACAAGAAATGTTGTTGGGGGGAGTAATGTTCAAAATTATAATTTTTTATAATAAGGCGCACACTAATGGGCGGTACCACGCCCTTTTTTCAATCACAACCAAGTATATCAAAGGACTATTAACAGGTACCAATTGAACTATTAGAAAAGCCGTCAGAGCGATTTTTGAAAGGGGCGTGGCACTGTTCACTTCCACCTTGGCTGTAATTTATACTGCACCAACAACATATACATATACCAAATCTCACCTTCATACCTCTGACAGTTCATGAGATACAACCTTTTTAACTTTAAAGTTGTATGAGCGGTGCCACGCGCCTTTGTTCAATCACAACCAAGTATAGCCAAGGACTATCAATATGTCATCAGTACCACATTGAAAATTTTTCGTATCAATCGGTCTATTAGAAAAGACGTCAGAGCGATTTTTGAAAATAGGCGTGGCACCGCCCACTTCTGCGCTGGCTGTAATTCATACTGCACCAACAACATATATACCAAATCTCATCTTCACACCTCTGATAGTTCATGAGATACAGGTGTTTAAAGTTTCAAGATTTAAGTCTAGCCCACTGATCCGATCCCGTCCATTTTTTGTTGGGTCACGAAGTGCATTTAATATCGAAGAGTTTTTGTATTAAAATAGTTTATACGAAAGCCTTCAAAAAACATTCCTACATTTATATGTTATCCCGTTTAGATCAAAAGATATTTGAAAAAATATAAAAGTTATGTATTTTTTTGACGAGGTTAACTTTGTATTTTTATGTTGTGAGATCCGCTTTCCTTGGATTTTAAAGAAATTTACATCATTGGATAAACAATAAAATTTTAAATGAAATTGCTGAAAGATTGAGCAAATATGTTGCAACCTTTAAAGTACTATGTCAACCTAGTCCAAAAATGACACAATTTTTTATTTTCTCAAATACCTCTTGATCTTAATGATACATTTAAGCGGCTCTTAAAAAAGAAAAGTGTTAAATCTGCCGGTCTCACTCCCTAGAAATATGCGAATTTTTGGGGTAAAAGTTTTAAACTCATGCATAACTCAAGAACGACTAGTCCAATTGAAATAAAAATCCGAAATTTAAAAATTAAAATTCCTTTAATATCTTTATATATCATTTTTCGCAGTTATAAATACATTTCTGATAAATTTGAAATTTTGATATTTATAACTGCGAAACTGTCTTTCGCTAAATTGTTCTTTTTTCTGCAGTTTGTAAGTTCCATTCTTTACATTCATCCACAGCATCACTTCCCTGCTATATTTTTATAACGTACTGACTATTCGTTATATCGAGCGTAATTTTTTCGAATCGTTCGCTACTTCGAGTACTCAGTCTTACAAATTTGGTCGTTTGTTATATTGTTTATTCCTTATACTGGTTATTTGTTATACCGAGCTTCGGCTTAACATGTTAGTGTTCATCTTCGAGTGAAAACAAGTGAAGGTCAGATAGTCAGTAGATTAACTGATTCTCGTGTATAATATTTGTATACAATTTATGTTTCGATTTAATTTATGCACGGACATTGAAAAACTAATTTTTTCACCATGTGCCTTCTTTTAAAAAATCACACAGTAAGAATTTAATTATGTGACCACATAATTGTTCTTTACTTTGGCTTTCAATATCATTCAAATTGTTTCGAAACCAAAAAAATCTAACGCCAACCCTCATTATACATTAAGTTCAGTGTGCTAAACGTGTATTTCTGTGCACATTAAATGAAATGACAAATGCATTTCATACGAACCCTCCACACCCTCTGTCAGCAAACACATTACACTCTATTAATTATTAAAATTACTTTGAAACCTTAAAAAAAGAAAGGGTTAAACAGGATGGAAATGTCATCAAGAGTAAGGACATTGGCGTCAGAGCACAATCGGCGATAACGATAAGTTGTCCTGGCTTAGGAACAGGAAATGCAATCTCACAGAACAACTGTCGATGAAAATGCTGTAGCCGTATGAAAGAGCTACCTAGTTGGAGAGCCCGACAGACCATTTGTTTAGACTTGAAAATTAAAAAAAAATCAGTCCCTTAATTGTTTTTTTTTTTGTGCAGTTAAAATGCATTTTTCTCACTCAAATATTTGTGTGTAACATGCTGAGCTAGTATTGAATAACATGTTTTCGCCGCTTGGGACAATTTGAAAACGTTTTTAGTCCTTTTTTGAATTTATTCCAGAAAAAAATTATGTTTTTTTATTTTGAATGACATATGTATGTATTCGCATTGTGTTAGTTTCAGAATATTCTTTTGTATTACTTCCCAATATTTGTGCTCTCAAATGAACCCTGAAATATTTCCTCATTTGCATATTACAATGCAAGATGCAAGACATTTCAACCCCTACATTGATGGCCGATGTGAAATTGAAAAAATCCTTTTAATTTGTAATGCTTCTTGTTGGGACAGTGGCAAACACAACACAATTAGTGTTTCGAAGCTCCTATAATCTCGCGAAATATATGTAAAAATTTCATGACGTAAATCAGTAAGAAGTTATTCTATTCTTATTAACAAAAATTAGCATTACTGATGTTTAAAGTTTATTGATATTCCCAGGAAAATTATTCAGATCTTGTTGCGAATGGTATTGATACTAGAATCGTTTCTTTTTTAATCGACATTCTATTCTGTTTCTGGTTCCATATAACAGATTATGTACAACATGTTGCACCACAGATTCCGTAGAACAGAAAATGAATATTCGTATTCGAAATAAGTATTTTTTAGAGGGTATTTATTAAGAAAAATTCAAAAATCTGAGTTAAAATATATTTCGAACTAGCACCCAATAGAAAACCAATTAAATTTCAAAAAACAGCATATGTAATTCAGTTATGTAGCAATTCATTTCATAACAGGTTCTAGGAGAACATGTTGGTTTTGGGACAATTTCAAACAAAAATAATATATTGTGCAACCGAAAGTGGAACTTGTTACTTATCAGTAAAAGCAATTCTGTAATTGTTTCTTTGCAACAAAATATTTTGCTGGGTTGTTATTGTTCAAAACCGTCTGCCCGTCACAAAATATCGATTTTCGAATAGACGGGGTTTTGAGATCGGTTAACGGGATTTTCAAAAACAGGCTTACCACAGCATGAATAGGATTTTCTTAAACGAAATATATCGTCGAAAGAACATAGCTGGAAAAATTTCTTAATGAAGAAATTTCCTCTTTTTTAAAAAATAGTTTACTAAAGTAAAAAATTGATAAAAGGAAAGAAAAGTGATTCTGCTTTTGTACATTTAAATCAAAATTTGTGTAACTTAAATAAATTTTCGTATATGTTTAATGGAAATACATTTTTACTGTCGATCATTCGAAATATCTGAAGATTTTCATGGATGGTCAGATGCCTTTAAAAAGAATTCAGAGAGATTTCATACACATACCCTCCCGCTTCCAAATAATAAGAGTATTGTATGTCTTATAAATGGAAAGAACTTTTAATATGTTTGGTTTGGTGTTCGATAGAAGTATGACTGACGTAGTGGGTTCAAACTCCTGCAAGGTGTTTAATGTCGTTGGAAAAAAAATATGTGTAAGTATTTAGAGAAATATACAGAAATATGTCGATGGTTTCTTGAAGCTTTTAACACTTAATGTTGTCATAATAAGTTGAGAAAGGCACAGGAAAAGGTGTTGATGATGATAGTTTGGCAACTATCGAAATAGATATCCGCCCTGCCATCTGTCAACATAATCCATTTCACCCAACTCTTGTAAAACAAACTCAATTAGCAATAATAGAAAAGATTTTAAACCGAACGATGAAAATAAATAAATAAATAAACATACATACATAGATCAACTATAAAAATAAGAGCAAAACGAAGTAAGAACTATCTAAAAATAACCGGTGCGCTCTCAATAAAACTAAATAATTTAGGTGTGCACTGTATAGTAGACTATTTCACAAATATAAGTTTTTTCGAAATGTCAATGGAATAATATATTTTCTAATTCTACTTAAAAAAAAACAAAAATTTTGATGTATAAAACTTGAAAATTGATCGACGCACAGTGGGTTGAAACATAGGTAAATTGGGTATTAATTTAGGGAAGCCCATTATTATTGATATTTATATTTTTTTGAATAACTATACATCATTTAGTAAAAAAAAAAATTGTTTTTGGAAAAAATTTATAAAAAAAAATTTTTCATATAAAAAATAAGAGAAAAATAATATGTCCATATATATGAATTTAAACCCATTTTAGGTATTATTGTGATAAAAGTCATCATCACCTTCAATATCATTATCATCATCATCAACATCATCATAATCATCATAATCCCCATCATCATTATCATCATCTTCATCATCATAGGTTTTATCAACTAGGGTTCTGTCACAATAATTTAAATTAGTAAAAAAAACGCAGTAAATACGCAAGATTTTTCTTTTGGATGTATAAGCTGATATCTCATATTATAAGAGCATTTAATAAAATTTGCTTGATCTCGCCCAGAAACTAGTTGAAACTCAATGTTTATCTCGAAAATACAATATTTATGGAGCACTTTTAAGAAAAACATTAAAAATATTTGCAAAACATTTATCTAAACAAAATATATTTAATTATATACCCAAATACCTGAAGTTGATGGTTCCATTATAATATTTTTATTTTTAGAAGACCTAACAAAAATTATAAGTAATCGAAACATCTCAATTTTCTGTTATTGCCATGTCACGCAAAATTGGTAAAAATTGCCATTAAAGTAATTAATTAAAGCAGTAATTTTAGTAATAAGTGATGTAGAATTTTATTCACTTTCACCCAATACTAAACATGTCAATGCAAGATAAACCTCAGTTTTTGAATTAATCCTCACTTTTGGTACATTTCAACCCCCTGTGCGACGTTTAGGGGTCGCGCAAAATCGTTTAAGGTGTTCGGCTGCAAAAAGGCATGTTCAAAAATCCTGATTTATTTATATGATTAAAAGTTTTGATACGCTTGACCGATATTGATCGGAATAGACTTGTTTTAAAGGTAATTAATTTCACACATTTTCTGTGAAGACATCAAAACATTACGATAGTAGTTTGAGTTCAATAGCCTTTCAAACCTAATATTTTTTAAAATTTTTATTCAAAATTTACTCACTTTTGCCCATTAAGATTTTTTTTTTAGTTTTGGCTCTAATTTTTGTATATCTTTAAATGCACTTTTGATAAACACATCCTAACAATATTAATCAATAGTGATAAAAATTAATTAAAACTGTAAACTATGTATATTTTTAGTAAGGTAAACTATTTAGGTAGTTAAAAAGAATATTTTATTTCTAAATTTATTTATTCTTTTTGTATGTTTTATTGCGTTGTTCGATAACTTGCACCAATTCGTTTTGTTGTACATGATCCTTCGTCAAAGTGATGTTCACAGTTTAAATAAGTCCAACGGCAATCGTTGACAACGCTGATGTTTTCCACAATTTCTTAAAACCGTTTACAATTCTCAATCTTGGGCAAGAAAACTGCTGCCTACTCCATTAATATCGAAGAATTTCATAGTATTTTCTGAAATCATTTTTGTAACAGCCACCATTTCTTCGCAATCTTGGTCACCACGATGCTTTAATGCTGTTGTAATTTTTATTAAAGTTCCTTTGGTATGCCTGGGGTCGAAAAGAAAAACGCCGAGCACGATGTCACTTATATACCATAAATGGCGGACAAAAGTTTTGAGTGCAATATTTGCTATCATTTCATTTGATTTGCGGTATTTTTTAAAGATTCTAACAACAAAATGCCGTTTAATGGGGCTTGTGTTGCAATGGGACACGTAAACCAGTTTTAAATGTTAATTTTGACCACAAAAATGTTGAACTGAATTAATCCATTTAGCTCATCACCTGCGAAATAGTAAAAATTTCAGCAACAATTAAAAATACTATTGATTCTGTCATACATAGAGTGTTCAAATACCTCAATTTTTTAGAAACCCGGTTTCCGAGTTATTCGAAAAATTGATTTTTTAGAAAAATGGGATTTCAAATACAGCATTTGAAAGAAAACCGGTTAAACCGGTTTTTCCTTAAAAGTTAAAAATAAAAATAAAAAAAATTGGTTTAAATAAATGCATTTATTTACAAAAAATAAGAAGTTTTATTTTGTGTTTTTACTTTTTAAGAAAATTTTGTGAATCTCTTTCATTTTATTTTTTAAAGTAGTATTTTTGGATAGCAATATTTTTAATTATGTTTTTAGAAATAGTATGCAATTTAAGTGTTCAATTTTGTGTCTACTCTTCTGTTTCGTTTTTATAAAGCTTGATACAGAAAACACTCGCTCACTAATTGTGAAAGTAGGATTTATTGACAAAAGAGCTTCTAGATGGATGTTGAGCTTTTCTGTCCTTTTATTAAATCTATCGAAATAGTTTAAATCATCATATAGGCTTGTGTCATTGCATTTGTTTTCACTGGTGGATTTTGGATGTTATTTATTGTTATTCATTTATTATTTATTGTCCTCGTTTGCATATTCAAGCGTTTCCGCATTGTTAGAATACTTTACACAGGATTCGCTTGTAGGATATTTTCCGGAGCTAATATATATAATTTTGGGACCGGCCGTGGCATAGTGGTTAGAACACGCGACTACCATGCGGGAGATCGCAGGTTCAAACCTGGCTCCAGTCATCTTAAAAGAAAAACAATAAATAAAATTTTCTTTCATTGTCGGCTCCCCTCGAATGTTGTTTACAGCAACTTCGCAGTATTAAGCGTCGATTCAATCGTCGTGTCTAGTAAGAGCTTCTCAAACAGTGACGTTCGCATTCGTCGATAAACAAGTTAGTTGTGAATCTAAAAATAGAAAGCGTGTTAATTTACAACAACGCGAGAAGCTATCCCATACCTCATTCATGGGGTGCAAAGGGAAATTAAGTTAAGTAATTGATATAATTAGGGTATTCAATGTATGTATTCTTCAATCCTAAAATCTTGCTATAATTTTTTCTCGCAGCTCTCGAACATATGCGGAGTCCATATTTTTGAGCTGTTTCAGTATAAACGCATATACTCCTTCAGCGTCGATTAGAGTCGCTTAATTATTTGATAATCTTTTAATTGCGAGCACTAAAGTCTGAAGTGCTGAGCTTAAATCTCTCAAAATTTTTATTTCTTTTGAGCTGAATGTAGTTTGCCCTAAATCCAAAAGCGCATGGTGGACACATGTGTAAATTCTGAGAAATTGTTCAATCATTCCTGATAAGAAGCTCCAACTGTGTTTCACATCGACAATGAGCCTTAGTTCTCTATTGTGCTCCTGAAAAACATAGCTCTGCAATTTTCTTTGGTTTCCGCTCGACTTGTTAAATAATTGATTTGAGATACTTTTTTAATAAGCTTGTATGATTTTTCGACTTTCACTATTTCACCGCATTCATCATCGTCACTATCATCGTCGGCAAGATCCACTTCGACTTGTTGATCCACTTTTTTGGCCTAAATTACGTCCAAAACGCAAAGATGTATCGCATGATTTATGCATAATTGGGATTCCGGTAGTATATAAGCGCCATACTTCTTCATTGTCGCTGCTCCATCATGTGTGGAAGCTACTATATCTTTGTCAAAGATAATTCCAAATTCAATAAGTTTGTTGTCTATCAAATTTTGAATGTTGGTTGCAGTTCCGGCATGTACTAATTGTTCCAATACAAGATTAAAAAGCTCGTGATTTTGTTTTTCCGGATCATTACATCGCATGGTAACATTTACGTATTTGAAATTTGATATGTCGCTCTATTCATTAACTATGTGCGAAAAACGACCCTTCTTTTCTATTATTGGCTGCAGCTTGTTTATCACCATAAAAGTCATCTACTAAACCCCATAGCGTTACGTCGCTTGACGGCATGCTTTTAAAAGCTTTGTAAAATTTTAAAATTCAATTTCAAACTAATTTAAAAAAACCGAGTGCCCGATGGAAAAAACTCGGTTAAACCGGTTATTCGAAAATTTCATTTTTGCAAAAACCGGCATAGGGTTTTAAATAAAAAAACCTGTTTACGGTTTTTCGGTTTCGGTTTTGAACACCCTAGTCATACATCAAAAGTATCGTTAGGATGTGTTCGTCAAAAGTGCATTTAAAGATATACAAAAACTAAAAAAAAAAATTTTTAATGGGCAAAAGTAGGTAAATTTTGCTTAAAAATTAAAAAAATTTTAAGTTTTAAAAGTTATTAAAATGTTTTGATGTCTTCACAGAAAATGTGTAAAACAAGTCTATTCTGATCAAAATCGGTCAAGCGTATCAAAACTTTTAATAATATAAGTAAATCAGGATTTTTGAAACATGCCTTTTTGCAGCCAAAAACCTTAAACGATTTTGAGCCACCCCAAAACGTCGATCAATTTTCAAGTTGTATACACCAAAATGTTTGTTTTTTAAGTGGAATTAGAAAACATGTTATCCCATTGACATTTCGCAAAAACTGTTTTTTGTGAAATGGTCTAGTGTGCATATGTCAACAGCATGTTGTAATTTGTAAATCATTATTTCTAAAAACCTCAAATTACGATATTAATGAAAATTTTAGGATAAACATAATCTGCGTGATGTTGAATAGAAGCAGTGTTCATCTATCAGTCTTGTCTTGTCTTGTCTTGTCTTGTCTTGTCTTGTCTTGTCTTGTCTTGTCTTGTCTTGTCTTGTCTTGTCTTGTCTTGTCTTGTCTTGTCTTGTCTTGTCTTGTCTTGTCTTGTCTTGTCTTGTCTTGTCTTGTCTTGTCTTGTCTTGTCTTGTCTTGTCTTGTCTTGTCTTGTCTTGTCTTGTCTTGTCTTGTCTTGTCTTGTCTTGTCTTGTCTTGTCTTGTCTTGTCTTGTCTTGTCTTGTCTTGTCTTGTCTTGTCTTGTCTTGTCTTGTCTTGTCTTGTCTTGTCTTGTCTTGTCTTGTCTTGTCTTGTCTTGTCTTGTCTTGTCTTGTCTTGTCTTGTCTTGTCTTGTCTTGTCTTGTCTTGTCTTGTCTTGTCTTGTCTTGTCTTGTCTTGTCTTGTCTTGTCTTGTCTTGTCTTGTCTTGTCTTGTCTTGTCTTGTCTTGTCTTGTCTTGTCTTGTCTTGTCTTGTCTTGTCTTGTCTTGTCTTGTCTTGTCTTGTCTTGTCTTGTCTTGTCTTGTCTTGTCTTGTCTTGTCTTGTCTTGTCTTGTCTTGTCTTGTCTTGTCTTGTCTTGTCTTGTCTTGTCTTGTCTTGTCTTGTCTTGTCTTGTCTTGTCTTGTCTTGTCTTGTCTTGTCTTGTCTTGTCTTGTCTTGTCTTGTCTTGTCTTGTCTTGTCTTGTCTTGTCTTGTCTTGTCTTGTCTTGTCTTGTCTTGTCTTGTCTTGTCTTGTCTTGTCTTGTCTTGTCTTGTCTTGTCTTGTCTTGTCTTGTCTTGTCTTGTCTTGTCTTGTCTTGTCTTGTCTTGTCTTGTCTTGTCTTGTCTTGTCTTGTCTTGTCTTGTCTTGTCTTGTCTTGTCTTGTCAAGGTACACTCAATTCAGTCTTTTTTTGCGTAAGATATATGGTTATGAAAATTTGAATCAGGACCTATATAAAGTGACCTATATTTGGAAAATTTATATTTGTCCCATAACTTCAAACCCGGCCTCTGGTTCATAATCAGATTTGGTCAGTTTATTTATCATGTAATAGGAGGAAAAACCTCGAAAATCCTAACTATTTGACACACTCCTTCTTGTACCTCCAATATAAATAACCGATATTGCCCATTTTACATACAAATCAATTTTGTATGTGCACTGAATTCAGACAAATTTTGCCAAGGTACGTTGATTTACGTAAAAGCAGACACGTTGTGCTGCCCTTAATTGTACCTCCTACACAAATAAGACAAATGTTTGACGGTTTTGCTCCACAAGCAGGCAAAACAATTCAAAAGCAATTTTATTTCAATTAAAAATCAATTAATTTCAATAACTAAAGACTTACGGCCTTATTCATAAAAAATTTCTTAAGTAGGTATGAAGCGTTCTTTAAATAAATTTTTCTTTAGCTCTAAAAAACCTTTAATAAGAAATTGTATTCATAAACGTTTTTATACCATCACCCTTAGGGATGAGGGTATATATCATTTGATACGATCCAAAAGGGTAACACATAGAAGGAGTCACTTCAGACCCTAGGTTTCTTTAAACCAAATTCGATTCATGACTTTTTAAGTCGTTTGAGCCATGTCCGTCTGTCTGTCTGGTGGCTGTACGGCTGGTTCGCACGATAACTTTCGAAAGACGTAACCAAATGTTTTGAAATTTTGCACGAGTTATTATTTTCTCAAAACTACTTACGGTATGGCAAATGGGCTACGTGGCCCCGCCCCTTCTAGTACCTCCCATACAAATACATCATTCCGCCCACTTTAGAAATCGAGTAATAATATCAATACGCCCTACGGGATCGTCCCCAAATTCTGTCTTTAGTAAAGCTATAACAGGATAAAGTTTTGGAAAAAATTTTGAAAGCCTAGCCACGCCCCTTCTGGTACCTCCCACACAAACCTACCTTTCCGCCCACTATGGAGATGGAGAAATAATATCAATAAATCAAACGTGATCGTACCCAAATTCTATTTTTAGTAAAGCAATAACGGGATAAAGTTTTGGAGAAAAAAATTGGAAGTCTATCCACGCCCCATCTGGTACTTCCCATACACATCTGGTACCGCCCACTTTAAAAGTCGATTAATATTATTAAAAGACCTAACGCGATCGTGCCCAAATTCTGTATTTGGTAAAGTTCAAGCAGGATAAAGTTTTGGAGAAAAAATCTGAAAGTCTAGACACGCCCCTTCTGGTACCTCCCATACAAATGTACCACTCCGCACCACTTTAGAAATAGGGTAATAATATCAATACACTAGACACGATCATGCCCCAATTCTGTATTTTGTTATATTATAACAGGACAAAGTTTTGGAGAAAAAATTGGAAGTCTAGACACGCCCCTTATGGTACCTCCCATACAAATGTATCTTTCCGCCCACTTTTGGGATGTAGTAATAATATCAGTACACCCAACGCAATCGTGCGCAAATTCTTTACAGTATTTACCGCTTATATGCACTTCGTAATTTGATCGACTTTAAGTGCTTATAAGCGGGAAATGCATTTACCAAAACTCGGTTACTCGGATACAAAAGAAAGATTGTTCAAGTTCGGCTGCATATAAACGATAAATGCTTATAACCGGCGTGCATATAAGCGGTAAATACTGTATTTAGTAAAGCTATAACAGGATAAAGTTATGGAGAATTAATCTGGAACCTAAACACACCCCTTCTCGTACCTCCCATACAAATGTACCACTCCGCCCAATTTCGAAATCGAGTAATAATATCAATAAAATAGAAAATTATTTGTTTTGCTGAGGGTAAGGGTAAATGTAAGTCAAAAGTAAGTAAAAAAACGGCACCTAAGATAATTTTTATACCATCACCCTTAGGGATGCAGGTATATATCATTTGATACGACCCAAAAGTATAGCACATAGAAGGAGTGACTTTAGACCCTAGGTTTCTTTGAACTAAATTCGATTTATGACTTTTTAAGTCGTTTGAGCCATGTCCGTCTGTCTGTCCGTCTGGCTGTCCGGCTGGTTCGCACGATAACTTTCGAAAGACGCAACCAAATGTTTTGAAATTTTGCACGAATTAATATTTCCCCAAAACTACTTACGGTATTGAAAATGGGCTACATGACCACACCCCTTCTGGTACCTTTCATACAAATGTACAATTCCGCCCACTTTAGAAATCGAGTAACAATATTAATACATCGAACTCGATCGTTCCCAAATTCTATATTTAGTCAAGCTATAACAGCATAAAGCTTTGGAAAAAAATTTGAAGTCTAGCCACGCCCCTTCTGGTACCTCCCATACAAAAGTACCACTCCACCCACTTTAGAGATGGAAATATCAATACACTCGACACGAACGTGCCCAAATTATGTATTTTGTTAAGTTATAACAGGATAAAGTTTTGGAAAAAATATTGGTAGTCTAACCACGCCCCTTCTGGTACCTCCCATACAAATGTACTTTTCCGCCCACTTTAGAGATGGAGTAATAATATCAATAAATCCAAGACTGTCGTACCCAAATTCTTTATTTTAGTAAAGCTATAGCAGAATACAGTTTTTGAGAAAAAAAACTGGAAGTCTAGGCACGCCCCATCTGGTACCTCCCATATACATCTGGTACCGCCCACTTAAGAAATCGATTAATATTATTTAGAAATCGAGTAATAATATTAGTATAAAAGAACATTTTTTGTTGTACTGAGGGTGATGGTATCTGTAAGTCGGGTTGCCCGACTGAAACTTTTTACTGGTTTAAAAACCGTTTTCGTATTTAGGAGGTCAAAAGTTATGGAAAAAGTGTTTTGAAATCTGGTTTGCAAAAATTGTTGTCCTGTGCTATTGTATAATGACATTTCACATACGAGCCTGATTATTTTTAATAATCGTCGTTTTTTTGCTTTTTTAAACACAAAGTCAGACATTGATAAGTCGCGAATAGCATCGACAAATTTATGAAATTCATAATGTAGTCGCAAATGAAATTTGCTGCAGAATATATTTAGAGAAAAAAGGTAATTAAATGTCTTTTCCAAGTACGTTTTAGGGTAATTGTTTTTTGGTATTTCTTGATGAAAGACTAAATTTAACCATTAAAATTGCTATTATACGATAGCCGAAAATAGATCGGAAGAATTTTTACACTAAAATTTAAAACGGGAATAACTTTAACGGACATAACACAGAACCAATTTTTTTTTGGGGTTTATTCCTGTGTGGACCGAACATAATACATTCTTCTTGCGGAGGAGATATTTATGACCAGTATAAAGTTCTATGTTTCTACTTCAGACTACCGCTGTTTTTTTTTTGCATCACAAAAGTCAGATGGTGCTAAGGAACTAATATCATCGACAAATTTATGAAATTCATTTGACAACCTGTCACCCAGCTTATATTTGCAGTAATTTACATGCGTTACACGGAAAGTTTGACATAGCATACATATGTATGTCTTTCACCACTGCACTTATATATTGCTTCCTTTGGAGTCTCCCCTTAGAAGTACAAAATTTGTATGAGTTATTAAAAAATTCTTAAGTTTTTCGTTTTTTATGGACATAAATACAACTGTTTGGACAGAAATTTATCAAATAGTTCATTTACCTTTCCCAAGAGAACTACTCATGGTTTAGCAACAGATGACAGTATTTAGAGTGATGTGAGTGGAACGCTCATACCATGGCGAATAACAGAGGACAAAAGGCAAACTATGTGTGTTAAAAGCACATGGAAATGTTTGTTTCCCCACAAACAACTGTTTGCCGGCGTTATCACAATACTCGTAACAATATATCTATTAAGAGAGAGGGAAAAGTCAATGAACTTCGGAGGCTCAATATAGCAAGTGAAGAAATCTTCGAATGTTCGTATGTAAAAGGGTTGTGCGTTTAAAACTTTCTTATATACATATGTGGCGCAAATAGGAATTTCAATGTCTATTAAAACGAAGAAACAATTGCATATATTAATTGAAAAAAAAACAGTTGTATGTTAACGTCAAAAGTGAAAAAAATGATAATACTTTTGGTGTCAACGACCTTAACTTTAAATGTTTCAGTTAAAAGTAACATTAAAAAAATCCCTACATTAGTTTTATTCCACTTTTCCCTTGCCTGAAGGAATTTAAAAAAAAACTGATTACGAAAGTAACAAATGTTAAAAGAATAGGATTTACACAAAGTATCTAATGTGGGGTAAATTTCAATTCAAAGGTAAAAATTGTGAAATAGTTTTATATAGATTTATTCACTTAACACATTAAAGATTAATAACTAAATAAGATTTAAACTAAGCCATGTACAGTAGTATTTTCTGCGTCATGGTACACTTGTTGCCTTCTCCTTTTGTGAATGTTCTGGGTAAATATGCTACGGGAAGTTTGATTTCCGTCTTGTTCCTGGCTAAGTCTCAGTTATTTGTTTTGCTAGTTACTTTCGGTTGACGGTTTGTATTTACCCGCAGCTAGCAATACTGCCAATCAGTGATATGTTAAAAAACCAGAACAGAAATTTCAGTTAGGTAAAATGACTGATAAATACCATCACCCAATATAAGAAAATGTTTTGGTCTTGAGTTATTGAAATTAACCGATTTGTAATTAAAATTCTCAAGTATTATTATTTGCCTCCTTGTGGAGCGTAAATGCTTGTAGATAGGACTTTCGGTCACAATACCACCGGCTTAGACTCTAGAGGCAAGTATCAAAACCATACAAATTTGATAGCAGGTGTCATTAGGGCAGCACAATGTGTCAGTTTTTTTTTTTTTGGAAATCAACATTCAATAAAAGATATCTTGCCAACATTTGACTAAATTCAGTGTACATACAAAAAAGATATGCATGTAAAAGGGACAATTTCAGGGATTTGTATTTGGGGTACAAGAAGGGTTGTGTCAAATAGTTAGGATTCTGAGGTTATACCTCTTATTATCATTACCCAGAGGTGTCGGTTTGAAAGTTATGGGAGAAATGTTAATTTTCCAAAAATAGGTAATTTTGTATGGGAGGTACCAGAAGGGGTCAACAGATATAAACGATATTCATTCCTGAATCAAATTTTTATAAGCGTACATCAAACGCAAAATTTGACTGAATTCAGTGCTTACAAAAAATCAATGTATGTAAAATTATGAGGGTGAATTCAAACATTTGTATGGGAGCTACCAGAAGGGGTTTGTCAAATAGTTAGTTTTTTGAGGTTGTGCCTCATATCGCCAGATAAATCCACTGACCAAAGTTCATTATACCCCAGGTGCCGCACAGTGGGGTATGGGACCCCCAAAACGGCGATTAATTTAAGGAATTATCCGATCTTAACCAATATTAGTGCAAAATGTCCTTCAGCAACAAGAAGATTTGTATGAATTTGTGAAGAAATCGGTTCACATATACATAAAGTCCCCATATAAATATGGGCCAAAGTCAAACTGTTATAAAACTCGTGAAGTAGACATACACGCTCCGTTATTTTAAAGTGGTAGTAGCTGAAATGTTTGGACCCGTTAAGCGAGTACCGTCGTCGAATGAATCATGGGCTCTATGAGCTGTACAACGACATCGACGTAGTCAAAAGCGTTTAAATAGACCGAATGCGCTGGCTTGGACACGTTGTACGAATGGACGAAAACGAAAACGGCTCGAAAAATCTTCGGCAATAAACTCGATGGGCTGCGCTGGAGGGGGCGACCAAATGGCCATGCAGTAGCCTACACGATCGGTCCAATTTGTAAGCACATTATCGATTGTGTGCAGCTGTATTTCACCAATGGCTTCACGAATATTGTCCTTTAAAGCATCAATTGTCTCTGGCTTGTCGGCGTAACACTTATCTTTGAGGGCGCCCCACAAATAATAGTCCAACGGTGTCAAATCGCAGGTCGCCAAACGACATCAGCTCTGGGCGCAAGACATCGAGTGTAGCTTCGGCTGTGTGACACGTAGCGCCGCCCTTTTGAAACCCAATGTTGCCAATATCCTCCTCTTCAATATCCTCCATTGACTGTAACGGCCACTCCTCGCTCATTTTCGAAGAAAAATGGCCCAATTATGCCTCTGGACCAAAATCCGCACCAAACAGTGACTCGTTCTGGGTGCATCGGCTTTTCAATGTATGCGTGCTGGTTTTCTGTGCCCCAAATGCGACAATTTTGCTTGTTTACATACCCGCCAAGATCAAAATGAGCTTTATCTGAAAAGATGATTTTTTTGGCAAAACATTACCATGATTTTCAAAGTAATGTCACAATATTTCCCAGCGTTGTTCAAGCGTATACACAATCATATTCGTTCAGCGGAAGGATAAAGCTAATTATCTGTCAAATCAGAAATGAGCTAAGTGTTACCATTCACGAAATAAGCTATAGTTGAAAAAAACGTTAGATGGCGGACCCGTTATAAAGAATTTGCGTAAATTTGGAAAATTTGTATACCATCTTCTTTAAATTTATTTATGTTGACCACTAAACACAACTATTAGAGATACTAATAAATAAATATATTAATATATGTTCATAAATAAAAAACATTTGAATTTTGACTTTTTTTAAAAAATCAGTTAATAATCGGATAGGGGCAAAAATGGGCAACCAATTTTTATTGGGGTTATTAGCATATGAGCTATGTATGTGCCAAAATTATCGACAGGGTTTTGTCTTGAAATTAAGTTATGTTTCAATGTATGCCGAAAATATACTAATTTTAATAATTTTTTAGAAAATGATATACGACCATTTACCATTTATTTATAATTCTAAAATCATAATTATTGAACTTGAATGTTGCATTTTAAAAATAGGTTTTTTAGATTGAAGAAAATAATTAACATCACCTAAATGACGCCGCATTTCACTTTTTTCAATACTCAAACAAAAACTTTCAAAAGTTTGAACTTGTATACACTGTAGGAGGAAAAGTTAAATTTTACCTAGAGTTATAGAATTTCACCTAGAGTTATAGAATTTTGTGTATTTTAATTATCAACCAGTACAGAAATTTCAGTCAAGTCTTGAGTTATTGAAATTAACCGATTTGTAATTAAAGCCAGTTAGAAAGTTTCAGTTGGGCAACCCGAGTTACATATACCCTTACCCTCAGTAAAACAAATAATTTTCTATAATATTGATATTATTACTCGATTTCTAAAGTGGAAGGAGTAGTACATTTGTATGGAAGGTACGAGAAGGGGTGTGTCTAGGCTTCCAGATATATTCTCCATAACTTTATCCTGTTATAGCTTTACTAAATACAGAATTTGGGCACGATTGCGTTGAGTGTATTGATATTATTACTACATCACTAAAGTGGGCAGAATGGAACATTTGTATGGGAGGTACCATAAGGAGCGTGTCTAGACTTCCAATTTTGCCTCCAAAACTTTGTCCTATTATACAATAACAAAATTCAGAATTTGGGCACGATCGTGTCGAGTGCATTGATATTATTACCCTATTTCTAAAGTGGGCGGAGTGGTACATTTGTATGGGAGGTACCAGAAGGGGCGTGTCTAGACTTCCAGAGTTGTTCTCATGGGCCATGTAGCCCATTTGCAATACCGTAAGTAGTTTTGAGGAAATAATAACTCGTGCAAAATTTCAAAACATTTAGTTGCATCTTTTGAAAGTTATCGTGCGAACCAGCCGGACAGCCAGACAGACAGACGGAGATGTTTCAAACGACTTAAAAAGTCATGAATCGAATTTGGTTCAAAGAAAACTGGCGTCTAAAGTGACTCCTTCTATGTGTTATACTTTTGGGTCGTATCAAATGATATATACCCTCATCCCTAAGGGTGATGGTATAAAAACGAATCCGAAAACTTAATTTTATAAATGCAATTAATTGTCATTTTGGGTGTCCCATACCCCACTGTGTGCCGGTTAGGAAAACAAATTTATAAAATCATATTAAAAATTGTTTTACCCAAAAATTTCGACTCAATTCGCACTGGTTTGTGTTTTTGTGAAAGAAGAAAAAACTGACTTCAATTTTTGTCACTTAAGGCCACCCTCTTTTTTAGCTAATATTTTAGGACCTTCAGTTCAGTTCGTCTATCTTACTAAATATAGAGCTTCTTAAGTATTACACATAAAGATAAATAAGTAATATAAAATTAAGGTTTTTTTTATTGTTTTTTAACTCATTGAAATGTACGAATGTCATAAATGTGACTATGGAATTGCCGATATATGCCAGTTTCTGCATCATGATATGATATTTTGATAACACCCATTGGACAATGTCTCAAAAAATGAGCTGTAAGCCGAAGACTGAGTAAAAATTAAAACAAACGTATGAAACGATCAATATAGGCCAAACAACTAAAGAGCTTTTTTACATGTCTAGGAAATCGGTCACCGATCCCGCGAAAAACAGCCCAAATCGGTTTCTATCGCTGTTTTTTTTTTGTGGCTTAATCGTAAAATAGAAGACATCGTTGTATTGGTAATGACAGGTAATACTTATGAAGCATGGATTTTGATGACGTACAAAATCGTTTTGTAATTTAATGCAGTTTTTACACTTTCAAAACCAAGTTACATAGAGTGGTGCATAAACGCCCCTTCAAAAATCGTATCTGAATAAACTGGGTATGTGGTTTCATAGAGTGGCTCCTGGACTACTCACAGTATTCCGCCCATAGACGCCACCCTCCCAGTTTTCCAGATGTGCCCACTCATCTTGGCTAGATTTCATCATAGCCATGTTTAACTTTTTGGGGTGGATGTACGATTTTTTTTTTACTGTGACTAGACCTGGCCATTATAACTTGTGTAGAGATTACATAAAAACAAGATTATATTGTCTGTTAATGAAACTTTATATCCATCTTATTTATTAAGAAAAACTCAAAAAATCGGAGGTAAAATATATTCCGAGTTAGTACCAATTAAATTTCACAAAACGGTATATCGTCGTTCCGAAGTTATCTTCACGTATATCACAAAATCAAAAAAATTGAGATAAGATCATTTCTTTGGATAAATTTATTAGATCTATCGATCTGTTTAATCCCCAGGTCCTTACCTCTTATAGTTTTTGAGATATTGAGCAGCCGTTTTGTTGTATATCCACTTTTGTGAAAAAAATTTTGCGTTATGATGCCGCATGTCACACGTATGTGCCAGAAAAATGTGACATATTTTGAAAAATAAATTACACCGTGCTACAGTCAATGAGAACTTGGAACGTAAACTAGTGCATGTTGTATGTCATATCGAGTACAACAATAACCTGTATACCAAAGTTCCCTAAACTACAAAAATCCTGACTTACGGGTAAAAATACCGACTCTTCATTACTTTCCTCACTTGAAGGCTTATAACTCAGTCAATTCCCAACCAAAGTTAGATTTCTTAATGGTTTTGGAAAGAAAAGACTCGGCCTTTGCGACAATACTTATATTTATATAGATAACTTGTCATATATGTCTGTTTATGCCTCGATACCGCAAACTTGTTGGATTTTTCACTATTTTTTAAGTTAGAAGAAGTTTTTATCCCATATTTTGTTACATGTTGTTCTTAATCACACTTACAACATGTCACTCCTCCAATTTCCTTAATTTTTTTCGTACTGTAGCAGTGTGTTATCAATAAAATTTTTCGAAACAAACAATTAACAATTCGACATACCGTCAATGGAATTGCAAAAACCGTAAATTCAAAAAAATAAAAATTGAATATGGTATACCAGGCGATTCTACACGTCCCGTCAAAGTTCCAAAAATCACGGTTTTATTGCATAAACAATCAAAAAAGACTAACACACATAACTTCAGATATTCTAAACAAAAAAATATTTTCCAAAAATATTTTAATATATTGTTGTTCTCAGAATTAAGTCCCAAATCAATGAATTGAAAAATGTTGTACTGTGTAATTTGTGTTTAATTTTCTTTCACTTATTGCATGAAAAATATATCACCATAAACAAAAAAGGGGTGCACTGTATATCGATTGATTGAAATAAAAAAAATGTTCAAGCTCTTCAATAAATCTTGGTAAGTGTCTAAAATTATTCATCAAGCTTTGTGCATTATAATTATCCCTCATATTTTTATACCATCACCCTTAGGGATGAGGGTATATATCATTTGATACGACCCAAAAGTGTAACACATACTACTTGCGGTATTGCAAATGGGCACCTTCTGGTACCTCCCATACAAATACATCATTCCGCCCACTTTATAAATCGAGTAATAATATCAATACAGCCAACGGGATCGTACCCAAATTCAGTATTTAGTAAAGCTATTAGAGGATAAAGTTTTGGAAAAAAATTGAAGTCTAGCCACGCCTCAATATAATCTTATGGTACCTCCCATACAAATGTACCTTTTCGCCCACTTTAGAGATGGAGTAATAATATCAATAAACGCAACGCGATCGTGCCCAAATTTTGTATTTAGTACAGCTATAACAGGATATAGTTTTTGAGAAAAATTTTGGAAGTCTAGACAAGCCCCTTCTGGTACCTCCCATACAAATGTACCTTTCCGCCCACTATGGAGATGGAGTAATAATATCAATGCACGCAACGCGATCGTGCTCAAATTCTGTATTTAGTACAGCTATAACAGGATAAAGTTTTGGAGAAAAATTTCTAGAAGTCTAGACAAGCCCCTTCTGGTACCTCCCATACAAATGTACCTTTACGCCCACTTTAAAGATGGAGTAATAAATTAATATATCCTACCCGATCGTACCCAAATTCTTTATTTAGTAAAGCTATAGCAGGATACAGTTTTTTGAGAAAAAAACTGGAAGTCTAGCCACGCCCCATCTGGTACCTCCCATACACATCTGGTACCGCCCACGTTAGAAATCGAATATTATTATTAATAGACCTAATGCGATCGTGCACAAATTCTGTATTTAGTAAAGTTAGAGCAGGATAAAGTATTGGAGAAAAAAATAGAAGTCTAGCGACGCCCCTTATAGTACCTCCCATACAAATACACATTTCCGCCCACTTTAGAGATGGAGTAATAATATCAATACGTGCAACGCGTTCGTGCCCAAATTCTGTATTTTATAAAGCTATAACAGGATAAAGTTTTGGAGAAAAATTTTGGAAGTCTAGACACGCCCCTTCTGGTACCTCCCATACAAATTTACCACTTCGCCCACTTCAGAAATCAAGTAATTATATCAATATAATCGATTTTTTTTTGTTTTACTGAGGGTGATGGTATATGTAAGTCGGGTTGCCCGACTGAAACTTTCTTTCTGGTTAAAATGAAAAATAGCATAAATCAATAGCCCTATTTAGTCTTGTGCATTTGAGATTGCGAATTTATGGAATTGTAAGTAATTGCTTGCAATTGTGAACGTACTCTTCGGTTAAGTTTACAATGCTTACTGCAAAACTTGAAATTCACAGCTGACTGATAAAAGTCAGCGAAATAAAATTAGCGACGGCGTATAGCCACCGATAGTAAAATTGATCGGCTTGGTTCACCGAGTGTCAGCTCGGTTTGCTATTTAGTGTAGCATATATTTACAACTTGTGCAAAAGGTATTGTATCGTAGCATTTGCAAAATGGTATAGTCTATTTTTACTACACCAACAAAATATACAGCAATGCACTGGCTACTCTTGCGTTAATATGCAACACCAAAAACCCATAGAACCCATGGAACACTAAATTGCAAACTGAAACTCAGAGAACCAACCCGATCGTCTTGCCCTCGGTGGTCAGCTGTGAATTTCGGGATTTGCAATAAGCATTTTAAACTAAACCAAAGAAGACATTAACAATTCATTGCAAATATTTACAATAGCATATATTCGTAATCTCAAATGCATAAGATAAGGGATAGTTAAAATATTGGTTGCTGCCAACTAAACTTAATTTCCCTTTACACCTCATGAATGAGGTATGGGATAGCTTCTCGCGTGATTGTGAATTAACACGCTTTCTATTTTTAGATTCACAACTAACGGCACCTACTTGTTTATCGGCGAATGCAAACGTCACTGTTTAAGAAGCTCTTACTAGACTAGCCGATTGACTCGACACTAATACTGCGAAGTTTCTGTCGACAACATTCGTGGGGAGCCGACAATGAAAGAAATTTTTTTTTTAATATGACTGGAGCCAGGTTTTGAACCTGTGGTCTCCCGCATGGTAGTCGCGTGTTCTAACCACTATGCCACGGCCGGTTGCTGCCAACTAGAGTGTTCAAAAACGAAACTTCGAATAGCCGATTTAACCGGTTTATTGATATCGGTTAACCGGTTTTTCAAAAAGGAGCATTTTTACAGAACATTTTCGGGTTTGTTCCAGGCAAATCAACCTAGAAAGTTGTTTATGCTTATATAATATTTGTTGGGCAAATCTTAAATGCAGCTTTCATTGAAATTTGCTAATGCAATACGAAACTGGGTACGGGAAATGCTGTAGAATGACTGTTACCTGTCATTTTGAAATGGGAAGAAGTATTAATATCAAAAACTTTAAATTCAGCTTGCAAAGGCTGTGACGCCGTCTATATCCATATGAACAACTTTTAGTGCAGTTATCTCCTAATATATTAATATATAAATCTTACATTTTACAGGAATCTAACATTTTACACTTTTAAGTTAAAATATCCTAATAACTTCTGTTTGGATGGACTGATCATCCTGAGATTTAAAAGGATATAATTTGAAGAAAACTGAATTCAAAAGCTTTAAATAATGGATAAAACCAGTACAGAAATTTCAATCAGGTAAACTGACTAATAAATACCATCATCCAATATAACATATTGTTTAAGTCTTGAGTTATTTCAATAAATAGATTTTTATTAATAATAATATTACTTATGTATTATTTTGTGTCTGCTTGTGGAGCAAAACCGTAAATCAGCGTTCGAGCGCTTACCTTAGCAAAATTTGTCTAATTTTAGTGTACACACAAAAAATGATGTAATAAAGGGAAAATATCGGTTATTTATATGGGGGTACCACAAGGTTTATGTCAAATAGTTAGAGTTGCTGAAATTTTGCCTCCTATTACAATATAAATTAACTGACCAAATTTAATTAATCGATAAGTGTCGGTTTGGAATTTAAGAGAGGAATATTAATTTTCCAAAAATATGTAAGTTTGTATGGAAGGAACTAGAAGGAGTGATCCGATACAGTCCATATTCACTCCTGATTCATATTTTCATAACCGTACAACATACGCATAATTTGACTGAATTTAATGTGGTTACAAAACAGAAATGTATGTTAGACTATGGGGGTGAGTTCGGTCATTTGTATGGTAGGTGCCAGAAGGGGTGTGTCTAATAGTTAAGATTTCTGGGGTTTTGCCTTCTATAACAATGTAAATTAATCGACCAGTTTTAATTATGCCTCAAGAGTCCGTTTGGAAGTTATGGAAGAAATATTAATTTTCCAAAAATAGGTCATTTTGTATGGGAGGTACCAGAAGGGTGGGGCTAAACTGCCCATTTACAATCCCATTAGTTAATTTTGAAAAATATTAATACTGGTAAATTTTCATGTAGATCCGTTAAGGTTTTATTTTAATTTTTGGCTTAATATTACAATTTCCGAAAAACCGGACGAAACCGGTTTCCAGGTTTTTTAATAAATCTGGAATTCGAAAACCGGATTGTTGGAAAAATGTGTTTTTCGAATAAACAAGAAACCGGTTTTCTGTAAAATTTAAGTATTTGAACACTGTCAACTAAGGAATGTTTTCGGTGTGTCCAAATCAACTCATACTGCGTGCACCTCAATTTTGCCTATCACTACATGCGGAAACAATAGAGATATAGGGTGCAAAAAACACTAGTTTACACCCATTTTGGTCTTTGGATACCACTATTTTTTCACGACAGAGGACAGGTTTTTGATAAAGAACAAAAAAGTAAAAAAAATTTCTATGGAACATTTTTTTTAAAAAAAAAATTTTTTGGTAATTTTTTTTTTTGGCCGAAGTTGCCTTTTGATTTTGACCTATATTTCAAGTTGTAAAAAATATATTGTATAATTTTGCTGTACTGGCTGAATACATTTGAAAAACTGTGTTTTTTACGTGAAAAATAACATCTCCTTTTAATTTTAAAATCAGGAAAAATCGAAAACTCGAGATACATTTTTTTGAAACCTTCTGCGTAAAGCGAACACCTCAACAAACTAATTTAGCACTGCGTAAGAGAATCTATGGGCTGGTTAAAAAGTAATGGTCTCTGAATGTTGGCATACAGAAATTAAGTTTTTATAAATACTTAATATTTTGCCTTTGACGGAATTGCAGAATATGAGGCGAGAGCCCAAATAACAACAAAAATATACCATTCATTTCGCCTTGGACCCTAAACATCGAAATGGTAGGTCAAAATGGGAACCGTGGCCCTTGGCGCCCTTGGGGGGTCAAAAAAGGGGCTCCTTTGATTCTATGATGACCACCTATGTGCGGGTACTCAAATAAAAGACATTTTCGAGACGAAGTGTTGGTTTTGCATTAAAATATGCCTATTCCAACCGAGATCATTCAGCCCAATTTTAATACAATTCCTGTAAGGAAAAATATTATCACTTCAAAATTAGTGGCAGCATTAGATAGGTCCAAGATAAATATGAGAAATTCAATGTTTATTTTTGAAGCAACAATTGTGGCACTTGGGTATAACATAGCCGATTTTTCCATAGGCAAGTCGATCATTCAAAGAATTCGGACTGTAAAGGTCGAAAACGATGTACCGGATATTATAACTGTCCATTGGGATGGCAAACTCTTAGATGTAGGGAAATCTAAAAATGAACGTCTTCCTATAGTTGTTTTTTTTTTTTTTTGACAAAAAAGAACTTATCGGTGTGCCAAAATTGGATGATTATTCAGGACGTGAACAAGCACAGGCAGTTTGGAACGCTTTTGTTGACTGGAATCTTAAAGATAAAGGGAAAACTTTCTATTGTGACACTAATGCTTCAAAAAAAAAAAAAAAAATTTCCCATTACATCCCATGGAGGGATAGGGGAGAGCTTCTCGCAATCAATGAGCTGTGCGCTTTCTATTTTTTAGACACACTGATTGGGACCTACAGTTTTACACCGGTTCCGAACGGAATTGAGAAGCTTTTTCATGGCTAATTATACTCGATAGTGTCGCCGGCACTAAGCGAGGTGACCGTCGTCGAAAGAAATGTAAAGTGGTCTGACCGGGATTCGAACCCACGATCTAATGAATAACAGGCGCGCACGCTACCCATTACACCACCGACGGCCAAACAGGTCGTATTTCAAATACAGGTCGTATTAATGGCGCCTGTGTTCTTCTTGAACAGAAACTAGATGGAGAAAAGCTGATTTTTGCTTGCCGCCATCACGTTTACGAATTAGTTTTAAAAGGAGTATTTATGGCAAAAATAAGCGATGTAACTACAGATCCTAATATTCCTTCCTCTCGATCCCGAGAGAATACAGTGTTGCACAAAAAAGCTATCATGTCTTAATGCTGCAGATATTGACAAATTGATAGAATTCTAACGAAGTTAATTGGCTAAGGAAATTATTAGAAGTGACTATCGAGAATTAATAGAGCTTTCGATAATATTTCTTGGTGGATATACACAGCCATGCACAGATATACACAGCCATTACTTAGCTCTCAAATCAGAATTTCGAACAAGGATAAGTCTGCTCTGTTGGACGTCTGTTAATTCATCGTCACATCCCATGTTAAGCCTTGGTTGCAATATGCATTAGTGGCAAAAGCTACTCACCAGGATTTCAACTTTGTGAAGAACCTGAAGGCCTACGAAAACATTCGACAAAAGCATTTCAAAAGCAGCATTACAGAATTTCTGTCGGCATTTATGGTATTTGACAGATGAAGTGTCAATCTAGTCTCTATTCGATGATGACTTAGATCAGGAAACTAAAATAATAATGGTTGCTAACTTAGCTGTAGACAATCCATCACCTCATAGTAAGCGCTACATCCCATCGAAGGGGGAACTTCTTGGTCCACTCTACAGTTAGTCTGACATATAAACATATAAGTTCTGCTTCATTTTTTATTACTTTGTATGGCAACAACTGTTTTCTTCTAAATTTTCAGAGAGAAACATCGACGATTTTGTTTCAAGCAAAAGCAAGGCTTTGTTCAATCGACTCAAAATTGATGACAGATTTCTTAGCGAGTGTCCTAGTTCGTTGTCAAATAGTGTTTCATTCAAAAAAAAGGTGGAGACACTTATACAGTTAAAGATACGGCTAAAATGACAGTTAAGTTAACGACAGATTTTCATGGCTTACTTACTTACTTACTTAACTGGTACTTCTATGCAATCCCAGTGGATTATATACCGCACGTAGAAAAATATTATAAGCGCCTCGATCTTCTGCGCTTCTTCTCCAGTTAGTCTCACCGAGTTCTGTAAGGTTCTCAGTAACCTGGTCTTTCCAACGGAGTTTTGGTCGCCCTCTTCTGCGCCGTCCATCGAGTTCATTGTCGAAGACTTTTCGAGCTGGAGCATTTTCGTCCATGCGTACAACATGACCTAGCCAACGCAACCGTTGAACCTTAATGCGTTTGACCACGTCAATGTCAGTGTACAGCTCGTACAGCTCATGATTCATACGACGCCGATACTCTCCGTTAACGATGATGGGCCCATATATTTTACGGAGTATTTTTCTCTCGAATACCGCCAGAACCGATTCATCTGCTTGTGTCATAACCCAGGATTCTGAGCCATACATTAAGACAGGTAGAACCAGTATCTGGTATAGCTGGAGTTTTGTTCGTCGAGAGAGGGCTCTGTCATTGAAACGCTTGCTTAGTCCGTAGTAGCATTTATTTGCAAGCAGGATTCTTCTCCGGATTTCTAGGCTGACATTATTTTCTTTGTTGATGGCGGAGCCTATGTAGACAAAATTATCTTCCACCTCGAAATTATAGTTGTCAACGTTCAAAACGTGCAGTTTCCCAAACGTGTAGATTCCCATTTTCGCTGATTCCTTCTGTATACCTGAGAAGGCTGCAGTCACATCCCGCAGTTTTCGACCGATGATGTCTACGTCATCAGCGTACGCGAGTAGCATGTGGCTTTTGTTGAATATAGTGCCACTCGTGTTTACTGCAGCTTTTCTCATTATCATCTCCATCACAATGTTGAAGAGATCGCACGATAGGCCGTCGCCTTGTTTTAGGCCTCGTCTGGTATAGAATGGCTCCGTAAGGTCCTTGCCAATCTTCACTGAAGACTTCGTGTCAGTCAGCGTCATTCCGCAAAGACGTATCAGCTTCGCTGGAATACCAAACTCAGCCATGGCTTCAAGTAATTTCTGCCGTATCGGGCTGTCGAAGGCAGCTTTATAGTCGACAAAAAGATGGTACGTGTCGATCTGTTTCTCTTGGGTCTTTTCCAGGATTTGCCGAAGTGTGAAAATCTGGTCAGTTGTTGATTTTCCAGGTCTAAAGCCACACTGATAAGGTCCGATCAGGTTGGATAACACTGGCTTTAGTCTTTCACATATCACACTCGACAGGACCTTATATGCGATGGGTAAAAGGCTGATCCCGCGGTAGTTGGAGCACACACTGGGATCACCTTTTTTCAGCACAGGACATAATACGCTTACATTCCAATTGTCGGGCATGCACTCTTTAAGCCAAACCGTGCGCAAGAGCTGGTGCATGCTCGTTATCAACTCCTCGCCACCGGACTTGAAGAGCTCTGCGGGCAGACCGTCGGCACCGGCTGCTTTGTTGTTTTTCAGCCGCGATATTGCTCTTCTTACCTCGGCATGACTTGGTGGTGGGCAATCTAAGCCGTCGTCGACAATTGGCGTGATAACTTCACGTGCGCTGCCTTCTGGGACCAGCAGTTGCTGGAAGTGTTCTCTCCATATGTGCAGCACACTCTGCGTATCCGTGACCAGATTTCCATCACTGTCCTTACAGGTGGGGAGGCCATTACCGTATCCATTTGCTCTTACTTTCTGGTAAAATTTTCGGGCCTCACCTCTATCCCTGTATCGCTCTATATCCTCGCTCTCCCGTTCCTTCATCTGACGTTTTTTTCGCCTAAATAGCTGTCTCGCCCGTTTTACTTTCTCCTTATGCCGTTCCCTAACAGCACGGGTTACAATTGGCTGTAGCGTTGCCATATAAGCAGCATCCTGTTCCTCAGACACTATGCGACATTCTTCATCGTACCAGGATTCGTCTGAGCGCCGCTTTTCATATCCTAGCACGGTTGTTGCGGCAGTTGCCATGGAATGCGCAATATGCTGCCACTGTGTATCGGGAACGTCAGAAGTAGATAGGGTAGCCAGATATTAAAGTCGGAAAAACAGTACATAAGTGATGAAAAAACAGTAAAATTAAGAAAAATCAGTACATTTTAAAGAAAATCTCAAAAATTGACTAAGCATCACATATTTTGAGAAGTAATTCAACAAACCACAAAAACAATTAACATACATATCGTTGGCTTAACATACAAATGATCTAGGTCTACTTTCTTTTAGGAATTGAGATTTCAATGCAGTAATATACATTAAGTAAAAATACATCGATCACAACAAAAGAAATCTAATTTTTTGTTGTTGTTTTGTGGTGATGAGAAAAAGCGCTAAGTCCAATTTATTACATCTTTGTGTAATATCTCTTTAATTCCAATGTTGTTATATGAACTGTTTCGCGCAGAGTATGAGAGTGCAACCAATTGACATATTTTTTAGCTGATGAGTTCATTTGAGCTTACGATTGATTTTCGTCTGTTCTATAAAATTTTAAAGTATGAACTTAGAGTATACACGTCCAAAATAAAATGAGGCGCTATTGGTAAGTGAGAGACAGAGCAACCTGAATGTAGCGTAGTGTGTATTGAAACGTAAGGGGACTGAGTGAGAGAGAAAGACAATACGTGTGAATTTAACGAGCTTTTAAAAGTCCTGAAACGAATTTGGTGTTTAGATACTTTATACTATAGAGTATCAAATGATATATACCCTTATCCTACATTGTGTGGGTATAAATATATCCTACCGCGATGTATTTACTATGATAGAGTGTTTTATATTTTCTTCGGCAAAACATGTGTTATTAAATATTGAAATGGATTGTTGTAATAAAAATAAGTAAAATAAAAAACAGTACAAAAACAGTAGTCGGTTTGAAAAACAGTACTTCCGCGTACTGTTTTACGTGTTGTGCATAAAAAAGTACATTAACAAAAAAACAGTACGTGTACTGCTAAAAACAGTACGTCTGGCTAGCCTAGAAGTAGAGGCGTTGTGTCGTAAAAGTTGGGAGAGCTGGTTGGAGTAGGCAGTAGCTATCTCTGGGGTTTGCAGCTTCGCGATGTCCAGCTTTCTTTGTGTTTGGTTACGTGCGTTTTTCGCTCTGCTCAATCTTGTGCGCACCTAGGCTGCAACCAGGTAATGATCCGAGTCAATATTAGCACCACGGATCACACGCACGTCCATGACACTAGATGCATGCCTGCCATCAATTACCACATGATCAATTTGATTTTTGGTGTTTTGATCGGGGGATAGCCAAGTTGCTTTGTGGATATCTTTGTGCTGGAATCTGGTTCCACTCACTACCATGTTCCTTCCCGCTGCGAAGCTAACCAGCCTAAACCCGTTGTCTGACGTGTCGGTATGTAGGCTGAATTTACCGATCGATGGACCAAGAACATCTTCACTTCCTATTTTTGCATTAAAGTCTCCCAGAACAATTTTAATGTCGTGGCCAGGGCAGCGGTCGTATGTTTCCTCTAGGCGCTCGTAAAATGCATCTTTAATCTCATCGTCTTTATCTTCCGTCGGGGCGTGTACACAAATCAGCGTGATGTAAAAGTATTTCGCCCGGATGCGAATGGTGGCTATTCGGTCACTTACAGGGTTAAACCGCGAGACCAGGTGTCGAAGTCTCTTGCCGACTATGAAACCACATCCAAATTCGTGTCTTTCTGCATGGCAGCTGTAAAAGATGTCACAGTTCTTTCGTCGTGTGCATCCCCGTCCCGTCCATCTCATTTCCTGTATGGCGGTGATGTCAGCCTTGTATTTGTCGAGGACATCCGCCAGTTGGATAGAGGCACCATCTCTGTAAAGAGTTCGGACATTCCAGGTGCATATCCTTAAATCATGGTCCTTATATCGTTTGCGGGGTTCGTCAACATTTGGGGGGGGTTCTTGTTTTATTTATTCTCCGTGTTTTCATAATAAATTTTGTTTAAGGAGAGTGGCTTATTAGGCCACCGCTCCCGATCCTAGTTTCTTGGGGCTGCCAAAGCCACTAGGAGAGCCTGTGTTGAGCTTCAGTAACTTCTGTTACCTAATTCCTAAGACGCATCGGTGGTAGCATGCCGATTAGGTTACTCAACGTTTCGCCTTCTAACTCTAGCTAACTTCTAAGCGGTTGCTTTAAAGTCATTGCCCAGGGAATACTTGGTCTAAGACCGGAAGTAGTTAGCTGCTTGGACAGTGCCGCAAAGGAATCGATTCTGGTCACTCCCAAGTGAGTGACAATCAGTAACTTTCAGCCTCTGGGCAAAGTCCCATTTTCATGGCTTACTCACTGTTAAAGGAACAACAAAAAATTTTATTACGTTGTGTTCAGGAACACCGAAAGATATATGTATACTGACTGAAAAAAGCACACTTTGAAAAGAAAATTTAATAAATAATGTCAATTTACAGACAAATACTTAATCAGTGTATGTTATTTACTAAATGTATGTTGGGTCTTAAAGTGGCAAAAGTGCAGAATATGGGGCGGGAGTCAAAAAAAATAAATTATTGCCGGTTTGGAAAATATGATTTGTATGGCAGGTACCAAAAGGCCTGAACCGATATAGTCCATATTCATTCCTGAGTCCAATTTTCATAACCGTATAACTTACGAAACATTTAACTGAATTCAATGTACTTACAAAAAAGATACCTATATGTAAGACCCAACTCACCCCGGGTCATTTGTGTGGGAGGTATCAGAAGGGGTGTGTCAAATAGTTAGATTTTCTGAGGTTTCTTCTCCTATCACAATATAAATTAGCTGATCAATTTTCAATACCCCCAAGCGAACATCAAATGCAGAATCGGAGTGCATTCAATTTACTTACAAAAAAGATAATTATGTACAACTATGAGGGTCGATTCGGTCATTCGTATGGGACGTACCAGAATGGGTCTGGCAAAGGTTTCGGTTTTCTAAGGGTTTGTCTACCATTGCCAGATAAATAATCTGACCAAATTTAAATAACGTCCGATAGTCTGTTTGGCAGTTATGGAAGTAATATTAATTATCCAAAAAAAGGTAATTATGTATGGGAGGTAGGCTTGTCAGATGGTCGGGAATTGGCGGGATTTTCCAGACTTCTCGCCAAAATCCCGAGTCCCGAGTATTGAAGTAATTCTGAGGAAAATCCTGACTTTTTAATATTTACTACCTATACTTAGAATAATCAAAGAAACGACATATTAAATAAGGTAGAAAAAAATACTTTTCTCTTACGAACTAGTTGTGTGCACTTAACATTTTTCCATTTACCCATTTCCATGGGTATTAATCTCTTTCCCATCCCTAAAAATTGTCTATCATCTGATTTTACCACAGCTGTTCATGACATTTCGACTTTCAAGAAATGTAAATTTTTGGACAAATTGCACCATTTAAACTAAAAGACTCACTATTGACTTGGGAGAAATTCTCAATGTTCTACAAATATCAGATGCAGTGGACAATGACATGTTGTACAGCGACTACTGCAGTCTTCAAGCTTTTTATGGAGAATTGCCCAAAGATATACTGAATGACAAAATATGGTCACTATTTTTTTTACCAAATGTGGCAAAGAACATCAGTTGAATATATTTAAACTGATCCCATTTATATTTTCTTTACCGATAAGCAACGCACGTATTTACCGATAAGTAACGCAACGTATTTTAAACAATTTATACACGTAATATCTTTTGATCTTATAAAGGCTGAACTAATCATAAGATTGAATATTGTCAGGAATTCCAGTCATTTTTAACAGGTAATAATATTTCTTAATGAAAAATGTCAAAACCAATATAATATGATCTTTACATTTGTCCCGACAAGTCCCGATTTTTAGATTTGGGTTTCCCGACTTTTCGAATTCGGTGCCTGGCAACCCTAATGGGAGGTACAGAAGGGGTGGGTCTATTCAGTCCATTTACAATCCTATAAGTTCGTTTTGAAAAATATTAATACTGGTAAATTTTCATATCGTTCCGTTAAGGTTTACTCGAGTTATCCTGCCAGACAAACGGACATAGCTCAATCGTCTTAAAAAGTCCTGAAACGAATTTGGTCTTAAGATACTTGGGGTCTAACTCGTCTCCTTTAATGCGTTACACTTTTTTTCGTATCAAATGATATATACCCTCATCCCTAAGTGTGATGGTATAAAAATAATTATTTGTAAAGTAGTGTAATGTAGGAATTAAAAGAAGATAAATGAAGTGTTTTCTAATAGGTAAACAAGGGATATAAAGCTATTTGAGTGCAAAATATTTGTATTCAAGTTTTATTATTATCTTTATACTAGTGGGCCCGGCAATGCTTCGCTATTGCACATTAAATTGTAATATATTTCACATTTAGGTCTACAAAGTACTTTGAAAACGTTCATCAGCAAAGTCATATCTATAGTGCTTACATGTAGATTAAGTTTTTTTCAGTATGTAGGGCGAAAAGCCACTTCTTCCAAAAATCGGAAACAGACATTCCGCTGATTTAAATAATTTTTATTTTAATCTGTAGTAGCGGATACTAACTATCTTTTTGGGCATAAAAAACATTTTGTTATGCCTTCTCCGCCTATTGACCGCAAATGAAAATTCCGTCTGAAGCTTCATGCCTTTAGCCATAAAAACTTCTTTTGTCATGTCTTCTTATCACACGAATCAAGAATATTCCGGAATACTATTTTTGTATTGAACTCGTATTACCATTTTTTTGAGATAATTCGGTCACCAATGTTTGGCTTAACAAAGTGATGGTCTCACGCGCTGTATGGCATATTACACCGTCGTGTTGGAACCATTTCTCGTTCAAATAATGTGCAATGACATGATAAATAAAAAAAATCACTTGATCGTCCACTGGCTCAAATTCTTCCACCAGTTAGATCTTATATAGATGCAGGCCAAGATCTTTCTTCAGCATTTGTATAGACCGAGTTGCTGAGAATGGCGTCGGTTTGATAAATTCGAGTCCCCTGTCACACTTACGTCTAAAACGTCGATGGCTTCTATTAGCTGCTGAGATGGATCATTATATGCACCCTCAACTTCACAAAGGGCTCCATAAGTTTGGCGAACAGAACGTGCATTTTGAAAATAAATTTGCAAGATTTGCAAACGTTGTTCTTGTGTAGTTTTTACATGGTGATTTTCCAAAGTATACTAAAAGAAGTTCTATACGTCAAAAAAAATTACCCCATTTATAGGTTATTTACAAATATTTGCTTATGTTATCTCTGACATACTTTAAAAATGTTAATTGTGCCCCAATAAAACAAAAGGTGTTTTCCAGTATAACTACAATGAATATTGCATTTTTTTCTGAAAAGTAACTGGTGTACGGACCATTATTTGATGCAGTTTAAATATTTAACTATTGAAGTGCGTGGCAGCGCCTCGGCACTTTTTACTTATTAAGTTCCAAATAGCCTGTTCATTAGGGCGGAACAATTTGTTCGCGTCTAAAAAAACGTGGTAATCGTATACCAGTATCGCAATGTACGATGAATTCTTAGACAATTTCGCTAAGAAACTATATGTCTACAATCAATTCGTTACGTCAGACGTACCATCCCGATGTTTGGAGACCAAGACGAAGAGAATAGTATATTTTTGACACTGTTTTTTATCCCGCCCAATATTCTGAAAAATGATTTTTAGAAACTTAATTTCCGTATGCCAACTCTCAGAGGTCATAACTTTTTAACCAATACATAGATTTGCTTCTGTAATACCTCATTTACTTTGCTGGGAAATTAGTTTTACGCAGAAGGTCTCGAAAAATATATATCTGAAATTTTCGGTTTGTGCTCATTGTGCTCATTTAAAAACCAAAAAAATTACTTCTTGTAAGCGCGGAATACCTTGTGTTATCGAATATTGCCATTTTCACCCCCTAAATGTAGAAAAATCCAAACAATGTGTATCCTATGTTACTCGCGGGGTTATTCGGAAGATTCCCTGAAAATTTCATCAAAATCGGTCCAGCCGTTTTCGAGTCCCTACGTTACATACATACACACATCCTCTTTTATATATATAGATAGATAGATAGATATATAAATTACGTGTCACGTTGTTTGTCCGCGATGGACTCCTAAACTACTTAACCGATTTGAATCAAATTTGCACACCGTGTTCAGTTTGATCCAACTTGAAAGATAGGATAGCTTACATCTTAAAGTATAGTCGCAATATTATTTTATTGCAAATTATAAAGGGGCGTGGCACCGCCCATATTACTTGGAAATTAAAAAGGCTATATTTCATGAACTATCAGAGGTATGATTATGAGATTTGGTATATATGTTGTTGGAGCAGTATTAATTACAACCAGGATGAAAGTGGGCGGTGCCACGCCCCCTTTTCAAAAATCGCTCTAACGGCTTTTCTAATAGATCGATTGATACAAAAATTTTACCATGAAGTACTGTTGACCTGTAGATAGTTCCTGACTACATTTGGTTGTAATTGGATAAAGGGGCGTGGCACCGCCCATACAACTTGAAAATTAAAAAGGCTATATTTCATGAACTATCAGAGGTATGAAGATGAGATTTGGTATATATATTGTTGGAGCAGTATTAATTACAGCCAGGATGGAAGTGGGCGGTGCCACGCCCCATTTTCAAAAATCGCTCTAATGGCTTTTCTAATAGATCGATTGATACAACAATTTTACCATAAGGTACTGTTGACCTGACTACATTTGGTTGTAATTGGATAAAGGGGCGTGGCACCGCCCATACAACTTGAAAATCGATAGGGCTATATCTTATGAACTATCAGAGGTAGGAAGATGAGATTTGTTACATATGTTGTTGTTGCAGTATGAATAACAGTAAGGGTGGGAATGGGCTGTTCCACACCCTTTTTAAAACAAACAGTTAAAACTGTCAAAATTCCACAGTATATTGCTGTTCGCCTAGAGATATGAACAGTAAGGTGGGCCAATTTTTTTATTCGCAAAAATCGTAACCAAAATCGGAATCTACGATGAATTTTAAGAAAATTTTACCAATAAACTGGGAAGCATGAAGATTTCAGATAGAATTTTTTTTTGTTTTTAAATGAGCACAAACCGAATACTTCAGATATATATTTTTTGAGACCTTCTGCGTAAAACTGACTTCCCAACAAACTAAATGAGGTATTACAGAAGCAAATCTATGTAATTGTTAAAAAGTTCCGATCTCTGAGAGTTGGCATACAGACATTAAGTTTTTAAAAATAATTTTTCAGAATATTGGGCGGGATCCCAATAAAAAAATCAAAAATATACTATTCTTTTCGTCTTGGTCTCCAAACATCGGAATGGTAGGTAAAAATTAGAGCCGGGGCCCATAGGTCTAAAGTAACTGAATAATTGCTAATTGCTAAAAAAATATCTCTACCTGAAATCTGCATGCTTCTCAGCGCGAACTAGGAATTAATTTTAGACATCAAGCTTCTTAGTGAAATTGTCTAAGAATTTTTCGTACATTCCAATACTGATATACGGTTAACAGGATTTTTTTTGACGCGAACTAATTGATTCGACCCTAATGATCAGGCTATTTCGAACAAAATAAGTTAACAGTGCCAAGGCGCTGCCCACGCACTTTAATAGTTAACTTTTTAACTGTATCAAATAATGGTCCGTACACTAGGCAGTGTAAGAAGCGCAGACTAAAATAGTGATTTTTTTAATTTACTTTACAGGTATGCATTTTTTAATTGCTTTTCAGGAGAACAATAAATCATATAGATAGAAAAATTAATCAATATGCATTGTAGTTATACTACAATGGTTACATTTTTATAGTATGTCAGAGGTAACATTAGCAAAAAATTGAAAATAACCTATGCATGGGGTATTTTTCTTGACATATAGATCTTCTGATAGGTATAAGTGTAAATCTAGCTGTCATACTAATGAAATGTAATAGACTTTCTTTTAGTATACTTTGCAAAATCACCATGTAAAAACTAAAGAAGAACATCGTTGACAAATCTTGCAAATTTATTTTCAAAATGCACGTTCTGTTCGCCAAACTTATGGAGCCCTTTATGAAGTTGAGGGTGCATATAATGACCCATCTGAGCAGCAATAGAAGCCATCGACGCTGTAGACGTTAGTATGACAGGGGACTCGAATTTATCGAACCGACGTCTTTCTCAGCAACTCGGTCTCTGCAAATGCTGAGGAAAGATCTTGGCCTACATTCATATAAAATCCAACTGGTAGAAGAAGTAGAGCCAGTGGACGATCAATTGATTTTTTTATTTAGCATGTCATTGCACATTATTTGAAGGATAAATAGTTCCAGCACGACGGTGTAACATGCCATACAGCGCGTGAGACCATCACTTTGTTAAGCCAAACTTTGGTGTCCGAATTATCTCAAAAAATGGTAATACGAGTTCAATACAAAGATAGTATTCGGGAATATTATTGATCCGTGTGACCAAAGAGATAGTTAGTATACAGATGGTTCACGCTACTACGGATCAAAATAAATAATTTTGACCTTAGAGGAATGTCTGTTTCCGATTTGTGGAAGAAGTGGTTTTTCGCCCTACATACAGAAATAACTTTATCTACATGTCGCCACTATAGATATGACTTTGCTGATGAACTTTTTATTAGCATTTACGACAATACATCTTAATTGGTTAAATTTAATGTTAAGGAGTTACTTTAAATAAGTTACATATGTAAATAAACTCAACATATTATTGTCGAGCTTAAGTACCGTTTTCAAAGTACTTTGTAGACCTAAATGTGAAATATATTACATGTTAATATGCAATAGCGAAGCATTGCCGGGCCCACTAGTACTTATTTAAAAAAAAGTTATTTTGAATCACTGTGGAACGTGACACATTCCACGCTCATAAGTTAGGTTTGTCTAACATGCACGGCCATCTTTATATATGTATGTATTATAGCTGAATGTGTAAATGACTAACTATTTACTGTTTATTATTGCTGTTGATTACCGTCACGTATTACCAACTATGCAGCCATTGTTTGCCAAAATATACCCACATTAAGAATTAACAAGTAACCTATGCCAAAACCAACAGAACGTACGTGCAACATTTTTAGTACAATAAAAGAATGTAACACAATTTACGCACATATGGTTTTCATATAAATACTTTGCTGAATAATGCAATATTGCAATTGCTAAATTACTGAAAGTTGATGTACAGTAAGATCCCTAATTTTTAACACAGCCGGATATGATGCTTGGTAGACTTTCTGAAATTCAACCTTAAATCGATAATTTCCACTCCCTGTAACTGTAAATTATTTCGTATGTACATATTTCATAGTTTGCCCAACATTTGACTGCTCTTTGCTGTTCAGGAGGTCACTATTGATGTCGATAGCTTAGCATTTTGCCCTAACAGCTTTAATCGCATATAATTGCATTTAATCTACGGCATTCATCCTGAAATATATGTAAACGAATATGTGGTAGTAAGAATGCATAAAAAGTTCTCATATAACTAAATTAAGGTGTTGAATGCAACTCACTGAGCACATAAATATTCGCTTCCCTTTATTTAAATTGTGTTTTCATCGGCAAAGCTGCAATATGATATCTATAGCTAAATGTTGAAAATGTCTGGCGTTGCGTTTTTGGCACGACATACACAACATTTGGAAGGTGGTTTCTCTGTGCATGTAGACACCTTAATTCAATGATGTTATGATGATAATGGTCAAACAAGTTGATGGCGATAGTGATATTAAAACTGATAGCAAAGGATATTCCGGCTGGAAGTGTACAGCGAAACGAGCAATGTTTTTAATAAATAAAAACAAAGGTATATTTAAATTTGTATTCAAATGCTCGCAAAAGCAATTCATATGCAGCAGAGACCAGAATTTGTGTGGTAAAAGCATCAAGACCCAGCAGATCGGATTTATCTTAAACATAAAGTCTCGTTTGAGTTGTTCTGAAAATTGCAGCATTTCGCAGCTAGCCAATGTTCATGTTTTACATGCTCCTATAAAAAATTGTCTCTCCCACTCTGCTTCTCATTCCACTACTTATCCCTGATTATATAAATATTTTACTTTTTGCACAGATATAACTTTAAAATACTTTATGTACTCGAAACGAATAAGTCAAATCCTGATTACACTGATTTCTTTTTTAAATTTTTTTACGGATCCACATCCAATTTTGGGCACTTTGTGACATCACTAAAAGCGGGACAGTTTTGTAATAGAGCGCGACACAATATTGACTGAAATTTAAGTCGTACAAATTTTTAAAAAGAGGGACGGTTGCTCACTTTTGGTATCCTACATTTGACTCACATAAAAGGTAAAAAATAAACGTGCACATAGTTTAGTTAACAATTGTAGGTTGGCAATATTTTTATCTGATGCTACGATTTCACAACGACAGATTAGCTAACCAATGGACAGTGGATACGCATGTAGGGAGGCGTGGCCAAAATACTACTAATGGTAGTAGATTGCTGAAATTTCCACCAAGGTAAATTTGACATGACATGATTTGTAGTTGCATTCCGCCTCCACCCAACCCCCAAACCTCAGTAATACCTGAGAGTTTTACAAAAATTCTCGCTCATAATCAGTTAATTTTTGATCATCAATTACTTTAACAGTCAAAAAAGTCGTATGTAATAATCAAGATTACAGTAAGCAACATAAAAAATTAAATTGATGAACTTAAACTTAATTTCTCCATTGCATGCCAGAATTAGGTGCTTGGAGTTCGTTTTAAATCTGCCATATACACATCCACGTATAAGAAGAAACTTTCCAGAAAATACACAAACTATAGAATATGAGAAAAAAAACATTCAAGAAGAATTTTTCAAAAATCTTGGACTAAAAGTAGTTTGTCCAAAGTATGGCTATGGAAATACCAAAGATTTGCTATAATTCTTAATATATTATAGGGTAAAAAAATGTTAATAGAATATGTATCAAGAACTAAGCAATTTTTAACCCAAACTTATCCTGTCAAAAAACGAACTCCCACAACATACAAAATTTTTAAGTTTAAGTTTTATACCAATTGGAGAGCTTTCAGAAAAAGCACGTGGGTGAAAAAATAAAGACTTTTATAAATTAAGGTGCTCAAAAACTTGCAAGATATAACCCATTAGACAGAAGGAGGGCATGTTGGCAGCTTCATTAAATCCGTTTTTTTAAACACGTATACATGTAAGATTACCAGAGCCAACACAATAATGTACGAAAAAAAATATGCACATTAGATAAACACGAAAAAACATTAAAAAATTCCTTTAAAATTGATGAAAAATTTACAATCGTGGTTAATTTTAATCACTGAATACATTTAATTTTTATTACAAATTCTATATGTGATGAACTTTTATTAATAATTTAGACTAACGTAAGTTATTTTTTACATTACATTTATAACATAAACGGCCATTTTCACAATGCACGATGCAAAATTAACTTGAACTTTAACCGAAAGTTAGACAAATCTGAATTTCACAAAGTACGATTAACTCTTAACAGACTCTATTTGACAAAAGAGTTGCTGTTAAATCTAACCGAACCAACTACGCCGGTTATCATGCTAATTGTAAGAAAATAACAAAGAGAAAATGAAAAAACAACAATAATACTTCTGCAATATTTATAATTTTAAAAATGTAAAGCTGCAAAAAAAGATTTTTTACACGGCATGATCACTTTTCTTTAAGTAATGAAGAATTTAGACAAAGATTCAGAATTTCAAAGTCCACAGCAAAATACGGTCTGCTCCCCTTTCCAAGGAACTGCATCAAAAGTACAACGTCCGTTCCATACCTAAGGAAAGCAAAGGAGTGTGTAATAGGGTAATAACTTTTTTTGGACAACATTCTCCCCAGGGCTTTTCTAATGGCAAATGTTGTATTAATGATAAAAAAAAACTATTTCAGTTCAATTTGCTAAAAAAACCTTACGCACCGACAGCGATTTCTAAAATGCCTTTAATATATGTTATTTAATTTTTTTTTAAAAACAATTTTTTTTTGAATATGGTTTGTACATATGTAAGTATGTAAACAAATAATAAAAATATATATTTTAATATAATGTGTGTTGTTTTTAAAATTCCCACCGCCAATTTTTCGCAATGCTATCTGTTTTGTCAAATTTAAAAAGTTAAACGCTAATTGACTATTTCTTTTTGGAAGTACGCATTACGTCAGCCTCCCCATTGTTACACTATTCCACAACTTTCTTAACGTCCTTCAATTGGTACTGTGATAGTTTCTGCCAACTATCCCAGCGAGTAATACATGGAATTGGTGGCAACGCGACTCTAGGTATAGCTCATTGAAAATCTTTACAAAGAAATTGATCCTTTGTATAAACACAACAAAAAGATGGGTGTCACCAGTTGATAAACAAAAAAAAAACCTGAAAACCCCAAAATATGCTTTTATATGCATAAACCCCCAAACCTTTTTGGTAAGACTGTAATATGCATTAGCATATACCCTGTAGATTACAAAAAGATTTTGGAAGAAAATAATCTTCGTTCGGACTTGCTTAGTTTATGATATACTAGCTGACCCGTTATATTTCGTCGTGCCTGCTATAATATTGATAAAGATTTTGAGTACTGTAATACTCTACTAAAGATTGGTATATTAACTTGGTCACACTTTTCGTTAGACAAATATTTAATTAATTAATTTTTTCCAGAACCAGAGGTTCTGATTTAGTGCCTCGCCTCTTTCTTCCGCTCCTAACTTAGATATTCAATAATGCCTTTTCAGGTGAAGTCTGCTTCATTAAAGGAATACCACACCAAATTGCATAATCCTTACTTGAGTCGTTTGATCAGGGTGCTAATAGATTTTATTGAATGTCACCCCCCTGATTCACGCATTTAATCACAATGGTAATTTCTACGATTTAATGCCACGGGTATTTCGACCTCCCTAATTAAGTTTTCAAAAATCTAAAATTCACTATTTATTTCCTCAAAGAATCATCCACCCCAAATTCCATTATACTAAGACGAAGCGTTAGTTTAAAACTGCAATTTCTCTTATTTAATTTACTATTTTTTTTTCTGAAAGTAGTATTCAATAAAATCGTCATGATTCTTGGAAGACACGCCTGTTTAAAATCACAATTTCGTTATTTAGAGACACAGGAGTTCGAAATTGAAAAATCCCTTAAAATCGCTCAACTACTTCATGAAACCGATATTCACCAACATTTTGGCCATTCTACTTTGTACAATTTGGTCCGGGTGATGGTATCAGTTTTATCCCTTTTTGAACCTTTATTTGCCCCAAAAGTACGAATTTCCTAAACAAAATCTCTAAAGTCCAGGTTCAAATCCTGGCTCCAGTTGCCGGCCCTCCTCGATGTTGTCGACAGCCACTTCACAGTATTAGTGCCGATTAAATCGGCATGTCTAGTCAAAGCTTTTCAAACAGTGATGTTCGCAATCGTCGATAAACAAATAGGTGCCGTTTGTTGAGAATCTAAAATATAAAGCTTATTAATTCACAACAACGCCAGAAACATCACATACCTCATTCATGGGGTGTAAATTGAAATTAAGATAAGTTTGAGTACGATTGGAGTATGTTAACCTATGCCGATTTGTTCTAAAAGTTTTTAAGCTCCTACAGCCACGTTTAGGGGCATAACGCAAGAACGACTAGTCCAATGATGAATGATCAAACAAAAATCCGAAATTTAAGAATTAAAATCCCTTTAATCAGCTTATATATCATTTCTCTGCATAATCAACAGTTTCGCAGTTATAAATAAATTTATTAAAAATAACTAATAAAATTTCATGCAAAATTACATTAAAAAAAATAATAAAAAATCCAAACCGGAAAAAATTGTCAAGTCTTACTACTTTCACGTTATGTCACATAACCTATGAACAAAATAATATATAGATCATAAAAATCGATAAACGTATTTTATTAACAACAGTTGTCAGTAATATTTCAGAGACAAATCGAACCAAATTTGGTTCAATTTCAATAACAATTTTGAAAAATCATTTTTATTTCTTGCCTATTTATAAAATTTACAACAACTCCTTTTATTTGTGGACTTCGTTAGCTACCGCAATCATAAAAATTAAATAACCTTTTAGTTATTACTTAATTTTGTTAATTCTAAGAATCAAACATAGTCATCCAGAATTTTGTACGTATCTTCACAAATTTTTTTAATTCACTCAGTATATTATCCATATGCATAGTATCAAAAAATCAGCATTTTTCATCTATGTTTCATTTTGTTCATAGGTTATGTGAAAGTATTAAAACTTCACAATTTTCTTCGTTCTGGATTTTTTATTATTTATAACAAATTTGAATTTTTAGACGAATTGTTTATTTATTTTTTTAAATTTATTTATAACTAAAATACTATACAGAAAAATGATAAAAGGGTTTCCAATAAGAGCTGTTATTTTGGTATTCAAAGATAAATGCCATTTTTTGAGATCAATGATCGGATGTTTATTTCATAATAAAGAGGAAGGTATGCCGTTAATAATGGAAAACAACACTAGCCAAATGGCCACCAGGAGCACGCTTGCAGGACCATATCCTTTTCATGAAATTTTCCATAACCGAATCGCAAAGTGGCTGCCCTATGTCGTCGATAGCCTTACGAATTTTATCTTTGAGGTCTTGAATCGACCCTGGGCTGTTGGCGTTACCTTATCTTTCACCTGGCCCCAAAGGAAGAAGTCGCAAGGTGTTAAATCACAAGATCTCGGTGGCCAAATGTGATTACCTATTCGGGGGATAACACGGTCCGGAAACTTTCCTGTAAAAAATCAATGGTTTCGTCGCTTGTGTGGCACGTTGCGCCGTCTTTTTGAAAGTAAAAGTTGTTCAGTTCAATACCATCCAACTCCGACCATAAAAAATCTTTAATCATCTCTCGATAGCGCAATCCATTCACCGTAACTGTTGATCCAACCTCATTTTTGAAAAAGGAAAGTCGAATGACCCCACCGGACAATAAACCGCACCAAACAGTCACACCTTGAGGATAGAGAGGCTTCTCCACAATAACTCGTGGGTTTTCAGAGCCCCAGATGCGACAATTAAGCTTGTTGACGTAGCCACCGAGGTGTAAATGGGCCTCATCAGTCAAGATGATTTTTCGATGGAATTCCGGATCATTTTCATGCATTTCAAGGACTCAATCAGCAAAGACACGACGTTGTTGATGATCGGCCGGCCTTAAGCCTTAAGACCCAAGGTTTTATGCAAAATACGGTGTAATGACGTTTGCGGATGCCAAACTCCAAATTACGAAGAGGAATGGACAAACCTGGGATTTCTTCAACACTTTGAGCTACAGCAGCAATATTCCCAGTTGTTCTTAAGCGACGTGCACGGGTTTTATTCTTCACCTCACTTAACAGCTCGAATTTTTCCACAAATTTCTGTATTGCGGTCCGACAAGGTGTTTCACGACGACCAACAAATGCTTTAGTTTGGCGAACTGTGACTGCAAGATTTTCACTTTTGTAGTGAAATTTAATCATTTCAATGCGTTGTTGAAGCGTGTATCGTTAAAAGCTTCAAAAGTGACAGCTACCGAAATAGCGGGCTATTCACAATAACATCTCTCATTGGAAAACCCTTTATATGAACAGATTAATTTAATTTCGGATTTTAAGGATCTTAAAAACTTTAAGACCAAAGCGACACGGGTTAACATACTCCAATCGTGCTCAATTGGATATTCTAAAATATGCAAGGGTGGCACCGGCAAAAACCCTACATCGATTATTACGACCATTCTGATGAGGACACTTAAGAAACAAATTGTTTGCATTTTGTTTGAATTCTTTCTGATGATCATGTTTTTGATTTTTTCCTATAGACGGAACCAATGATGCCGATATCTTATATGTAAAAAAATATGTACTAGGATTTGTGAAGAGGGACGAAAAGAGCACCACTTTTCTATAACGACACTTTAATCATTATTCGTGTATCAGGCATCGCTGCCTCACTCGTTCAAATGCTACAGTATGTATTTTAAGGGTATTGTCTTCTCAATACCTATGTTAACAGCTATATAGTTATGTTCAGTTAAACCGTTTAACTGTAAGCATTTCGTACGCGCTTCACTAAATTTCATAAGTAAACGATTTTTAAAATTGATAGAACCTGCAACGGTAAATTTGAGCTCTTCATAACAACCTAAAAGCTTTCATAAATTGCAACCCCTTTCGTTCAATCCAGACGTTATTTTGCTGTATTGACTGCTAAAAAGAAATTTTCAGTAAAATTGTTTACTAAAATAAATACATTAAATACAACAGTTAGGCGGTATCGGCAAACATTTAAGATCGCGTGTTTTTGTTTGTTGTCTTTCAGTTGTTCATTGGACAACCACACATATGCCTGATTATCAATTTAACACTCGTGTTTAAAGGAACTGAGCTCACAACCCCTTTTGAATGTTACAAAAAAATGCCGGTTATGAAAAAGGGTGTATGTCGAAAATTACCACCACTTATCACTTCCAAAGACTGTATTAATGGTGGTCAATGTATTTACATCTCTTGCGAATTCCAGGGTTGATAGCTTTAGAAAATGTAATCATAAGTAATAATTACATGTATGCAAAATTTTCCTCAAAATATTTGGCCAGAGTTTAATTTTAATAACTACTGTGTACACATGCAAGTATTTCTGTACAACATATGGAACATATTTCCTGGAATAACTAAGTTGGTTGATTATTTGGTTTATTTTACCTATAAGAGTATAGTTTTTTTGGATTAATTTTCATCTTCTATTTTTTTATCATTTTAAAAGTATGCACCGGGTATTTGTTTATGTGATAACTGCATGTATTCTTCACATTTTTGCAGTGACGCTTAAAAACTCGCACAAAATCACAAACATTTATCTGGTAAAAAATCGAAAAGAAATTCCAGAAACATAAATTTGTAGAACAACCGTTATTTTGGGTATTTAATTTAGGATGTGTTTCGAATGGATTAATATTGCTCATTTTTTGCGAGGCGAAGAAAACTATGTTTCTGCTGATTCAAATGAATACAAAGGAGAAAGTTTGTCAAATACATTTAAAAAACATTTGTCAATTCTATGAAATTTCGTCCGATGGACAAAGCATAGACAAGACCTTGTGTGGATTATGTTGACGTATGGTCTTCGTTGATACCATTTTCGCCACCGTGTGTTTGGGCTTCACGATGGTTTCTAGAAGCTTTTAACACTTGAGGTTGTGATTATGAGTGGAGAAAGCACAGCGAAGGGTGCTGATGATGGTAGTTTGGCAACTATCGAAATACCTATCCGCCCTGCCAGCTGTCAACATGATCAATTTCACACAACACTTGTAAAAAAAATTCTATTTGCAATAATAGAATGATCTTCAACCGAACGATTAAAACACATTTATTTGTCGGTTATTAAAACAGTGCAACATAATGAGGATCTTTATACACAAACTATTGTATTGGGTTAGTATAGAAAAAATCTCAAAGAGTTTGGTCCTATGTGGGTGCAGTCACATTTTTTTGTGACTTTGTTTTATTGCCGACACTGCATTCTAAATGTATAAAAAGTGTCGTAGAATGTTAATTTAATGGGTCAAAATATTTTGTGAATATGTTCTGCAGCTAGCACTAATAAGATGCAGCATTGTAAGGTAAAATTTATGTTTTGACACTTAAATGTTTAAATATTTAAATGGGTTTTATAAGCTATTTTTTGGTGTTTTTTTTTCAAAAATCTCTGAAATTACTCAGAAAATTCTGCTGGGGACATCCGAATTTAGAATTTACATCGGAAGAACTTTTACTCTGTACTTGCTGTACTCACCCACGACAAAACCGTTAGGGGGTTGTACAAAACAAACCTAATACATTCATCTGGCATAATATTTATTCACCCAAGAAAAAAAAACTGAAATCGAAATACTTGGGAAATGGTACTACATATTTTCTTAGGAGGTGCTGCTATGTACAATAGACCGGGTCGGTCCCCTCCAAAGTCGAGAGCAAATATTTAAGCTCACCTCGAGACAACTTTAAAAAAAAATTGTTTTCCTCCTCCACCCCCCGGAAAAACAACCGAAATCGTTTTTTTATCATTGCTTTTTTGTTTGCGGCTCAATCATAACATACAAGACATCGGTGTATAGGTTTCGACGAGTACTACATTTGTCCTATAGATGTCGCTGTCATACGACATTATCATCAACGATGGCCTCATTAAGAGCAATTTTTACCCCTAAAATTTAAAAATATTTTTTTCCTACGATTAAAGCTCTTTAAAAACGAAAAGCATTTTGCTTTGAAAGTATACAGTTTTATTCAAAAACAAAAAAGATAAGATAGCATTAAGAAAACATTTTTTATGTTGGTTGCATTATTATCGTAAATTATTGCATACTTTATAGCGCTGACGGAAAATTTTTATAAAAATGATTCCATACTTTATAGCTCAAATTGTTGCATAAGTCTTAACGACATCGAAAAAAAATTTAAATATTTTCTTGAGATAATTCACTTTTAATCTAGTTACCGACAAAACATAATTTTTATTACAAATAAAATCCCAAAAAGAGTAAAGATATGTATGTAATTACAGCAAATATTTCTAGTTTTGGAAAAAATGTTCATTTTGATTAGTCATTCCAAGCGCTAATTCAATTACATTTCGCACAAATGTTCAGTGTTGCAAATTGCATGGGAAGAATATAAGTGCAAAATTAGGTCTATATTTTATTATTCATACTTCCTTCATTGTGGATCAAGTATCTTTACAATTTCGTTGCTTGAATATTGGTGACGCTGAATATCTTTATCCGCATGTTTGAAAACAATGTTTGCGCTAAAATGTATGCAATAACTTGTATTTAATTTTTTTCGATATCGCTAAGAAGTATGCAATAATTTTCTGTGATAATTCAAACAACAGGAAAAAATATTAGTGTTGATGTTGTAAACATATCTTTTCATGTTCTTGGTTTTTAAAGGACTTTAATCGTAGGAAAAAATATTTTTAAATTTTAGGAGTAGAAATTGCTCCAAATGAGACCATAATTACAAGATGATGTCGTTTGTCAGCGACATCAATAGGACAAATGTAGTACTCATAAAGACCTATACACCGATGTCTTGTATGTTACGATTGAGCCGCAAAGAAAAAAGCAGTGATAAAAAATCGATTTTGGCTGTTTTTCCGGGGGGAGGAAAACAAAATTTTTTTTAAAGTTGTCTCATGGTGATCATTAATATTTGCCCTCGACTTTAGAAATTTTTTTTCGTGACCCGGTCTAATGTGCAGTAAGAATCTGTTTTTTAAAATTCCCAAACCACTCTAAAATCTTAAGTTACGGATAAAAAAACAGTTTTTCATACCTTTAAACCAAATATTTCTAATCAGTTTTGTTGTCGCCGCGGACCGCTGTTTATTTTGTAACTGTGTTTAGATCAGCGACCGGCGAGAGCGCGCACTTGGGCAACATGAGCGAGAGAGCCACACGTGTATTCTCACACACATTGAACGAAAACAAACAAACTCAATCAGTCTCGCTTGAGCATTCGTCCGACGCAGTTGTGCCGACGCTTGTTGTTAGCACGACAATAAAAGAAATGCATTTTTTCGGTAAAAATGAATTCTTATATGTTAATGTGCATTGCCACGCGCACAACAGTAATATTTCCTAGATTATTATATTATAATTTTGTTCATAGTTATGAAAAAAACTATACAACAATTTCTTTCACTACAGTGCGAGAGCGAACAGAAAAACTCACCAACACAAACTCATATTGTGGTTGTATTGCTGCCGATGACTGGTTTAGATGTTATTTGCACACTTAGATTTACCCAAGAGTACAGCGGATTGTGTAAAATTTTTATAATTTTATAATTATTCTTAAAAGCTTTGTACAAATGTACACAATTTTATTGCTGTGTGACAATGTCAGGTAAATTTACGAAAAAGTTGAAAAATTATAAAAAATGCAGACATTTAGAGTAACTGTATTCGATTAAACGGATAATTATTAAAAAACCAACAATTATTACTCAAACTTTCGATATTCATATATGTCACGCAGAAGTCAGTAATGGGCGGATTTTATGAAAACAAAGTCCTATTTGGAAAAATTTTTCGAAGTTTTGACAAAGTTTTCTAGAACATGTATAGATTCTACAACAATCTATACATGTTTTGGTGGCTAGGTGTACAGCTTTTAACTACTGAAAGTTAAAAATAAATAAAGAAATTTGTGTTTCGAAATTCCAAGATTTTCGTAAATTTACCTAAAATTTTAGATTTTCAACGTCAATGCGCTCTGGTGAGACTTCGTCGCCCAGCAATCAAATTTTACACATGCATTTAAGACATGTGTACACAACTTTTAAGCACTATTGGCGTCTCAAAATCGAAAAATAAAAATTTTAACGGACCGCCCTACCCAGTACGTGGAAATGAGTTAACATTTTGGTACCCATTTTCTTTATACCATCACCCTTAGGGATGAGGGTATATATCATTTGATTCGACCCAAAAGTGTAACACAAAGAAGGAGTCACTTAAGACCCTAGGTTTCTTTGAAAGAAATTCGTTTCATGACTTTTTAAGTCGTTTGAGCCATGTCCGTCTGTCTGTCCGGCTGGTACGCTCGATAACTGTCGAAAGACGCAACCAAATGTTTTGAACTTTGCACGAGTTAATATTTTCCCAAAACGGTATTGCAAATGGGCTACATGGCCCCGCCCCTTCTGGTACCTCCCATATAAATGCATCATTCCGCCCACTTTAGAAATCGAGTAATAATATCAATACACACAAAGGGATCGTACCTAAATTCTGTATTTATTAAAGTTATAAAGCTTTAGAAAAATAATTGGAAGTCCCACTATAGAGATGGAGTAATAATATCAATAAATCCAACGCGATCGTACATAAACTTTTTCTTTAGTAAATCTATAGCAGGATACAGTTTTTAAGAAAAAATTGGAAGTCTAGCCACGCTCCATCTGGTACATCTAGGATTGCCAGGCACCGAATTCGAAAAGTCGGGAAAACCGAGGCTTTAAAGCGGGATTTGTCGGGACAAATGTAATGATCATATTGTATTAGTTTTAACATTTTTTATTAAGAAATATTATTTGAAAACTCAATGCAGTTTTATGCTGATAACAACCATTATTATAACGGATTACAGAAAAACTCAAACATAACAATATTCAGATATGACTTATACATACACTATAAGTTTATATTATTTTTGCCACATATACTTTGTGTTATTTTTCACCGAATTGACTAGTTTTACTCCCTTGTCAGTTGTTAGAATTGACTGGAATTCCTGACAGCTTTTACCCATATTCAATCTTATGATTAGTTAAGCCTTTATAATATTAAAATACATTCGGTTTGTATCTTTCGTATATAAATTGTTTAAAATACTAAATACTTTATCACAATAAGCGTTACTTATCGGCAAAGAAAATATAAATGAGATCAATTTAAACAAATTCAAGTGATTTTCTTTGCCACATTTGGTAAAAATGTGACCATATTTTGTCATCTTTGAGCAATTCTCCATTAACAGCTCGAAGACTGCAGTAGTCGCTGTACAACATGGCATTGTCCACTGCATCTGATAATTGTAGAACTTTGGGTATTTCTCCAATTACTCCCAAGTCGATAGTGAGTCTTTTAGATTAAATGCTGCAATTTATCCAAAAATTGACATTTCTTGAAATTTGTAATGTTATGAACAGCTGTGGTAAAATTAGATGATAGACAATTGCTAAGGATGGGAAAGAGATTAATACCAGTGATGAAAAAATGTAAGGTGCACACAACTAGTTCATAAGAGAAAAGTATATTTTTGTACCTTCTTTAATATGTTGTTTCTTTGATTATTCTAAGTATAGGTAGTAAATATTAAAAAGTCGGGATTTTCCCCTGAATTACTTCAATACTCGGGACTCGGGATTTTGGCGAGAAGTCGGGAAAATCCCGCCTATTCCCGACAATCTGGCAAGCCTAGGTACATCCCATAGGCATCTAGTACCGCCTACTTAAGAAATCGATTAATATTATAAATAGACCTAACGCGATCGTGCCCAAATTCTGAATTTAGCAAAGTTTAAGCAGGATAAAGTTTTGGAAAAAAATCTGGAAGTCTACCCACGTCCCTTCTGGTACCTCCCATACAAATGTACCACTTCGCCCACTTTAGAGATGGAGTAATAATATCAATACACTCGACACGATCGTGCCCAAATTCTGTATTTTGTTAAGATATAACAGGATAAAGTTTTGGAGAAAAAATCTCATACAAATGTACCTTTCCGCCCACTTTAGAGATGGAGTAATAATATCAATACACCCAACGCGATCGTGCCCAAATTCTGTATTAAGTAAAGCTATAACAGGATAAAGCTTTGGAGGAATAATCTGGAAGTCTAGACAAACCCCTACTGGTACCTCCCATAAATATATACCACCCCGCCCACTTTAGAAATCGAGTCATAACATCAGTATAATAGAAAATTTTTTGTTGTACTGAGGGTGATGGTATATGTAAGTCGGGTTGCCCCACTGAAACTTTCTTACTGGTTTTTTGTTAAATTTTATATATTTTTTAGTTTATATCACAATTTACGTTAGTGTATCGAATGATACATCAAATTCGGCTAACGATCAGAAAAGTGTTTTTTATTGTTTGATATTTTTGGTCAAATTCAGTGTGTCACGCACTAGGATGACGCGTTTCGAACTCCATGACAAGTTCATCTTCAGACCCACGTCATCCTAGTGTGTGACACATTGAATTTGACCAAAAATATCAAACAATAAAAAACACTTTTCTGATCGTTAGCCGAATTTGATGTATCATATGATACACTAACGTAAATTGTGATATATAATCAATACGATCGACTAAAAACTAACAAACAATACAGTTTAAAATATTTTTTAGTTTCTTATTTTTTTTTTTTTGGTTTTTTATATTTTTCCGCACTTTAAAATATAATGAGAAAATTGTGATTTTTTACTTTCAGCCAGTTTACGAAAATCTCGAACTTAGCTTTTTGTTGCTGCAACCATGCGTTCATTGAGATAGACGTTTGTGGGGAAACTCCCATATACCTTATCCTGTTTTTACTCGGTCTTTGTTTACACGATTTTAAAATAACACGGTGGACATTTATAAACTAACTGAAGTGCTTTAATACGTTTTCAATGCCTGACAGAAACTCGAGGTACTCTGCAGCGGCTCCACGAAAAGCCCCCTAATGAAATAACGCCCAAACGAGAAATGAAATATTCCCCAAATTTTTTTTCATACATTTTTGGGTATTATTTCATATGAAATAACTCCCAATTTTTTTGGGCCGTTTTTCATTTTTCTTTGGGAATTATTTCATTCCTCATTTGGGGTTTTCAAATTATGAAATAATCTCCAGTGAAATAACACCCAATAAATTTTTTAAATTCGGGGCTTGTTTCATATCGTGTATAATTTGGGTGTTATTTCATTTTTTATTCGGGGGTTATTTCATTTTTGAAGCTGTTGGTTTTTAGGGGTTATAATTACATAATTATATAAAAATAGGCCTTTTACAAGAATATATTACAATATATTTTGAATGTTTACAGATATTTCCATTTGTGTTCATATTGACGGATAGAAAATTTAAGAATGATATCTATGAATGGAAATTTTTTTGAATTTGTAAGAGTTCTTCAAATGGGAGAATTCAATAAAAACAGAGAGTTTGATTTGCTTGTGAACACTGGAGGTGGTTGTGTAAAGGCCAAACGTAAAAGGCAAATTATCTTCCGAACTGCAAAAATAGAGCAGGGTACAACGATCTACGATCCACACGATTCATTTCAATAATTTTGCGACTTTGCTGTTGGTCCATATTGACTTCATGAAATCCTTGGTGGAACTGACTCTTTTATGAATTTTGGCCATAATTTAATTTTTGTTGCTGACGGGGTTTATTTGATTGGGGGTTATTTCATTTTCATCATTGGGTGTTATTTCATATGAAATAACTCCCAAATATTGGGGGTTGTTTCGTTTTCGCTTTGGGGTTCATTTCATTTATTTTTCGATGTTATTTCATTCATTGTTTTTGGGTGTTATTTCCAATTTTTTGGGGTTTATTTCATTGGGGGTTATTTCCTGGGCGTTATTTCATTGGGGGGCTTTTCGTGGAGCCCTCTGCAGCAACATTTGTATTCCTATTTTGAAGGAATTTGCGTATTTTAGGAACCAAGGCAAAACCACGATTCAGAACTTTTTCTTTGCTCAGCCTGCAGACATTGTTGTAAGCTAGAAAATCTGGATAGTCAGCATTACATTCTTAAAGAAACGAACGGAGAACGCGATTTTGCAAAAACGACTGAAAAAGCAAATGTTTCACAATTTTTATTACTGTGTCCATAGTCTTTTTTATTCACCTGAAAGCTATGCGCAGAGTACTGACTAATGAGTGATGCAATGATAACTCAAAATGTTAGGATTTTTGCTATGGAGGGCCCCAATTTTTTAATTTTTCCAGTCATTGCGAGCGCACCATCAGTTATTAAAGAAAGAATTTTAGCAAAATAAAGGCTACACTAGTTTACAGTCATTTTGCTGCAGAGTTCTAAATAATTTTTTTCTATAGATTTCGGCCTCCTAAACACGAATATGAGATTTTAAAATTTTTCCTCTGATTAGTTTTCAAGATATGAATTTTTGAATTATTTTGCAAATTTTTTATGAGATGCATCAGCTTATTGGAGAGTAATTCGTAAACTCGTCTTACGATTAGAACAAGAGTGGTCTTCAATTAAAGGTTATGTGCTCCCCTAAAATCTTTCTATACAAGCTTTTAATATCAGTTGGGTTGTTTTGATGGTAGGAGCATTTAAAATTTAAAAAACAAATTTTTTTGTGAAAAAATCACGGTTTGAAATTGATGAAAAAATTTATTAAAAATATTAATCGCAAAAATAAATCCAATTTCATAAACTGAGTATAAAGATTGGACTTTCCCGAGCAAAACTAGCCATCGTTTATAAAAATTGGGTGGTAAAAGGAAGAGTTACACGTTTTTTAAGAGGACCCTTCAAATGGTGAATTTTTTGATTTTAGGCATTTCACGGTAGGTTTAGAGCTAAACTTAACGTTGCATGAAAATTACGATAAAAAGTGGAAATGCCACTGTTATCTGGGTTGATCATGCATCACGAAAATGTTTAATTTGAAATCCTAGGTGATCATTTTTTGAAAATATCGATATTTTCCATTCCTGCCGACTGGACCAAAATTCTTTTTACTTTTTAAACGATGACAGTAAAAAACTGGACCAATGAAATAAAAACTGTTTATTTATTATGAAAGTATACAAACGGGGAATCTTGTATGACCATTGATTATTTTGACATTGCTTTAACCTGGAGGCTTGTAGTGCATTTTAAGTCTTCATTTCTGAAAAATATCGATATATTTATTTTTTATACTGCGTAACCGCCTAAGAAGAATTTGTTCAGTATTAGAAAAGTGGAATATTTATTAATTGCAATATATGTATATAATATGATTTAAAAATGAAAAAAAAAAGATTTTTTTAAAAAATATAGGTTTAAAATGCACTTCAAGCCTCCAAATTGAAGCAATGTCAAAATAATCAATGATCGTACAATAATCCCTGTTTGTATACTTTTATAATAAATAAAAAGTTTTTATTTCATTGGTCCAGTTTTCTACTGTCATCGTTTAAAAAGTAAAAAGACTTTTGGTCCAGTCGGCAGAAATGGAAGATATCGATATTTTCTAAAAATGATCAGCTAAGATTTCAAATTAAACATTTTCGTGATGCATAATCAACCCAGAATACAGTGGCATTTCCACTTTTTATCGTAATTTTCATGCAACGTGAAGTTTAGCTCTAAACCTACCGTGAAATGCCTAAAATCAAAAAATTTACCATTTGTAGGGTCCTCTTAAAAAACGTGTAACTCTTCCTTTTATCACCCAATTTCCATAAACGATGGCTTGTTTTGCTCGGGAAAGTCCAATCTTTATACTCAATTTATGAAATTGGATTTATTTTTGCGATTAATATTTTTAATAAATTTTTTTATCAATTTCAAACCGTGATTTTTTCACAAAAAATTTGTTTTTTAAATTTTAAATGCTCTTACCATCAAAACAACCCAACTGATATTAAAAGCTTGTATAGAAAGATTTTAGGGGAGCACATTACCTTTAATTGAAGACCACTCTTGTTCTAATCGTAAGACGAGTTTACGAATTACCATCCAATAAGCTGATGCATCTCATAAAAAATTAGCAAAATAATTCAAAAATTCATATCTTGAAAACTAATCAGAGGAAAAATTTTTAAATCTCATATTCGTGTTTAGGAGGCTGAAATCTATAGAAAAAAATTATTTAGAACTCTGCAGTTCACAAAAAATAAAGATTTGTAAACTGGTGCTATTTATATTTATAAAATCTTAAAAACATGAAAAGCAAACCAATAGTTCGATCTTCAAGAGTTAAAACGGCAAAAACCTCTTCAGTGAACTTAATGTCAGATAAAAATCGGACAAATGCATTTTGGCAATATCTGTATTATCTGTAGATTCTTCAATAGCTAAAGGAAAAACTTTGTTGTTAAAGTAGGCAAAAAGGGCGTCTTGAATTGGTTGAGAGCATGTTTGAGTGGCATTGTTTTTGGGAGTGGAACTTTAAATTATTTCTCTTTTATTGTCACAAAAGCTCTTCATACCTCAATCATGGATTTTTTACTTTCACCCTACGGGTAGGAGGGTATTTAAAAATGAAAAAATACCTACCCGATATGTTAGCATTACGCCAAAAAGGTTTCAAAAAAATTATAATACAAATTACACCAGTTTACAAATCTTTATTTTTTGTCAGCTGCAGAGTTCTAAATAATTTGTTTCTATAGATTAAACACGAATATGAGATTTAAAAGTTTTTCCTCTGATTAGTTTCTAAGATATGAATTTTGGAATTATTTTGCATATTTTTTATGAGGTGCGTCAGCTTATTGGAGCTTATCTACAATTAAAGGTAATGTGCTCCCCTAAAACCTTTCTATACAAGCTTTTAACATCGGTTGGGTAGTTCTGATGGTAGGAGCATTTAAAGTTTAAAAAACTATTTTTTTTGCAAAAATCACTGTTTTAAATTGATAAAAAAATTTATGAAAAATATTAATCACAAAAATAAATCCAATTTCATAAATTGAGTATAAAGATTGGACTTTCCCGAGGAAAACAAGCTATCATATTTAAAAATTGGGTGATAAGACGGAGAGTTACACGTTTTTAAAGAGAACACTACAAATGGTAAATTTTTTGATTTAAATCATATTAAGTTAGACTTAAAGCTAAACTTTACGTTGCATGAAAATGAAGAACAAAAGTGGAATGCCACTGTATTATGGGTTGATCATGCATCACAAAAATGCTTAATTGTAATCAAAGCTGAACCTTTTTTTAAAATATCGATATTTTTCATTTCTGCCGACTGGACAAATGAAATAAAAACTGTTTATTTATTATAAAAGTACACAAACAGTGATTTATGCATGATCATTGACTATTTTGACATTGCTGCAATCGCAGACTTAAAGTGCATTTTAAGCCTGCATTTTCGAAAAATATCGCTCTTATCACAGAATTTTTATATATGATGGCTTGTTTTCCTCGGTAAGTCCAATCTTTATACTCAATTTATGAAATTGGATCTATTTTTGCGATAAATATCTTTAAAATTTTTTTTTTTTTAATTTAAAACAGTGATTTTTGCACAAAAAAATTGATTTTATAAACTTTAAATGCTCCTACCATCAGAACAACCCAACCGATGCACAGTGGTTCCTTTTTGGTTTTTTTTGGAATTAATTCTGTAACTTTTGAACGGATAATGCTATCTTGATGAAATTTAAAATAGTTAAAGCTTTTTGAGATGATTTGGAAATATTCGTCTCCCGAGGTGGTGTGGGGGCTACTGCGTGGCCCTCCAAAGTTGGTCACCTCGGGTGTTTCAAAATTTCAAATGCTTGAGGAATGTGCATTTATGAACCGATTTAAAGGATTTTTTGCATTTAGATAGTGCTTCGAAAAACCTTCAATAAACATGCTTACACGCACATGTTATCTCATTTAGGTCAAGAGATATTTGAGAAAATAAAAAAAATTGTGTCATTTTTGGACGAGGTTGATTTAGTATTTTTAAGGGTGTGAGCTCAGTTTTTCCTTGATTTTAAAGATATTTATATCGTTAGTTAGCTTATAAAATTCTGAATGAAATTGCTGAAAAAATAATTCAAATATTTTGTTCCAATCAAAAGTTATAAGCATCGCAAGTAAAAGTTTCCAAAAAAAGGCATATTTTTACTGTTTTTTTTTTGCAAAAAGGCGACTACATTCTTTCGTTTGTAAAAAAAATATTTCTTCCGGGAAGTGGCAATTTCTTAATAATTCCTCATAGAAATGTTGATGCAGATGCATTTAATGGTAAATTTGAATCAGTTCAGCAAAATGGTTCCCCGGCAAGGGAAGTCAAAAATACCCCATTTTTGAAAAAAAAATTTTTTTGTTTTTGAAAATTCTCAAATCGCAAAGCGCCAACGAGAAAGCTCATTATATATTTTTTTGACCACATATGTGGACTAGTTAATCGTAACGTATTTCAACATCCCTGCCATAAACAAAGACAGTGTGGCCATTTTAGTAAAAAATTCGGAATTTTGGAACATATTTTCCCCGTTTTGGAAATTTGGGTATTTTGTTATAAGATATGGCAACATATTTTTATTCGTTTTTTTAAGGACAATTTTATGTACTTTATTCCAATATTTCGTTAAGATATTTCAGTCCGTTTGGATTTTACGCTATTTTTCATATAAGATATTATTTCTCCAAAAAATACGTTTTGACCAAATTTTATATTTGACTCAGAATTATGTCCAAAATAAAATGTGCTTTTAATTAATTTTTGTAAATTATTAAACTTTATGTAATTCCCTTTCCATTGATATGCAATACTTGTATGTCAAGAGTTTATTTATTCTTTATAATTATAATCAAACTTCACTACCTCCGTAATAAAAGTATATATCGTGAAACACACATATATATGGGGGCTATATCTAAATCTGAACCGATATGCTTAGTTTTGTTACCACATCATAATAGTGTAAAAAAACTAAGATGTGCAAAGTTTTGTTAACACCAGAACAAAAATGTGGTTTTTGGCTACAATAATGTATAAAAGGTTATGCTAATTTGTATGGGAGGTACCAGAAGGGGCGGGGCAAGCGGACCCATTATTTCAGTATATACTACACGCTGTAAAATAATAATACGATCCAAATTTTAGCTTCGTAGAGCCCTCCATTATGAAGTTAGTGACAGAATAGTGATTTTAGTAAAATAGGTCATTTTGTATGGGAGGTACTTGAGGGGGCGTGGCTATTTCGCCCATTTTCCAACCAACATTACGACTAGTGAATTTTATGCCACTGGTAAATTACTATTCAAATTGATTAAGAACTACTCCTATTATCGTCTTAACCATTTACCCAGCCGGCCAGACGGACATAGCTTTATTGGCTTAAAAAGCTCCAAAACTTATTTTTTGTAAAGAAATCTAGGGTCTCAGTTATATGTTCTGTTGTGTTTAACTTTTTCCCGTTTAAAATTATATATTCTCTCTACCATGTAGCTGAGCTTGTACAAATTTTATTCAAAATTTGTTAAAAATTGTAATAATAACACACAAAATCCACAAAAACATATAAATATTGCAATAAAAATCAAATTTTTAACTTAAAAAAATTATTTTGCTTAACATATTTATGCAATTAGAGACTTTTTAGTACACATGAGACTAAAACATCATTATGGAGTCGTTACTTATTAATAAAACTTACAAGCTCATAGACTCTTTAATTAAGTTATTTATGATTTATAAATCCCTATGCACAGGAATGCGAGACAAATTACGAAAAATGTCCCTTATTGCATAAATATGTTAAGCAAAATTATTTTTTAAGTTAAAAATTGATTTTTTTATGCAATATTTATATGTTTTTGTGGATTTTGTGTGTTATTATTACAATTTTTAACAAATTTTGAATAAAATTTGTACAAGCTCAGCTACATGGTAGAGAGAATATATAATTTTAAACGGGAAAAATTTAAACACAACAGAACATATAACTGAGACCCTAGATTTCTTTACAAAAAATAAGCTTTGGAGCTTTTTAAGCCAATAAAGCTATGTCCGTCTGGCCGGCTGGGTAAATGGTTAAGACGATAATAGGAGTAGTTCTTAATCAATTTGAATAGTAATTTACCAGTGGCATAAAATTCACTAGTCGTAATGTTGGTTGGAAAATGGGCGAAATAGCCACGCCCCCTCAAGTACCTCCCATACAAAATGACCTATTTTACTAAAATCACTATTCTGTCACTGAACTTCATAATGGAGGGCTCTACGAAGCTAAAATTTGGATCGTATTATTATTTTACAGCGTGTAGTATATACTGAAATAATGGGTCCGCTTGCCCCGCCCCTTCTGGTACCTCCCATACAAATTAGCATAACCTTTTATACATTATTGTAGCCAAAAACCACATTTTTGTTCTGGTGTTAACAAAACTTTGCACATCTTAGTTTTTTTACACTATTATGATGTGGTAACAAAACTAAGCATATCGGTTCAGATTTAGATATAGCCCCCATATATATGTGTGTTTCACGATATATACTTTTATTACGGAGGTAGTGAAGTTTGATTATAATTATAAAGAATAAATAAACTCTTGACATACAAGTATTGCATATCAATGGAAAGGGAATTACATAAAGTTTAATAATTTACAAAAATTAATTAAAAGCACATTTTATTTTGGACATAATTCTGAGTCAAATATAAAATTTGGTCAAAACGTATTTTTTGGAGAAATAATATCTTATATGAAAAATAGCGTAAAATCCAAACGGACTGAAATATCTTAACGAAATATTGGAATAAAGTACATAAAATTGTCCTTAAAAAAACGAATAAAAATATGTTGCCATATCTTATAACAAAATACCCAAATTCCCAAAACGGGGAAAATATGTTCCAAAATTCCGAATTTTTTACTAAAATGGCCACACTGTCTTTGTTTATGGCAGGGATGTTGAAATACGTTACGGTTAACTAGTCCACATATGTGGTCAAAAAAATATATAATGAGCTTTCTCGTTGGCGCTTTGCGATTTGAGAATTTTCAAAAACAAAAATTTTTTTTTTTCAAAAATGGGGTATTTTTGACTTCCCTTGCCGGGGAACCATTTTGCTGAACTGATTCAAATTTACCATTAAATGCATCTTCATCAACATTTCTATGAGGAATTATTAAGAAATTGCCACTTCCCGGAAGAAATATTTTTTTTACAAACGAAAGAATGTAGTCGCCTTTTTGCAAAAAAAAACAGTAAAAATATGCCTTTTTTTGGAAACTTTTACTTGCGATGCTTATAACTTTTGATTGGAACAAAATATTTGAATTATTTTTTCAGCAATTTCATTCAGAATTTTATAAGCTAACTAACGATATAAATATCTTTAAAATCAAGGAAAAACTGAGCTCACACCCTTAAAAATACTAAATCAACCTCGTCCAAAAATGACACAATTTTTTTTATTTTCTCAAATATCTCTTGACCTAAATGAGATAACATGTGCGTGTAAGCATATTTTTTGAAGGTTTTTCGAAGCACTATCTAAATGCAAAAAATCTTTTAAATCGGTTCATAAATGCACATTCCTCAAGCATTTGAAATTTTGAAACACCCGAGGTGACCAACTTTGGAGGGCCACGCAGTGGCCCCCACACCACCTCGGGAGACGAATATTTCCAAATCATCTCAAAAAGCTTTAACTATTTTAAATTTCATCAAGATAGCATTATCCGTTCAAAAGTTACAGAATTAATTCCAAAAAAAACCAAAAAGGAACCACTGTGCGATGTTAAAAGCTTGTATGGGGAGCACATTACCTTTAATTGGAGACCAATCTTGTTCAAATCGTTGGACGCGTATACGAATTATTCTCCAATAAGCTGATGCATCTCATAAAAATTTGCAAAATAATTCAAAAATGCATATCTTGAAAACCAATCAGTGGAAAAATTTTTAAATCTCGTATTCGTGTCTAAAAGGCCGAAAACTATAGAAAAAAATTATTTAGAACTCTGCTGCAAAATGACTGTAAACTAGTGTTTTCGGTTTTGGCTGATTTAAAAAATAAAAATATAACTCTACCGATTCTCAGCTGGAGTTAGGAATTAATTTAAGACAAGTAGTTTCTTGGTGAAGTTTTCTTAGAAGTCATCGTAGATTCCCATACTGGTATACGATTCATGCGAAATAATTGATCCGCCCTAATGGATATATTTCAAACTAGTGCTGATTACGTTGCTAGTTTTCGATTGGAAATTCGGAGTTTCGATCCAATCCGTTCAGTCGATGGTTGTGCAAAAGTTGTTGATCCCTCCGATATTCAAGGATGCCTGTAGCTCTATACCATTTAAGAAGGGTTTTCCCAGTCGCTTTCTGTATAGGGCTGGACAGTGGCATATAATATGGTCGGTAGATGGTCCACTGCTGTTATTCTTTGCGAATCCCATTCGGTTCTCATGTCTGCCTAGGGTCCATGTCCCGTTAGAAGGATAATTTTTCTTATCTGGTCCTTTTCAACATTAACCAGGCACGACGTACGCATCGGGTTGTATTCAGGTCATGTCTTTTTGGCTTTCCTACAGGTTTCTTCATCACATGTATCCACGTAAAAAGAACTCTGTTATTTTAGTTAAGAAAGCACTGAGCAGGCACTAATCCAATGGTTTTTAATTAATGACAAACAAATTTTTTTTTAATAAATTTTTTTTTTGTATACAGTAAACTACGGATAAGTGCACATCGCATAAATGCAAAAACCGCATAAGTGCACTGGAACTTGAAGCCATTAGCCTTTTTTATACGTTTACATACAAAAATACACGGATAAATGCAACACGTATAAATGCAAAAACCGGATAAATGCACAACTTTTACTAACCTGAAAGTACTTTTTTAGTACAACTTTGCATGCATAAATGCAAATCTCTCATACTACATAAATGTAGATTATGATTTAGAGAAAATGGAGAAAAAAATATATAAGGTTGGAACAGAAAACACGGTTCAAAAAACGATTTCAGACTTTTTCAGCACACATGGTTTAGGTGAATCGAATTGAGTGCAATTTAATATGTATTTTGCAAAAACCAATAGTGCAAAATATGATTGCAATGATTCATTAACAGCTCTTATTTTGGCACAGAACTGAATATTTTTAATTTTTTTGTATGAAATATGACAAACACTAAAAAAATTCAATATAAATTTGTGATTTTTTTTACCTTAAGCTAAACTGATTTTAATAAGTTTTTATTAAAAACCTGTAATGTAATATAAACCAAATATTAATAAAAACATTAAACAGTTTAAATTTTAATTATTTTCTTAAAGATCCGTCCAAACTGAACTGGTGTTACAGATTAATAAAAATAATCTAATGTTTGTATAAATGCAATAATCGTGCACTTATGCAATGTTTGTATATATGCAATAGTTGTGCACTTATCCGAGTGTTGTATAAATGCAAAAACCGCATAAGTGCACAAAAAGTCACGCGAAAACCGATGTGCACTTATCCGTAGTCTACTGTAATAATATTTATATATAGTGATAAAAAAATATTACATAATGCTTATATATAATATTTGTATTAAAGTTAATGTAGGAATGTAAGTAAATATTATAATAATTTATATTATATAATATTATAAACATGTTTTGATAAAGTAAAGAAAATTTATACATTTATGGCACGTATGTTGTCTCGTATAAAATGTAATTTTAATTTTTAACGTGTTCTCGCAATACACTTCGAATAAATGATGAAAAACTATTAATACACTGCAAAGAATATTTTCTACATATTGACCCTTTACTGTAATATTGCAACATGTGTTTTGTCACTTGGAGAACATAGTTATCAGTTTTATTATTATTTGAATTTAAGATAAAATTATTTGTTTATTCAATATGTTGAATGGGAATTGTATCTATTGATGAATATGTTCTGTAACGTTTTCTGCTCACTCCAAATATATTACGGAACGGTTTTGGTTCACCTCAAATAAATTTTTTGTTTGCTCCAAATGTGTTGTGCAATATTTTTTTTTGTTTGCTCCAAACATATTTTTACCGTTTTTAGTTTTCCCCAATTATATTGTACAACGTTTTTATTTGTTACCCAATACGTATTATATAACGTTTTTTTAGTTTATCCCAATTATTTTCTGTAATGTTTTTTGATTACCCCAAATATATTGCGGAGCGCTTTTTGTTTGTCCCAAATATAATTTTTGTTTGTCCCAAATGAATTCCGTAACGTAAAAATGTTTGAACGAGATCTCGAGAACGGTAAACGAGCCATAAACGATTTTTTTTTGCGTGTACAAAGCGTTCTCGTTCTCTGTCCACTTCTTTCTGGAGGGCGTTCTTGTTTCATCGAGAATGTTCGATTTCCGTGCACGTTGTCTGTTTCAAGTAAGATATCAATATCTGGTATAACTAGAAGGAACCAAGAGAAAAAAAATTATGATTTGGATTTTATTTCATAAGTTTTGAAAGAAGTTAATAGCAGAATGATATTCTCATAATGCCAGGCAGTCTGTACAACTGTTTCGGATTCAGGCTCGAATCCTCATCAGCAGACTTTGGTATAATGATTGCAAAATGTTTATCAAGTCTTATGCACCAGAATTCACAACAAAATGAGAATTCTTTCTCATAGGTTGCGAAGTTTTTGAGTCTATGCACTCAAGAAAAAATTCCTTTTATAAATATGTAGGAGCCTAATTGTGGAATTAAATCTAAGAAATGCAAACAGCTATTGAATATTTTTATGTCGACATATCTTTGCATCATTTTTATACCATCACCCTTAGGTTTCTTTGAACCAAATTCGATTCATGACTTTTTAAGTCGTTTGAGCCATGTCCGTCTGTCTGTCTGGCTGGTTCGCACGATAACTCACGAAAGACGCCACCAAATGTTTTAAAATTTTGCACTAGTTAATATTTCCCCAAAACTACTTACGGTATTGAAAATGGGCTACATGGCCACGCCCCTTCTGGTACCTTCCATACAAATGTACAATTCCGCCCACTTTAGAAATCGAGTAATTATATCAATACATCGAACTCAATCATTCCCAAATTCTATATTTAGTAAAGCTATAACAGGATAAAGTTTCGGAAAAAAATTTAAAGTCTAGCCATGCCCTTCTGGTACCTCCCATACAAATGTACAACTCCGCCCATTTTAGAGATGGAGTTATAATATCAATACACTCAACGCGATCGGGCCCAAATTATGCATTTTGTTAAGTTATAACAGGATAAAGTTTTGGAAAAAATATTGGAAGTCTAGTCACGCCCCTTCTGGTACCTCCCATGAAAATGTACTTTTCCGCCCACTTTATATATGGAGTAGTAATATCAATAAATCCAAGGCGATCGTACCCAAATTCTTTATTTTAGTAAAGCTATAGCAAGATACAGTTTTTGAGAAAAAAAAAACTGGAAGTCTTTCCACGCCCCATCTGGTACCTACCACACACATCTGGTACCGCCAACTTTAGAAATCGATTAATATTATTAATAGAACTTACGCGATCGTGCCCAAATTCTGTATTTAGTAAAGTTCAAGCAGGATAAAGTTTTGGAGAAAAAAATCTGGAAGTCTACACAAGCCCCTTCTGGTACCTCCCATACAAATGTACCACTCCGCCCACCTTAGAAATCGAGTAATAATATCAATATAACAGAAATTTTTTTGTTTTACTGAGGGTGATGGTATATGTAAGTCGGTTTGCCCGACTGAAACTTTCTTACTGGTTTAAAGAATATTTTTGCAAGCATTGACTGCAGCTTTAGCTGACATCTCATCATTTGAAGTTATAGCCGAATGAATAAATCTTTCAAGAACTCAGATCTGGGAAAAACATTTTTTAAAGATGTTGATAAAGATTTTAATTCTCAAAAGTCAGACCAAACAATAGATTTTATTGAATTCAATTTGCTAAAGATGCCTTTACACGATTTGTATATTACATGTGACATGTCACTTTTCCCACTGTAAAATTTATACATGTCTTTTGATCCCTTTCAAACATTCATTGTGTAGAACAGTATGTCCAATTAGAGCGTGCTCTTACTTTATGTATCATACATATCGACGATCAGCTGTTTTTTGACAAAACAACAAAGCGTTTGGTGGCAAAAAGATTAAGTTAAAACTTAAAAAGAGCAAGTATTTGATTTCATTATGCATTTCACGCGATATATGTGTTCTATATATGTATAGTTTCAACCAAAATTTTCAATCTTAATTATTTCTTAAACAAAAGCTAACCTAAAAAAATGGTTAGCGCCACTGGATTCAGCGTACTCGAATCAGGTTTTTTAGCTTGGCTTGTTACGTTTTTGAACTAGCACAGTGTAATTATAAAGGATAAATGAACACTTGACATACAAGTATTGTTATTAAAAGCACATTTTATTTTGGGCTGTTAACGTAAAAATTTGTCAAAAAGTATTTTTTGAATAAATGATAACCTATGAAAAATTGGCTTGAATTTAAACGGACTGGAAAATCTTAACGTAATAGTCCTTTAATAAACGGATAGCAATGAGTTACCATATTTTACGAAAAAAAAATTCCCAAAACGTAGAAAATATGCCCTATAATTCTAAATTTTGTACTAAAATGACCACACTGTGTTTGTTTATGGCAGGGATGTTGAAATACGTTCTGCCTTCGTTGAGAACTTAAAAAATTCACCTGGATACAGTCTAACTTTAACTTCTCCAGGATTTTCAAACACTTGTGTGTCAAAAATTTACAAAGTGGACTGCGATTACCTGCGATAGTTTTATAGTTTAATTTATTGCATTTTTAACGCAGCCTTTTTTAGTTTGGCATTCCGAGTCTGACTAGAAATAATTAAATAATTCATTTTAATACGTCCACACAGTAAAAAATAATAAAAACAAAAATTGAAGTAAATTTTTTGTTGTTTTATTTTTGGATATTTTTCCAGAAATTATCATACTGGCGAACATTTTCTTATTTTGTAAGTTATTAATTTCGTACCGCTAGATCAAGCTAATTGGTCACTGTGCGATGTGACTGGATTTTGAGTTTTGCCTCTCAGTAAGCTGTGCTCTGACGGATGTCAACGTTCCAGGCGTCACCACCCAGAGGAACTCCTTAAACATACCTTAATGTTAACAAACTATAAATAGTTTTACTAATAACCTAACTTAAATAGTAAAAAATACCACTTTAAAAAATAACCCCATCCACACAGAATTTTCAAATATTTTCATTTACTCTAACTGATGTATCAAGTATTTTGGCATGTGGCGAAAGACCTTCCAAAGGCTTAAAATTTTGTACAACGTTATTAAACATCAAAACTTCAAGTTTTTTTTTTTTAAAGAAACCGTACTATTTTTCGATTGACTTGTAGAATGTTATGTACGCGAACAGATTTGGAAGTATAAAAACAATACAATGCGGGGAAAACAGAAAGTTGATGCGATTCAAAAAAAATTAAATTTTTTCAACCCTTAACTTTAAAACATTTTGACTTTGGCCCATATGGACATTTCCACAAAAAGAACCACCGTGATTAAAAAATAATATGTTGACAAAAATTTGTTTCTGACTTGTATTAGTAAAGATAAATACATAAATGTTATTAAATTAAAATGCCGAAAGCTAATCTTAGTTTCCAAGAAGATTAAACGGATTGCAAAACTGTATTCTTGTGCTGGTCTCCATCTTTAATTTTTAAGGACGTTTATAATGATGCAAGTGCATTCATATCAAAAATAATATTAATTAAAATTGTACATAACTCCAATAATAATGTCACATTTGTGACCAAACATTTGTCGACACATAAAGTGTATACTTCCTTACTTCACAGTAAAAACAATTTGTTTAAACAAGTTTTATCAAAAAGTATCGAAAAAGAAATTTATGTCACTATACGTCACGTTTCACAATATAGGTTTTAATAAATTAATTAAAAAAGATTTTATATTTGACAAAATTGTAAAACAAAGTTAATATATTTTATTAAAAAAAGAAAAAAACTAACTTCCATTTGTGTCAAGCAACGTCTTTAGTATCTTATATTTTAGGACCATTCGGTTCAGAGGATTTCTTCTCTCTTATTTAAAATAGAGCTTCTTATGATTTACACAAATAGTTAAATAAATAATAAAAAATAAGTTTTCATTGTTTTTTATCTGCTTGAAACGTTTGACTGTCACATATGTGGCCATGGAATTGCCCACTCATTTTGGTAGAATAATTAATTCATTATAATGTTTTCAACGGCGACAAGAGATCGGACTCAGTTAATTATTTGTTGAAAATTAGATTTAGTGGTTACAAAAATATTTATACATAACTATGTTAATTCTATAGGTGTGCTCATAACACACTCGAACTGAGACATCTAAAACATTTTTCTAACCTTCCTTTGCACGAATAGCTAACGAACTGGCAGCTAATTGCCTTTTCGACATCCAAATTTGTTGGTGATTGTTGAAGATTCGTAATGTAAATTCCAACGCTCGTAATGGAAATGAATGGCTAAATTGTATTTGGACTATACGCGACCAACAATTGTGCAAGTGTGCACGCGTAATTGAGTGTATATAGATATTCAAGTAACTGCCATCATCACAGACATTATCATCATCCTCATGAAACCCATCATGATGCCGTTGAAAATGGTAACAACTACTCACAGCTCCTGCTTAATTTCGCATACAACATCCACTCATTTACTTGATACACGCCTATCTTATGTGCGATTCCATTGCACGGGAGAATGGCTATGTTTACATTGTCAAACGGCCAAAGTAAATGAATGGGTGAACATTTCAAATCGACAGCCAGATGGACACTGAGTAACGTACGTATGTACAAATAAAAGCTGGAGCCAATACGGCTTATTTTTTCTTTGTATGCTTTTGTTACTGAAGCCAATGATGTCACATGTTTGTCCATATTGAATCAGTGGGCAAATACAGACAGTTATCAATGCAAATTTAATTCGCAAACAAAATGATTAAATTGGAAATCTCATTTGTACTAAGTGATTCTTGAGCCAACATTACATGAGGAATCGTTCCCTTTGTATGCAAATAACATCATAGCTAGCATAGGGTGAAAGCAATGAGAATTTGGCTTTTATTTATTAGCAGCAGACATGTAACGCAAGGTGTGACCAATTGTGGCATGATGGTTAGAACACGCGAGTGATCGTGGGCTCGAAACCCCGGGGGCTTTTTATGAGCGCTGATCACCGAGTTGTGAAAGACAGCATTGCAGAAGCAAGCAATCAACCGTCAAATATCTGATTATCGAAATCGTAGTAAATAATGTTTTCCTTTTGGCTACTTCAGATCAAATGTTGGTCAGTCTGTCTTGAATGTTTTAAAAATTTAATCGACCGGTAGTTGGCAATAAGCTGAGTACTGCTTTTTTGCCTAATTTTTATTATTATTTTTCATTAGGGTGACAGCAGTGATATGGGTAATTCCACAGTAATGTCATCCGTGATCGAAAAATTAAAAGTTGACAAAAAAATTTTTCTGACCTGTAGTAGTGAAGAAAAATACTTAAATTTTTTTTAAAATTAAAATGCCCAAAGCTTATCTCAGTTTTCGTGTTGATTTAACGTACTGCAAAATTGCATTCTAGTTTGCTGGTCACCATTTTTAAATTTTAATATCATATTTCCTGATGATACAAGTTCACTCTTATCATATAATTTTAGTTACAACAATAAATAGCTTCAATAGTAGTAAAAATTATAAGTTAGCAGCAAAATTTTGATTTTTTTTTAATTGAAGTTCTAATGTAACTAACATTCATGGTCAACAATTGGTGGCATATAAACTTTATAATATTACCTACTTTCGCAAATAAAACAAAGGCTTGAACAAACATTTTGTTTTTTAATATTTCACAGTTATGGAAATATTTGTCACATAACGTCGGTAACATAACGTAGGTCTTTATTACCTCGTGGTCAAGAACCAGAGAAACAAATTTTCCCAACAAAAACATATTTTTAAAGCGCTATTGGTCTATTTTATGAAATGGTTAAGTGCATATACTAAATCTTAAACAACACGCAGACTTTCGAATCTTTAACAAACTAATAAAAAAATAATTTATATAACGTGTAATATAACGGCATGTGTTTTGTTTAAATTTAGGATTGTAGTATTTGAATATGACTCCTGTTTACAATATGTAAAGCTATTAGGGAGCTATTTAAAATCTATTTATATTAGACCTGGCGTTAAAAATCCTTTTTTGGAATCTTGAGTGTGGGTAGCGATTAAAATATGAGAAATGATGCCAAAATCGATATAACAAATTTTCAGGCTGATCGGATGGTGCCAACCCGTGCCCCAATGAGGTCAAAGGTCAACATTTTTTAAAAACCACCAAAAAACTCTTTTAATTGATTTTTGTTAGTTTTTTATAAATAAAATTACTATATATACAATGTTTTTTCCTTAATTTTCATTAAAAGGGTTTATAAGTTTTATTTTAAATCAGTAAAGATTTTGTATAGACTGGGAGGTCCTTACGTTAACCCTCTACAATGTGCAGCAAGTACTGTTTATCGTCTTCGTTGTGTGTTAAGCATTTGTAAGAGTCAGTTATTAGTCTGACTGTTTCACAACAGTAATGCTTTTGACGATCAGCTTCCCTTTAAAAAATGCTTGGCCTTAGAAATTTGATGGATTAAGCGAAAGAAATCCATAGAAATCTCCAAACGAGTGAAAACATATTTTGTGTTCGTAGTCAGAAAAGAGCTCAAATACTGGGATGTGAATAATTTGAAATTCTCTTGTTAGTTTTTATCGATCTGTGCAGAATATGAATATGTTTTTCATTGTTCAGTTTGAGATCTATTCTATTATTGCTAATAGAATTTGTTTTTACAAGAGTTGTGTGAAATGGATTATGTTGACAGCTGGCAGGGCAGATAGCTATTTCGATGGTTGCCAAACCAGTGCCGTCGTTGTGCCGTTTGCTGTGCCTTCTCCACTCATTTACATCATCACCGATATAATGGTCTTTATCAGATTTAGACCTTACTTAACTTAATTTTCCTTTACACCTCAAGAATGTATAGGACAGCTTTCCGCGTTGCTGGAAATTAAAACGCTTTCTATTTTTAGAAAGATAAATATAGGCGGGAATTGAACCTGAGATCTCCCGCATGGTAGTCGCATTTCCTAACCATCATGCCACGAAACGCAATTGCTGGAATAGCTAAAGTTGTTCGTTTGGCTACTGGGTTGACGTGATAGAACTATGAAAAATTTATAGCTATCCCCAGCATTGAAGATTAAACTAGCTCTACAGTAGCTCAATCAGTCTACGCCTATTTGCTACAAATTGAAATTCTGAATTCATTAGAAATTATATGTTTTGACACAACTGCTGCAAAAATCGGCCCTTTTGTCTTAAATATTAAGCGAAAGTACATATTCGGCATGATTATAGAGAACTTTTACAACTTGCATTTATATTTATTGGTGGTAGCATTCCCAGTTTCACATTTCGTGCACCTGGAGTGACGTCACCTGCAAGCTTCATGTACAGGGACATCTATTGTTTAAAAATTTATATTTTTCACGCACACTTTAAAATTTCTGCGTTTCAGTTGAAAGGAACTCATATTATGTGAATTTTTTTAGTAAGTCTCTATAGTCCAAATAGTAATATGCAACTAATAAAGAGGATTATTGGCTGTTTTGATACTTAAAATATATACAGCGCTATTGGAAGAGGATTATTGGCTGTTTTGATACTTCAAATATATAAAGCGCTATTGGAAAAAAAAGGGACCGGCCGTGGCATAGTGGTTAGAACACGCGACTACCATGCGGGAGATCGCAGGTTCAAACCTGGCTCCAGTCATCTTAAAAGAAAAAAATAAATAAAATTTTCTTTCATTGTCGGCTCCCCTCGAATGTTGTTTGACAGCAACTTCGCAGTATTAAGCGTCGATTTAATCGTCGTGTCTAGTAAGAGCTTCTCAAAACAGTGACGTTCGCATTCGTCGATAAATAAGTAGGTGCCGTTAGTTGTGAATCTAAAAATAGAAAGCGTGTTAATTCACAACAACCCGAGAAGCTATCCCATACCTCATTCATGGGGTGCAAAGGGAAATTAAGTTTTTTTTTTTTTATTGGAAAAAAAAAACAGTGGTATTTATCGAAGAAAACAGTTGCACTTGCCTTTTTTGACCCACATGTAGACTCAGAAATAAAAGAAAAGATGGTCTAAGTCTGATAAAGACCATTATATCGGTGATGATGTTAATAATTTCAAATTATTCACATCCCAGTATTTGAGCTCTTTTCTGACTAGGAACACAAAATATTTTTTTACTCGTTTGGAGATTTCTATGGATTTCTTACACTTAAATCCATCAAATTTCTAAGGCATTTTTTAAAGGGAAGCTGATCGTCAAAAGCATTACTGTTGTAAATGCCGTCGAAAAAATAGTCAGACTAATAATTGACTCTTACAAATGCTTAATACACAACGAAGACGATAAACAGTACTAGCTGCACATTGTAGAGGGCTAACGTAAGGACCTCCCAGTCTATACAAAATCTTTACTGATTTAAAATAAAACTTATAAACCCTTTTAATGAAAATTAAGGAAAAAACATTATATATATAGTAATTTTATTTATAAAAAACTAACAAAAATCAGTTAAAAGAGTTTTTTGGTGGTTTTTAAAAAATGTTGACCTTTGACCTCATTGGGGCACGGGTTGGCACCATCCGATCAGCCTGAAAATTTGTTACATCGATTTTGGCATCATTTCTCATATTTTAATCGCTACCCACACTCAAGATTCCAAAAAAAACTTTTTAACGCCAGGTCTAATTTATATATATAAAAGTGAACAATTGTTTCTACCTATGACCGCTATACACTTTAAAACCATCCAACCGATGTGCAACAAACCGGTTTCAATAGAAAGACAATCTTTCGAGGATGGTTATAGGCTACCTAAACATTCCATTTGACACATTTGGTCCATTTATTGAGTCGATTTTTTCCATACCATATCTTAAGTATGTACCAGATTAGTAGAAATGGCCCTGGCCGTAGGACCTAATTTGTACACTGAAAATATTTTGTATGTAATATGTACCAAAACCGTAGTATATTGCACGAAAATATTAGTGAAAAGGCATCTACTCAATAGCTCGTAAAATCAACACAAGACTGTTCGTACTACGATAAAAATTCTCGTATATTATACGCAATTTTTGTAATAGTACGAAACTTATTTAGTAATCCTACGAAATTATCATTATAATACGAAATTATTTTCGTTCGTGTGCGAAATTTTTTAGTATAATATAGAATATTGTTCCGTTAAATATACAAAAATTTCATTTATTTTACAAAAGTACCACAGTCATCGATTTATCGGTGTTATCGAAAATATTTCGTAATTTTATAAAATTATTTAGTTTTATTTAGGTATTTTTTTGTTCTTTAAAATAACATTACAATAGCATTTAAAATAACATTAATAACAAAATAATTAAAAAATTCTCTTATCGTTAAAACGACAAACAAAAACATATTTAAAAGGGAAAACATAAAAAACAAACAAATTATATTCAAATTACACCAAGTACACCAGTACGGTCATTGTTCAAATTCTGAAAAAAAGACAACTTAGTATTGTACTAACAGCACATTCCTGGTCTGAGCACTTTCCGTGCATTTTTTTATGAAACATTTTGGTCGCTTGAGATATGGCATGGGATATTCAATATTAAATATTTGATATGCTTTAAAACATATGTCTATAGCCTTAGTGGTGCTAAAGAACTTATATTTAATATTATCAAAATCTGTGAAAAAAGCTTGTGACTTATAAATGTCATTAATGACAGTTATGAAGGGCGGGATCGAACCTTCATTTTTAATTTTATTGTCCAGTCTTTCTTGGTACTCTTCCTCGGTTGCAGCAAAAGACTAAAATGATCTCTATGACTCCATTTTAGTGTAGAATGTACTTCCTTTGGAAAATGCCTTAGATTTTATTCTTGCTGATGGCAGTAAGGATTGCAATAGACTTAACACCATAAGAATTTTGCTGTCTGAAACAAATGCAAAACCAAGTTTTTACAGATTTATTTTATAAAATGATACATACTGTAGTCAATGCAGTTGTTGTTTTTGAAATACTCCCAAGCATTATTGTCCTCGTCTTCTTTGAATTTTGATGACATAGTTGGGAATACTTTCTGAAAAGTGTGATTGATTATGACACCACAATTAAAAATTAATTCCAAGATTAGGAGATAACATCGGCGAAGAGCAGCATACTGTACCTAATTCAGAGGAACTGGTGTTAGTAGATTCCAAATGTGAAAAACATTGTGGATCTTTGAGTTCTCTTAACGATGGATTGTTGATTTTATTACTGACTTCTGAATCTGAACTTAAGGTAACTTTTACTAACTGAGAAATTGATATAGATTTGGACGAACACACTTAATTTTGAGGTAATTCAGAACTGATGTCGGAAATGTGATTTTTAAAATGTTTTTTTTAATGCACGTAAACTTGACAATTTCCGACCGCAGTTATTAAACGAACATATGTAATTACTATTTTTATCTTTGTTATGCATTAATGTGAAATGTTTGGAAAAGAACGTATCATTTGGTAAAAATATTTCACACAGATAGAAATTCATTGTTTTAATTCCTTTTTATAATTCCCTTCACAAAATAACCTCCAATCTTTACTGCACTTGCTGAAAAACTGACGCTGCTTGTTGAAAGCGAGCAAAGAACGCTAGGATTTACCGTTTTTTTTCTTAAGGCTGACCATTCCCGTATGCTAAGCAAAAACTAGTCTGTAGCAGCCAACAGTTTACTGATATAAATTTAGGATGGTCACATCATATATGAGGGGGAGAAAGGGAGAGCTTGTTTACAACAAAAAATGTACGTATTATGTACGAAATTTTTGTAAATTTACAAATTCATGTCAATACTTACAAAATATTTCGTACATTAAACGCAAACTACGAATAATAATACTAGTCGCAACTTTCGTTCATGGCGTTACATATACAAAAATTTCGTGAATTGTACGAAAAGGAACAACGAATATTATTTTGTAAATAATATGCTTTCATATAATAATTTTACAAATTAATTTCGTACAATCTACGAGAAATTTGTAATTAATACGAACAATAAATTGCGACATAACCTGTGTAACATATACGCAACTTTCGTACTTTAGTAATTATACAAAACATTCGTAAATGGTTTTTTTAGTAGTATTTACAAGTTTTTAGTACAATGAACGAAAAAAATTTTACGAAATTTATTTTCGTAATTTCATGCATGAAAATTTTTGAGTGTAAATTTACGATATCAGAAGTATTAGATCATTATGCGTCTATTGGACGCAATTTTGCGAATTGTCATGAAATGTGGATTCAATTAACATCAATATGCGTGATCAAGCCAAACATTCTGTTTTCCAATAGCAATAGCTGGGGAATGGGACTTTGCCCAGAGGTAGAAAGTTACTGATTGTCACTCACTTGGGAGTGACCAGAATCGATTCCTTTGTGGCACTGACCAAGCAGCTAACTACTTCCGGTCTTAGACCAAGTATTCCCTGGGCAATGACTTTAAAGCAACCGCTTTGAAGTTAGCTAGAGTTAGAAGGCGAAATGTTGAGTAACCTAATCGGCATGCTACCACCGATGCGTCTTAGGAATTAGGTAACAGAAGTTACTGAAGCTCAACACAGGCTCTCTTAGTGGCTTTGGCATCCCCAAGAAACTAAGATCGGGAGCGGTGGCCTAATAAGCCACTCTCCTTAAACAAAAATTTATTATGAAAACACGAAGAAAACGAAAAACAAGAACCCCCCCAAATGTTGACGACCCCCGCAAACGATATAAGGACCATGATTTAAGGATATGCACCTGGAATGTCCGAACTCTATACAGAGATGGTGCCTCTATCCAACTGGCGGATGTCCTCGACAAATACAAGGCTGACATCACCGCCATACAGGATATGAGATGGACGGGACAGGGATGCACACGACGGAAGAACTGTGACATCTTTTACAGCTGCCATGCAGAAAGACACGAATTTGGATGTGGTTTCATAGTCGGCAAGAGACTTCGACACCTGGTCTCGCGGTTTAACCCTGTAAATGACCGTATAGCCACCATTCGCATCCGGGCGAAATATTTTAACATTACGCTGATTTGTGTACACGCCCCGACGGAAGACAAAGACGATGACATCAAAGATGCATTCTATGAGCGCCTGGAGGATATATATGTCCGCTGCCCTGCACATGACATTAAAATTGTTCTGGGAGATTTTAATGCTAAAATAGGAAGGGAAGATGCTCTTGGTTCAGCAGTCGGAAAATTCAGTCTACACAACAACACCTCCGATAACGGATTCAGACTGGTAAGTTTCGCGTCGGCAAGAAACATGGTTGTGAGTGGAACCAGATTCCCGCATAAAGATATCCACAAGGCAACCTGGATATCTCCCGATCAAAATACAAGAAATCAGATTGATCACGTGGTAATTGATGGAAGGCATGTCTCAAGCGTTATGGACGTGCGTGTGATGCGCGGTGCAAATATCGACTCGGATCACCACCTAGTTGCAGCCAAGGTACGCACACGATTAAGTAGAGCTAAAAACACTCTTAATCAAACGCAAAGGAAGCTAGACATCACAAAGCTGCAGACCACTGAGATAGCCAATGCCTACTCCAACCAGCTCTCTCAATTACTCCATACAAATCCCCCTAGTTCTGATGTTCCCGACATGCAGTGGCAGCATATTGCGAATTCTATGACCACTGCCGCAACAACCGTACTGGGTTATGAAAAACCACGCTCAGACAAGCCCTGGTACGATGACGAATGTCGCGAAATGTCTGAGGAAATGGATGCTGCATACAAGGCAAAACTGCAGCCAATGGCGATGCGTGCGGTGACGGAGCGTTATAAAAGAAAAGGAGGGAGATGAAACGCCTGTTCAGACGGAAAAAGCGTCTGTGGAAGAAAAGAGAGAGCCAGGATATCGAAAACTACAGGGAGGCCCGAAAGTTCTACCAAAAGGTTAAAAGTAAAGGTTTTGGAACAGGGATCCCCACCTGTAAGGACAGAGACGGAAATCTGGTCACGGACACTCAGAGTGTGCTGCAAATATGGAGGGAACACTTTCAATCTCTTCTCGTTCCCGAAGGCAGCATAAGTGACGGAATCGCACCAATCATCGACGATGGAGTAGATTGTCCACCACCGAGCCAAAACGAGATCAGCACGGCAATTGCCCGGCTTAAAAATAATAAAGCTGCGGGAGCCGATGGACTGCCGGCAGAGCTTTTTAAAGCCGGCGGCGATGACCTGGTAACATGCATGCACCAGCTCATAAACACGATTTGGCTCAGGGAATGCATGCCCGATGATTGGAATCTGAGTGTCCTATGTCCCGTGCTTAAGAAAGGCGATCCTAGTGTGTGTACCAACTATCGCGGGATTAGCCTTTTACCCATCGCATACAAGGTCCTGTCTAGTGTGTTATGTGAAAGACTAAAGCCCCTCCTGGCGAACCTGATTGGACCTTATCAGTGTGGCTTTAGACCTGGTAAATCCACCACCGACCAGATATTCACGCTACGACAAATCCTGGAGAAGACCCAAGAAATGCAGATCGATACCTACCATCTGTTCATCGATTACAAAGCTACATTTGACAGTCCGATACGACAGAAATTGTTGGATGCAATGGCTGAGTTTGGTATCCCCGCAAAACTAATTCGACTCTGCGGGATGACACTGACTGACACGAAGTCTTCAGTGAAAATTGGCAAAAATCTGTCAGAGCCATTTTCTACCAAGCGAGGCTTTAGACAAGGCGATAGTCTGTCCTGCGATCTCTTTAACATCGTAATGGAGATGATCATGCGGAAAGCAGCAGTAAACAGGAATGGCACCATATTTAACAAAAGCCACATGTTGCTCGCGTATGCTGATGATATCGATATTATTGGACGTGGATTGCGAGATGTTACTGCGGCTTTTTCGAGCATTGAAAAGCAGTCGGCTGAAGTGGGTCTGGTTATAAACGAGGACAAAACCAAGTTATTTGTTTCAACGAACAAAGAGTCCACTCGTCTGGGACGCTGCGTGAACGTTGACAACTATAACTTTGAAGTGGTAGATGATTTTGTCTACCTTGGCTCCGCCATAAACAAAAATAATAATGTCAGCCTCGAAATCAAAAGACGAGTATTGATCGCAAACCGCTGCTACTATGCGCTAAGCAAGCGATTTAACGACAAAGCGCTCTCTCGAAAAACAAAGATCCAGCTCTACCAGACTCTGATCCTACCTGTCTTGCTCTACAGCGCAGAATCGTGGGTAATGACACAAGCGGATCAATCTATTCTGGGAGTCTTCGAGAGAAAAATACTCCGCAAAATATTTGGACCCATCATCGTGAACGGCGAGTACCGTCGTCGAATGAATCATGAGCTGTATGAGCTGTACAACGACATCGACGTGGTCAAGCGCGTTCAAATAGACCGAATGCGCTGGCTTGGACACGTTGTACGAATGGACGACAACGCTCCGGCTCGAAAAGTCTTCGGCAATAAACTCGATGGGCGGCGCAGGCGGGGGCGACCAAAACTCCGATGGATAGACCAGGTGACGGAAATGTTAAGTAAGCTTGGTATGACGAACTATCTACGGTGCGCAAAAGACCGAAGCGCTTGGAATGGTTTTCCACGTGCGGCTACTGATAGATGAATTTCTGTTGTTGCTGCCAGTAAAGAAGAAGAAGAATAGCTGGAGGACTGTAGCATCATTCGTCTCTATATATTTGGTATGGAATTATTTAAGACCAGTGGTGTATGTGACCGAGATCTACGACAGAAAAAAATAGAATACTCACGAATTGAGACATTTCTCAAATCTGCATCAATTAGAGCGACGAACACCATACAACAGTGTAATATTAGCAATTACGAATGAGTGTGGAGGATTTTATTTCCCTGAGGCACCCATGGATTTTGATTTTGGAAATTGTTTGATCGCAAAACATATCGCGTTGGCTACTGCATCCTTCTGTATTTGATGTTGCAAAATAGCTCAATAAATTGAACGTTTCTGAGAACCGCACATGTAATAACAAGATAAAAAATGTTGCAAACAAGTCAAATCATATTGAGGGATGAGTGTACACACAAAAAATCGCTAAAACCCCTTGATCGCGCGTTACAGGAGTTAAGAAGCAATACAGGTTTAAGTTATGCTTCTTAAATTAATTTAATCAAAAAATATAAGGGAACTGATGCATAGCTACTATGTATTCCAATGATACCCACGGCTTTGCCGTTTGATTCAACTGATTACAGTTTCCAGATCGGTTAGAATTTGCGATGACAATCAGTAATGCTGAAGGACAGTGTATTGTGTATTTTTCCATGAACAGCTTTATGTTGCATGTTCACGTGTAGAAATAGGTGCCCGGACATAATCCCCAACACGATTTTGGGGCTTATGTCCGCCTCGCTCTGCGGACATAACCCCCAATTTGCATGTGGGATTATGTCCGCGGGGCATAACGGACATAAGCCCCAACAAATATAACGGACATAACACCCAAACTAATTTTGCGACTAAAAGTAATGAAAAACGTTGATGAAGTTGATGAAATGTATACCTCAAAATTTTTTGTAAAATTTTTATGAGAATATCAAAAAAAGATACATTTAAGTCAAAACTTCTTTAGGCAGGACGAATACTGCCCGGTCAGCTAGTATAATATAAAATACAACAAATTACAACTTTTAAGTGTTTTTTTCAAATGAATCGTACGATCGTAACATTCGTAAGACTAGAATTACCCATATGGATAAATCCTGTGTTGCGGACGTTACATTCGTACGCATTTATGTTTTGTTATATTAATACTGTTTGCGTTATGAGTGAAATATTTATAAATAAACTTCAGCAAACAACAGTTATTTGAGAGTATTTTGAAATGGCATTTAACTGTTTGCTTAACTACTTTTGACAAAAAAGATATTCGAGCCAAAAGTGCCGTTGCGGTCGTTACAAAAAATGGAAGTAGTTTTGGATGCCAATGTGTATTTCCATCTGTTTTAGCAAATATTGCATAGTAACAAAAAAAAAAAATAGAAATACATAGAGGAAAGAGGAATATTTAAGGATTTTAAAAAGACTTTAATAAGAGTTATACATTTAGTGGTTCATCCAAAAATTTGAAATCCGTCCGTTGCGGACATTACGTTGCGGGCGGTACACTTTATCCTACTATCTTATATGTCCTAAAATATTGTATCCACATCAGACAGGAGGTATTGACAAACACAGTTATAAATATAAGAATTACATATATTATATGAAAGGGCCCGGTAGGTATCGCTGGAGAGGACTTATTTCGAAAATTTGAGTGGAAGAACCAATTTATCTGAAATTCAGAATGTATATGGGTTTGATAAAGAGAAAACATTTTAACATACAAATAGACTCGACAGGTGGCGCAGGGGTGGACTTATATCGAAAATTTGAATAGATTTACCAATTTAACTGAAATTCAGAATGTATGTTTGTTTGATCATGAGAAAAGATTGTATGTACATTTGCATTAATACAATGCAGATCAAAATGGTACTGGCACCACAAGAGCTGACTAACCGCAATACATGGCAGTAGCATGAAATTTTGTTGATGTTGATGAAATGCTCTCAATATCAGACCCGCCACCAGGTTGTGTCGTTTATCTGTAGAACGAATGCCCCCATTCCACAAACATTTCATATGAGTTTACAATGACCGACCGACGCGTTTTTTACATTAAATTGAAGACAATGGATTAGATTTTAAGTTTATTATAAAACTAAAAGGAAATATGGTGGTTTTTACCATTTTTATGAACATTTAAAAAACATATATTTTAGAAATACAGACAAAAGCACAAAGTAGGTGCCGTTTTTGACCTGCCATTAATAAAAAGATCACCGAAAATGGATATGCTTTATATATTTTGAGGGTTAAATACATAGCCCATTTATGGATTAACAAATATATGTGGTTTTAACAATTTTGAAATTCTTTCCTTGGTATACATTATTTCGGATTTACCCATATGAGTACCCCGAAAAACGTAATATCCTTTTATACCCCATAAATGAGAATTTTCTATTTGTAGATACCCCTATACTGAGAAGTTGCTTTTGAGAAATTCGAAGGAGCGATGTTGAATCCAAGCATGGACCTCGCATATGATAGTCGTGTGTTGAAACCATCATGCCACGACCGGCCGTACCTAGAAATAATATATTAAAATAGTTTAAGCTTTACATTGCTTTCATGCGCATAAATTTTTTTACTCGCTGGTTTGGCGGTCTTTTACCAAAGGGTCACTCAAGTAAATACCCATGTAGGGAGTAGTGCGGAAGGTGGTTCAAGCTTGGCCAATCGATATCTTTCAGAACTGCAGGGATTTCTTACATTTTTTATCATATTTAGTACAGTTAGACTTTTTTTCAGAAACTTGAACTTTACAATTTTTCCTTCTTGTGGGTTATGTAGTTTCCTGGGAACAGTACATTATGGATGTATCTTCTTCACAAACGGTACATGACTGGGCAAATTGAGGGTGATATTCGGATTCAGAAGGTAATTTTATATAAGAATCAGCAGGAACAGTGTCATCGATTACACCACGGTTGGTTACTAGTGATAAAATACTGTTTGGGCACGCCCACTGATCGAAAATTTGCAAATGTTGTGCCGAGTACTATTAAAGCATATCCATTTGCGGTGATCTATTTATGAATGGCAGGTCAAAAACTGCACGTTCCTCGTGCTTTTATCTGTATTTCTAAAATATATGTTTTTTAAATGTTCATAAAAATGGTAATAAACCACCATATTTGCTTTTAGTTTTATAATAAACTTAAAATCTAATCCATTGTCTTCAATTTAATGTAAAAAACGCGTTGGTCGGTCATTCAGAAGATATAAATAATGGTTAGTAAAGATGGGCATCCGGCATATAACGTCCGCAACGAAAAACAAGGTTTTTTAAATTTAACTCCTTTAATATTTAGTTTTTCCTCAATCGAAGAACGTTCATAAAGAGAGCCAATAGTGCGCTTAAAATATGTATATAGAAATATGTATTTTTACACCAATCGACAGAAAAATATAAATGACAAAGTGCGTAACGTCCGCAACGGAATGAATTTTTTCAAAATTTTATTAGAATTGTAAACTCATATGAAATGTTTGTGGAATAGGGGCATTCGTTCTACAGATAAACGACACAACCTGGTGGCGGGTCTAATATTAAGAGCATTTCATCATCATCAACAAAATTTCACGCTACTGCCATGTATTGCGGTTAGTCAGCTGTTGCGGTGCCAGTACCATTTTGATCTGCATTGAATTAATGCAAATGTACATACAATCTTTTCTCATGATCAAACAAACATACATTGTGAATTTCAGTTAAATTGGTAAATCTATTAAAATTTTCGAAATAAGTCCACCCGAGCGCCACCTCTCGAGTCTATTTGTACATAAAATGTTTTCTCTTTATCAAACCCATATACATTCTGAATTTCAGATAAATTGGTTCATCCACTCAAATTTTCGAAATAAGTCCTCTCCAGCGATACCTACCGGGTCCTTTCATATAATATATGTAATTCTTATATTTATAACTGTGTTTGTCAATACCTCCATAACAGACTGTGGATACAATTTGTAAGGACATATAAGATAGTAGGAAAAAGTGTAACGCCCGCAACGTAACGTCCGCAACGTAACGTCCGCAACGGACGAATTTCAAATTTTTGGATGAACCACTAAATGTATAACTCTTATTAAAGCCTTTTTAAAATCCTTAAATATTCCTCTTTCCTTTATGTATTTCTATTTTTTTTTTACTATGCAATATTTGCTAAAATAGATGGAAATACACATTGACATCCAAATCTACTTAAATTTTTTGTAACGACCGCAACGGCATTTTGGCTCGAATGTCTTTTTTGTCCAAAGTAGTTAAGCAAGCAATTAAATGCCATTTCAAAGTACTCTCACATAACTGTTGTTTGCTGAAGTTTATTTATAAATATCTCACTGATAACGCAAACAGGATTAATATAACAAAACATAAATGCGTACGAATGTAACGTCCGCAACACAGGATTTACCCATATAACCTTTGTAAGTATGTACCCTTTTCAGGGGGACCCATTTCACTAATTCACAAATTAATACAATAAAGCCATGTCCGTCTGTCCGGCTGGGTAGATGGTTAAGACGATAACTAGAGTAATTCATAATTAATTCAAAAACAAATTTACCAGTGGCATAAAAATCCCGTCACGGTGTTGGTGGAAAATGGGCGTAATAGCCAAGCCCCTTAAAATACCTCCCATATAAAATTACCTATTTCACTAAAAACACTATTCTGTCGTTAACTTCATGTTGGGGGCTCTAAGTATTATTAACATAACCTTGCATACATTATAGTAGCCAAAAACCACATTTTTGCATTGATGTTAACAAAACTTTGCACATCTTATTTGTTTACACTATTATAATGTGGTAGCCAAACTAAGCATGTCGGTTCAGATTTATATATAGACACCATATATATATATATGTGTTTCATTTATACTTTTTGAACAGAGCTAGTGAAGTTTGATTAAAATTCCAAAGGATAAAGACGTACAAGAAATGCATATCGTTAGAAAGAGAATACTATAAAGTTTAATAGCACAGTACAACGCATGATTTTAGGACTCAATTCACGTGAAAAGAAAAAGTTCTGCATCATTCGTTTTGTCAAGTTAATTGTCCTAATAATTTAATATTGATTTGAAGTTAGTAAGTATTGTATAGGGGAATTTGTCACGTTTTAAGAAGCTCTTTTGTTATATGGTGGCGTATGATTATGCGTATTATATTCCACGGCAATCACACGCCACTGAGTACAACAGTTTTATTGCAACTGCTACAAAATAAACCCAGCTAAAAATCATTTGTTGAATGGAAAAGTGGAACTGTTCCTTATGTAGGGAAACGTTATATGAACAGATTAAAGGAAGTGTATTTTTTAATTTTTATACCCTCACCCTACGGGTAGGAGGGTATATATCATTTGATACGACCCAAAAGTGTAACACATAGAAGGAGTCACTTTAGACCCCAGGTTTCTTTGAATTCGATTCATGACTTTTTAAGTCGTTTGAACCATCTCCGTCCCTTTTGTAAAAATCGTTATCAGGGCGAAATAAATGGACCGATTGCAATGAAATTTTCACTGTGTGAAAACTGTTTGATACTGGCCATAGGGCCTCTATCATAAGCTACATAAAAACATAATAAGACAAAGGGGCGTGGCACCGCCCACACAAACCGAATTTTCAATCGGTCATAGCTCAAGAGCCATTAGATATATGAAGTTGAGATTAGTTACATATGTAACTGATACAAAGAGGATTACGTCTCGCTGGAAAATGGGCGGTGACACGCCCCTTTTGTAAAAATCGTTATCTGGGCGAAATAAATGGACCGATTGCAATGAAATTTTCACTGTGACCAAACGGCTAATGATACAATCATAATGATTTATATGGGCTTAGAATTAGAAAGCAGCAAGGACCTTTTTCGAAATTTTACATTTTAGATGTAAAAAAGGACGAAAAGAGATAAAACTGGTAATAAACGGCTAAAGGTATAGTTGCAAAAATTAAAGTGATATTTTAGTTGTGCGATTTGAAGTTAATTTTCGAAATTCGTTCTTTAGTTGTTAAAATACTGAAAAGGGATAAAACTTGTACTATCGCCCAGACCAAATGCCTAAAGGTTGAGTTATGAAAATTTAGAATTGCTGACTAGAATTAGAAAGCCGCCAAATGGGGTTTTTAAAAATTTGAACATTAAGGTGTAAAAAGGCCTAAAAGAGATAGAACCGGTACCATCACCCAGACAAAACGTCTGAAGCTATAATAATGGGTATGCTTCCTATAAATTTAGAGGAAGTACCAGTCCATTTTAGTTGTGCGATACGAATGTGTTTTTTGAAATTCGTACTTTTAGGCATAATAAGAAACTAAAATGGTGCAATCACTCAGACCAATGTGATAAAGCTACAATCACAATCGTATTATGAAGCGTTTGAATTTTACCTGTATTGTTTAAAATCAAATGAAGATTCATTGTAAGTACGGGTGAAGCAAAGCGAGGAAAGCTAGTAATATTAATATAATCCATTTCATACAACTCTTGTAAAACAAACTCTATTAGCAATAAAAGAATAGATCTTGAACCGAACGATGAAAACACATTCATTATATTTTATGTTTTACTGAGGGTGAGGGTATATGTAAGTCGGGTTGCCCGACTGAAACTTTCTTACTGGTTTAAAATTTGTTTCAGCTTAATCGGACTAGTGGTTCTCGAGTTATGTCAAACAAAAGAGCCTAAAACGTCGTTATTGAATTATTATGGCATGTAACTTTACAAAACGAATGATGCAAAACTTCTTTTTTTGGGGCTACTTCACGTGCAGTTCTCAATGATCAATGAGCTGAAAAATGTTGTACTGTGTAGTTTATACAAATTAATTTTTATTTTGGACATAATTCAGAGTGAAACTCAAAAATTTTTTCAAGAAGTATTTTTTGGAGAAATAATATCTTATATGAGAGAGAAAATTCAAACGGACTATAATGTCTTAAGGAAATTTTGGAATAATGTACAGAAAATTGTTCTTATAAAACATGTTGCCATATCTTACAACGAAATACCCAAATTCTCAAAACGTTAAAAGTATGTTCCAAAATTTCAAATTTTGTACTAAATTTTATTATTCAAATCTAGTCTTTATTTATTTTTAAATATAATTAACAGTACATGTTCTTATTTCCCTCGCAAATTCTAAGGCTTGTATGCAAGGATATTAAAATAATAAGTAGAATTACGTAAAAAATTAAATGTTTAAAACTAAATTAACAATTCATGGTATATTCTACATTATTTTTTTCGCTTCTTTGCGATTGTATAAAAAAATGTTTTGAATTAAGATTTTTCGCTAGGTAGCTGGACATCTAAGGTATTTTTCCCATGTTTATTGATGAATTTAGGAAATTTGAACCTGCCTTTTGCCCGTCTTCTTGTGTTTTACCGGTAATCGATTGGTTCCAAAATGTTGTCATCCTGGAACTCGTTTATTATTGTTGTTTTGTGTATGTTTTTGATATTTAAAATTTATTGTTTTTGATTGTGCTCATTATTGAGGTAATTTTGGTTTTGAACGGAGTTGTGATTTTGATTGTGCGGCACATGAATTTCAAGGGTGTTGTTTATTTTATTTTCCATTAATACTTTGATTAGTCTGTTTTGTGTTGTTTGTTATATGTTAGAATAACAAGCGTTGCCAAATGCCGTTATACCGTGACGCATGTATGATTCTGCCAGCGAAAAGTAGGCTTGTTTCGTGACTGTTAGTGGAACGCAAATATTTAAGTGGTACAGAACATATGATCCTTTACGTAGCTTTTATTAAATGCTAGCATGTGGTCTTTCCAGCTTAAATTATGGTCATCTATTAAACCTAAGTATTTATAATTATTTACTTGTTCTATAAAAAAAATACACCTGTCATAATGCAATAAAGGACACAGCTTATTTTCACGGTGTCGTGGAATTTTATCGTATGTCACTTTTAACGACGTGGGATAATTTAATAGGCATCAGTTTCGTTTTGTTTGAGTTTATTATTAGGCCATTTTCATGACACCACCTAGAGATTATGTTAAGTTCCGACTGCATCGTACGAACAGCTGTTTCGAAATTCTCTTGTGACACGATTATGGCAGTATCGTCAGAGTAGGCAAAAGTTGTACTACTTTTTAGTTGATTTAGAATTTCATTTGCGTATATAAGATACAATATCGGACCAAGCTTCGATCCCTTTATTCATTGAGAACCATTACTCATTGAGATTTCATGGCTTTGATTATTATCAATTTTAACCCTAAACGATCTGCCATCCAAGTAGTTTCTAAACCATTCCAGGCACTGGCCACGAATCCCATTCCTTTCCAAAATGTGTATTAAATTCGTATGTGAAAGCGTGTAGAATGCTTTGCTGAAGTCTATAAAAAGAGCCAAGCAATACTTGTTTTATTTAAGTTTTATTGATGTGAGTAGAGAAGTGACCCAATTGTTTATTTATTTTTTTCCTTTTAGAAATTCATATTCATGTTTGCTAATTATTTTGTTTTTGACGATTCAGTCGCCTCACAACAATTTCTTCTAATATTTTTTCCATTACCGGCAAAATTCATGTTTGAAAATCGTCCTATCAAGTGAGGCTTTTAATAATTTGGCTATGGAACACTAAGTTAGACTTGTGTTTATTATTAACGTTATTGTTGGTTTGAGTAATTCCGCGTTGCATTTTATATCCCTTGAATGAATGCCGTCTACGCATGCTCCTTTTTTTGAATTTAAAGTTTTTAATATATTTAAAGTGTCTTGCTCATTTGTTGGTTTTAAAAAAGTGAGTTATTAATTCTTTTTTTGTTACTATTAATTGTTGGTAGATCGCATTTATATAATATATTTTGCACGTTCTAATAGTGGTATAATGGTGAACGAGGACAAAACTAAGTTTTTAGTTTCAACGAACAAAGAATCTACTCGTTTGAGAAACTGCGTGAACGTTGACAACTATAATTTCGAGGTGGTACCAAGGCTCCGCCATCAATACCAAAAAAAAACGGCAGCCTCGATATTCGAAGATGAATGCTTGCTTATATATGCTATTACTGACTAAGCAAGCGATTTCATGACAGAGCCCCCTCTGAACGAACAAAAACTAACTATACCAGATACAAGCCCTACCTGTCTTGATGAATGGCTCAGAATCCTGGGTTATAACTAGGGCAACCAATTTTCAGCATATGCTGAATATTGCTGATGCTGCTTAATTTAACGATTTCAAGCGATCTTGCTTATTTTAAAGGTTTGTGCTTTTTTATGCTATTTTAGCCCTTATTTACATTTTTGATACATTTTGATAAAATATGTTTCTATCAATTGAAAATTTTTACATATCACAAGCCTTTGCGGTTCATAAAAATATGACACGTAGTATTAAATTTGAAAACTATCCTCTTCTTTTACACACAGCCTGTGTTCAAGATTTTGTAACAGCCCTGTTTTGATCGTTAGCTTATATCGTTCGATTCGTTATATTCCTATAGTTTTTAAGGCGCCTTATCGAAAAGAAAAATTTAAACTTATGAAACCTAATGTGCCTTTATAACTGTAACCAATAACGACCCGATAGGGAACGTGGTTGGAAGCAGCGGAGTATACTAATTACACTGTTCGACAATGTTTTTTTTCTTGTGTTTCATTATGTGTTTCTAAGAGTTTTTGACACGGGAAATTCAAATACGTAATCAGAATTTTGCTATCAAGCGTAGTTTTTTGGCTATTTGCAAATAAGTTTTGTTTTCCCTAAAAATTTGTATGGAGGCGATTGTTTAAAAAATTTAGTAGAAACAGGCGGCAACATCAGCAACATGCCTTTTCGGCTGCAATTATCGCCCTATTCTATTTTATAATCACCTTATTCACTTTTTAATATTCAACATAAAATTGTGATGCAACGTGTCCTTCAAAGTGCATTTTTTGCCCTCTTATTTGGATTTCTTTTATAAATGCAAATACCAAGAAAACTGAGTCTGATGAAGGAAATCTAAAAACATATTTAAAATCATGATATTAGTAATGATAGGAATCACAATTCAGACACCCAGAAAAATATTCGCTGACTGTTCCTAGAACATTATAGGACAGTGCAAGGATATTAAGCATAAAATAAATCAAAACCTTTGTTTACTAATAGAAAACGCATATTTGTTCTTCCTATTTTTCATGTTTTAAGCTCTACTAGTATCGGTTATTGAATTTAGAAAAGATTCTGTTGAATCACATAAAGTTTTCATTATATTTATGCAAAATGTATTTTAATGCAACATAACGAAAGCTGAAAAAAATTAAATCCAAATAACTGAAGATCTGTGCCTGATGAAAAAAATCTAAAAAAAAAAATGAAAAATATTTTTTTTGGCATAACAGTGATATTTGGAAGACATAAGGGAAGCCGGCATGCCATCATAAAACTTGAGTCACCCCGATTGCCAATGAATGAAAGCTTGGAAACAATACAATCAATTCAACATGCTATAGAAAAACTATCTGATACAAATTATTTTAAAAAAATGACGGCCGTAATTGCGCTAAATCCTGGCTTTGTTGAAATTACTAAAATCAACACAATTATTATTTAAAACGTCCAAAAACAACGAGTGTGTTTATTGGAAAATATTATTTTTAAAAAGTCCAAAAACAACGAGTGTGTTTATTGGAAAATATTCGCCTTCTGAATCAACACTTTTTTAATACGCTTCCGTTTCATTGTGTGACGTGGAACGTGTTTTTTCTATATATGGACATTTTTTTTACAAACCAGCGTAAAAGTATCACCTTGGAAAATTTAAAAATGCACTTAGTGCTTAATTGTAATTTTGACATTAACCAAGGTATAATCTCAGTATAAGATATTTATTTTTTTGGTTTAAAAATTACTTTCTTTGTATGAATACCCGACTGAATAATTTTGTTAATTAACTTATTGTTTTTATTACTTCTTTAATAGATTTGAAATTGCTTTTTGTTTGTTTTCCAACAACAAAAAAAAATTATAAATGCTGAATATAAAATCTATCGTGCTTATTTCAAGTGTTTTTCATGTTTTTTTAAGTACTGAAACACGTTTTTTTCGTCCTTAAAAAGGTCGCCCTAGTAATTACACAAGCGGATGAATCGGTTCTGGCAGTATTCGAGGCAAAAATACTGAGAGTCAGATGCATTAAGGTGCAGCGGTTGCATTGGCTAGGTCGTGTTGTACGCATGGACAAAATTGCTCCAGCTCGAAAAGTCTTCGACAATGAACTCGATGGACGGCGCAGAAGAGGGCGACCAAAACTCCGTTGGAAAGACCAGGTTACTGAAGACCTTGCAGAACTTGGTGTGACTAACTGGAGAAGAAGCGCAGAAGATCGATGCGCTTATAATATTTTTCTACGTGCGGAATGCCATTCAATAGGATTCCAAAGAAGTGCCAGCTAAGTAAGTTATGTCCATGTTCCTCGCATATTGTGCCGGTTTTTTATGAACTCATTTCTGCGGTATTCATTTTCAGTATCTCGTTCAGTTTGTTATCGAATGTTTCCTATTCATTTCTTTGTTTTTATTATTTCTATTTTTCCTATAGCGTTGGTAAAGTTTATCGCTAACATGCCAATATTTTACTATTTGAGCATTTAATCAATGATAATCGTTTCGTTTTTTAGTTTTTTTCGTTTTGAATTTTCATATATTTCTAGGAATTTTTTATACATGCTCAAAAATTGTCCAATTTTTGATTTTGACTAATATGTGGTTCCAATTTGTTTTTTTTTTGCCATTCGCGATTGTTCCGTTTTTGGGTACCATCATTGCCATTCACGCATGTTTTTTCATGTGTTCCTTCACCTCCTACAAACCCAAACAGCGAATTGTGGTCAAGCTACGCACAGACGGTTGACAGATCTTACAATATTGCCGGAAAAATTTGCAGAAAATTGCCAACAACCGTGTGCACACTAAATTTTGTATGGCAACGTTTGCAGAAAAAGCATTGTAAAACAACCATATTGCCAGTCATCCGATAATCGTCAGAACCGCAAAATGTTGCCACCTTCAAATTTTTGTAAGATAATCGCAAACACATATAATTTGCAGATGTGCGAAGTTTATGCATCTGCTAATTTCACCATTTGCAGAGATTAATTTTATGGCAACACTATCCATGTCAGTACATTGCCGGTACTTTAGCAGATTTGACACAACAACACAACAGCTGCATGTGCACATGACAGAGATTTGTTTGTTCACACAAACATATGATCATTGCAGGTGCCTTTGTTTCTGTTGACTTCTTTTCTTGTGTCTCGTTTACAATGCATTAAAGCCATTAAAAGACATCATGCCAATGTACGTTCTTGTTGTTTTTCTTTTGCACTGTTGATGTTCATATCACAAATAACAGTCATCGCTCTGTTTTTATGTATTTCACTTATGTTTTGTTCCAATTCGTTTATAAAAATTTTGATGTTTGACCGTGGTGGACAATATTTGGGGAAAAGTGTTAATGTTTTTGTAGTTAGATCAACGCGAAGAGATTTTTAGTGTTGAGTGTTTATGTTAAATGTTGAATAGTCTATATTATCACGGAGTTTAACAGCAACATTTCCATCTCTGTTTAGGAAAACAGTGTTGAAATTGTTTATCTTTATTTCAATTCTGCTGATAATTTTATGTAAATGCACCAGAAATTTGTTAAATTTTTAGCAATGAGCGTATATTCATGTAAACAAATGGTAATCTAGTAAATTATCATTGATTTCATTAGAAGTGTTGATTAAACTCGTATTATTAATCATTTTGGTTAATTGTAAAATTTTTAATCACTCAAAGACGATAATAAAAAGAAAAAAAAATATTTTATATTATTAATTTTGTGTGGTTTTTTTTAACTTTGGGAGTTCAAATATAATTTTTGTGAATCTTTTTCGCAATAATTTAGTTATTTTAGTTTTTTTGTATTAGTTTTTTTTTTTCAATTAACAAATTAGTTCTACATCAGTTTCATTATTAATGTTGACAAAAGATGTTTTTATCGATTTTCCGCGCATAGATTTCGCCATTACGAACCCAAACAAATTTCCAATTGGCCTTTATTTTTGTTAACCATAGTAAGCGACGTTTTTGGGGATGTCAGCTGATCATTTATTCTTCTCGCTGCTTTCCTCCATGTTTATACCCGTATACCCTGCAAACATTTTCTATCTTATAAGATACTAAATGGTAACGCCATGTGGATGAAAACCATCGTATAAGATATCGTAATTTTATCTTAATAGTAACTTCTTTAGTGAGAAAATGTACCCCGCTTAAGATAAATCCATGTAGTAACTTTTAAGTCTCTTTCAGAAGTGTATATTACGATTCTTTGATAAGTGACGCATTATGATCCTAACAAAGAGTCAAAAAAGTGTATTTTAAAAGAGTCAAATAGGTGTCTTTTGAAACGGTCGAAAATGTGTTTTTAATTACACAATGCAACAAATTTTTGATCCCGGCTTCTAAATAGTTGATCCTTATGTAACATTTCATGCTGAATTCAAATCTGCTCTCAGATATTTGGAAAGTAGAACAGTTTTTGAGGTATGGTCAAATTTCCATTTTTAGTGTTTTGAAAAATGGTAGGTCTACTAAAATGCCATTTTCTCTGGCTATAATTCACCGATTTTACTGAACTGTAACAGAAATAAACGTTAATAAAATTATTTCTTAAAAAAACGATAGTTGATTAAAATCCAATTATTAATGACGAAATTATGGCACTTCAAAGTTGGAGTTTTCGCTGCCTTTAATTAAGTTTGTTTCCGTAAAAATTGCCCCGGTTTCAAACTATTGCATGATAGAATAATGTGTTACAAAAATTTTTTGCCCTTGGTCATCAAAATCGGATAAAAAATACTTCCGCATTTGCAGCATTTGGGAAAATAACCCAATTTTTTTTTTAGATTTTCCTATGTGACTTGTTTAACAAAAAATTAAGAGTTATTTTTCGGAAAGCAAGCAAAACAACAATTACTACTACTCTCAAGAAGAGGTATCTGTACTTAATTGTGAATGTAGCGTTTATTTTTCAATCGATTTTGATGACCAAGGGCAACAAATTTTTGTAACATATTATTCTTTCATGTAATGATCTGAAACCGGAGCAAATTTTACGGAAACACGGAAAAAAACTTAATTAAAGGCAGCGAAAACTTGAAAAATCATTAAAATTTTTACAAAAATCTAACTTTAAAGTGCCATAACTTCGTCATTTATGATAGGATTTTAATCAGCTATCGTTTTTTTAATAAATAATTTTATTATCTTTTATCGACATCGGTGAACAAAAACCAGAGAAAATTACATTTTAGTAGACCTACCTTTTTTCAAAACACTAAAAATGGAAATTTGACCATATCTCAAAAACTTTTCTACTTTCCACATATTTGAGAGCAGATTTGAAATCAGCGTGGAATTTTACATTAAAATATATTATTAAATATCCGGGATACGGAAACTTTTGAAATTTTGTGACATAGTGTTATTATCATTATTTATTTAATTTTGTTTATTTGATCAAACACTTATTTGCTTTGAGGACAATGAATACAAATTAATAATGAATCAGTAACTTTTTATTAATATTTTTTAAAAATGATCCTAGCAAATTACGAACTGGTCACAGCACCATTTACAATGTTACTAACCGCATATTTCAATCTCTTTTTCCTCCAAGTTTTATGTAGTTGTAAAATTTGAATAGACAAACAATCGTTAAAGTAAATATTTAGAGATGAAAATACGACGGTCCTGCATTTTGTTTTTGTAAATTTGTTTTCTATCTTAGAACCAACTTTTCGGAGTGACGAAAAAGTAAAAATTTTGAGATGGCGATGAAAACAATCAGTAAAATGTTTGCAGGGTACCGATGCCTTTCTATCTTACTAACTATCTCTTTTTTTACGTAGAGAGCTAAGCTCAACAGCAATTCTCGTTTTAGATTTCTGTGGTACGTCAGTTTCTTTTAACTCCACATTCAATGTATTTGCTATTCTCTCAATAACATCGACTGCGCTCAGATCTTTGTTGTTTATGTTGTTTATTTCAATATTTTTTTTCGATAAGTTCCTGTTCAAGTTTATATATTTTGGTTCCCTACTTGACTACTGAGAGGGTGGTTTGTTGATTTTGTAATTGGGTGCTGATTGTCGCCAATTGTGTTGTGATTTGTGCCATGTTTTGCATCATAGCTTTCATGGCATCGTCCATATCTGCTGCAGGATTTTGTTGTAACGATTTAGGTTATGAATTATGTTCGTTAAATCTTTTGCTGTAATCGACGAAAACTTCATCGTCTTCCTCTTCCTCATTTCTTTTTTGTTTCAGATTCGGAGAATCAGAATTTATTATATGATATTCCTGCGATCTCTGCACTTATGACATTTCCATGCAACATTTTTTTTTCAGAACTCATAAAATTGTAGGACCATAGCTGTATTGAACAGCAAGGTGAGAAATCAAAGCAGGCATTACATACACTGCATTTCATATGTTTTGTTGTAATTGCGAGTACGCATTGGGCACAAATTTGGTTTTGGATTGCCGCCATTTTTAATGTCGATCACGATTTATAGATTCGAAAAAAAAGTTTGTGATTGTATGCAGGGTGCACACTTAATTTTTCTTTTACTTGGTAGAATCGACAAAAAATATCGGTAGATTTAAATAAAAATCGGTAGAAAGTGAATTTTATTTAAAGAAACGTAAAAAATAACAAAAATATACAATTATACAATGTATAAAAAAATATAAATAACAGGAACTCAGTTTTTGTACATACGTAGGTTTAATAAAGCTACTAACATAACTTTTACTTGACTAGCAAACATTAGTAATTAGGAAGATTGCATGTAAGTTTCATTTGTGAAGTTTAACTTTTGTGTAAAAGTAATTGGGGAGAATATATAATTAATTCCCAACGCACATATATTTAGCAAATATTAGGTTGCTTATAGATTCACTTTTTAACCGATTTCTTTATTCGGTTGTTATTATTTTCATGACAGAAAATGTTCGATTTAAATTACTTAAAAACATTTCGTAAAAACATATTGTTTTCTCCACGCAAGGTTTTCCAACCTCGGACTAAATTCCCTTCAAATATTTCATTAATCTTTACTTTGTTAAACAAAATTATCGATCGGCACTCACTACTCAATGTTTCTTCACAATCCCAGCGGATTAAGAAAGTGTTGCTACAAAGAATACTCACTGCAAAAAAAGTTGCCACAGAAAAAATATCGGTAGATTTCAGGCCTTGTGCGGTAGAATCGGTAGATTGTAAAATTTACAAAAATAATCGGTAGAATCTTCCGAATATCGGTAGAAGTGTGCACTAGATAGGGTCGAAAAAAAAAGTTGCACTTGTCAGTCCCTAAATATGAAGATTAGGCAACAACGATTTTGGGACACAAGAAAAAAATTTTTTACGCGCACCCTAAAAACGGCCCATTTAGTTTTTTCTGTGCTGTGACTTCATTTGAAATCCGATCGAGAGAAAAAGACCACTGTTGTTTTTGGTTTTACAAAGGCTACATTTCCTCCATATGTCATTTTTGACTCCGACGTCAAATTTGACAAGTGACTGATTCTATCTCGATTTCTACCCCTTTTTTCCGGAGATTTTTCATAACGCACGTAAAAATCTTAAAAAATTGTGAATATATTGCTTTTGAATTACCCACTTTTATTCATAAACAAAAAAGTTACAAACGTTTTTAAAATGTACTAATGTGCTTTGAAGTCAAATTAAATAAATTAATTAATCATATAAATTTGTTTATATAACTAGTTTATTATAAACCGAGTGAAAATAAATAATTTTATCATAAAAATTCCACAATTACTTATATTAAGATGTTTAAGTATATTAGAAAGAAACGTTAATTTCGACCGCCAATACACTATAGGGTGGCTCGAATTCCATTAAGTTATTCAGATCAAATTTTTGAAGTGCGGAAAATTTACTATGTATAGTACAAGTATTTTGGTAAAAAAATTGAAATCGGACAATATCTTTAGTTTGCGCATCGTGGTCAAATTGGTGGGGAAGGTGAAAAAAAACCACATCAAGCCAAGAAACTGCTGCGGAGTCGCCCCTAGAGGGGTAAAATGGATGACCGACCCCCAGTAATTTTTTCCTCCTAACATTTTCCTCAGACATTCCTACCCCCATCTTCACACTCTACTCCCACCGCAAAAATGCGCCTAGAGGTGTTAAATGTATGACAGAAATTTTATGTGGCCACCTTAATAATTGAAGATAGAAGGTAGATATTTTCTAAGAAACTGTTGGAGTTGCAAAAATATTGGTGGTCTGTCATACATTTAACACCTCTAGGCGCATTTTTGCGGTGGGAGTAGTGTGTGAAGATGGGGGTAGGAATGTATGAGGAAAATGTTAGGAGGAAAAAATTACTGGGGGTCGGTCATCCATTTTACCCCTCTAGGGGCGACTCCGCAGCAGTTTCTTGGCTTGATGTGGTTTTTTTTCACCTTCCCCACCAATTTGACCACGATGCGCAAACTAAAGATATTGTCCGATTTCAATTTTTTTTACCAAAATACTTGTACTATACATAGTAAATTTTCCGCACTTCAAAAATTTGATCTGAATAACTTAATGGAATTCGAGCCACCCTATAGTGTATTGGCGGTCGAAATTATCGTGTCTTTCCAATATTCTTAAACATCTTAATATATTTAATTGTGGAATTTTTATTATGAAATTATTTATTTTCACTCGGTTTATAATAAGCTTTAGTTGTTTAAACAAATTAATATTATGAATTAATTTATTTAATATGACTTCTGAGCACATTTGTACATTTTAAAAACGTTTGTAACTTTTTTGTTTATGAATAAAAGTGGGTAATTCAAAAGCAATATATTCACAATTTTTTAAGATCTTTACGTGCGTTATGAAAAATCTCCGGAAAAAAGGGGTAGAAATCGAAATAGAATCAGTCACTTGTCAAATTTGACGTCGGAGTCAAAAATGACATATGGAGGAAATGTAGCCTTTGTAAAACCAAAAACAACAGTGTACTTTTTTCTCGATCGGACTTCAAATGACGTCACAGCACAGAAAAAACTAAATGGGCCGTTTTTAGGGTGCGCGTAAAAAATTTTTTTCTTGTGTCCCAGAATTGTTGTTGCCTAATCTTCAAATTTAGGGACTGACAAGTGCAACTTTTTTTTTTAATACTGGGACCGACCCACTCTAGTGTGCACACTGACTGTATGTTTTAATGCGACCACACTGTCTTTGTTATGACAGGGATGTTGAAATACGTAATATGTAGTTAACTAGTCCATATATGTGGTCAAAAAAATATATTTTCAGTTTTCTGGTTGCTGCTTTGCGATTTGGGAATGTTAAAAAAAAAACTTTTGTCAAAAATTGCCACCTCCTGGAAAATATTTTTTTTTACATACGAAAGAATATAATGAATTAAAAATACTAAAACAAACTCGTCCAAAAATGACACAATTTTGTTTTATTTTCTCAAATATCTTTTGACATAAATGAGATAACAAATACATTAAAGCATTTTTTTTAAAGGATTTTCAAAGTACTATCTGAATGCAAAGAATCTTTAAAATCGGTTCATAAATGCACATTTGAAATTTTGAAACACACGAGGTGGAGGGCCGACAATTTCCACCTCAGCTTGAACTATTTTAAATTTCATCACGATACTGTTCAAAAGTTACAGAATTCATTAAAAATAAATTAGTAAAAAAAATCTTTACTTTTTTGCCGTTGTCAAAAAAAGTCACCTACAATCAACGTTAAAGTTTTTAAATCAGTTTTTTTTATTTATTTATCCAAAATTCGCAAATATTTTTTTTGTATCAATATATCAACAATCTTCGAATTTCTATTTTAATTTTACGATAAGGTTTTTTTACTACATATTAAAAAAATAAAATTTTGAGAAAATTTTGACAGTTTTATCGCTTTTTTCATTTTGGGATAGATTATAATAAAATCGTTTTTGTGGGTCAGATTTTTATTTCGAAATGAACTGGTACCATCGCGTTGTGCTAGGGTTAAAATTTGGTTGTAAATAGTTGTTGGGTACATTGCTATAACGCTATAACGAAGTCCCACAGCGACCGTTGCCAGCTTTTATAGTTAGTTGTCGATGACCTGTTTATTTAGAAATTATTAGGAGAGAATACAATGTACACGTGTTTAATATGCACCGCTTATATTCATAGGAACATATATCGAATGCCACTTTATGCGAAAATTTGCAGGATGCAATGTGAACATTTCAACGAAATTAGAACATGGTTACTTACTTTCCATTTTTTGCTGGGTAGGGGTATGTCTTCATTTCTCATTACGACGTGTCCTGGCCAACGTTCGCAACAGAACACCCACCCACCCTATACGGGATTTCATTATCAGTTCGTGAGTACAATTAACGATGACCGTCAGCTTGTCTTAAGTACGCATATACCCACACACATATCCTTAATCGTAGCTAGGGATTCAAAGGCATTAGGGTGTATTGTTACTGATTAATTCCTTACGATTAAATTGCACCCACTAAATAAATAACCAATAAATTTAGTCGTAAAATTGGAATAGGTTGTAGTGATTTTCTGAATATGTTCTCAATGAATGATATTCGCAATAACCTGCATAATTGAATTTTTATTGTCTACTGGTAAAAAATTCACTTTGCCTTTCCACCATTGCAACACATTTTGTGCGATTTCATACAAGTAATGACAAGAGTAATTAAGGAATTTTACAGCCATTTTAATATCTTGGTAAACAGCAATTTATTCACTCACAAAAAACAACTTTCGTTAGAAATATACGTAAAAATTATCATAATAGTCTTGTCATAAAAAAAAAATTATTTAATTTTTTTAATTCTTCTTCTATTATCATAACACTTCAAAAATATTTTACAATATTAATATTAACATATTTTGAGTTATAACTAAAAAAATCCTTAAAAGTTTCGAAAGTAACTAGTCATTTAGATTTATTAATAACTAAATGCAACATTTCATGATGAATTCAAACCTGCTCTCAGATATGTAAAAAGTAAAACGGTTTTTGAGATATGGTCAAATTTTCATTTTTAGTGTTTTGAAAAAAGGTAGGTCTACTAAAATGCCGTTTTCTCTGGTTTTAGTTCATCGATGTTTGACGAAAATAAAAGATAATAAAATTATTTCTTAATAAAACGATAGCTGTATAAAATCCAATCATAAATGATGAAGTTATGGCACTTCAAAGTTGGATTTTTGTAAAAATTTTAATGCATTTTCAAATTTTGATGTAAAGGGAAAGTAAAGTATCGTTTATTTAATAGAAAAATCATTTTAAGACTTTTGTTGGATGACTTGCAGCTCATCCGTTGTTCGAATTAAAATTTGATATTAGTATGAAAAATGCTTTCTTCAGATTTTTCGTGTGCACCGGAGTAATTTAAATAAAATGTAACAAACGAGGCATTCTAATAAACAGAAATACAGTATTTTCTCTACACTTATTTACCACGACCGAAAATCGGAAAAATTTCAGATAATTACTTACTATAGTTGAAACAAGAAAACTTTAATGTGAGATGTTAAAGATTGACCCTCTCCCTAATCATGCAACACTATTTCTCTATATAAGTAACTTCTTCCACCCACATTGTTAGCAATTGCAGCTATAACATTGGGGTATGTTTGCAGGAAAACCCTTAAAGTGTTTGAGGATTACCTTCATATAACGTACTTTGGAACTTACGCATAATTTAAGTGGTGTTTGACAGTTCTAGTTATTTTTGTTTTTGTTCATATAACATACATCGCACTCGTAAGTCGTGTGTACGAGGGTACATAAGTTTTCGGCAAATCTTTAACAACGTCAGCAAAAATTGGGATGAATTAAAGATAGAATTACTTACACAATCTATGTTTCTTTTTCTTATGGGGATAATTAATGGACAGGCGTAATGTTGGACAGGCATTACAAAATTCAGCTGGGCCGAAAATGCCAATCCAGGCAATACTGCGAAATCCTTCACCGAAATTAATTAATACTTCTATGATAACAGTAAAATTGTTAAGTTGAGTACGTATTGAAAGACACTCGGTGTCTGTAAATTGTCGTGGAATATATATTGAAAACGGTCCCATTAAAATTTATTGATATTTGAAAGATTTGGAAAACCAAAATATTTAAATTAACCTCGAGCCCATTCAGTACACTGACCAAATTATACATATCTGTGGCCGTATGTAAAAACTAGGTAACTCTATTTTTCAGATTTTTGTTTTTCATATAACAAAGAAACTCTGTTTCTATTTTTAGCGTTATCTCATTTTTTGCAAAAAGTGGAGTTAACTAGTTTTTCCTTACGGCCACAGGTATGAATAATTTGGTCGGTGTACTGAATGGGCATCTACATTTCTATCATCGGCGGTCTCCTCGCTGTAGTGTCAAGTCAATTGGCGGGAAATAAAAAATAAAATCATGTTATATAAAGGGTAAGTACGTTTTTTAAGTTTTAGTTCCTGATGAGCACTTCTTTCCGAGGTAACATAAAAACTAATGATGTCGATTTTTCCATACCTTCAATATAAACAACTGCAAGACAACTGCACAAAATCGTTTATCGATTAATTTGTATCGAATGTACAAAGGGTGTTTACCTTTCAAAGCTGTAAACATCTTATTTTCTGTTTGCTCTTGGCAGTTGTGAATGATAAATCAAGGCTCAGAAGTTTTAGTGGGTTTTGTATTTATATTAGAAATCCAGACCGCAGGAAGTGCAAACTTTTGTCACACCGTTCTTACCGCTCAACACAGTACAATAAGAATACAAACGAATGATTTAATGAGGGGAAAAAACATTATTTGCTTATTTAATCAGAATGAAGAGCGAAAACCAGTTTGTTCATAATCGGACATGTAAAGTTTCTGTTACATTTATTATTTAAAAAAAATCTATAGCCAACGAAAATTCGCCAAAAAAGATATAAATTAATTTTATTCGATACCATTTTAATTTTTTCGTAAACAAATGCAGCAACATCAAGTAATAATGGCAACTCGAAATTTATTTAAATTGTAGTAACTTTCTCAAATAGCTTACAAAAATGCCATACAACGGTCATTTCGATTTCCATGGTCATTGCCCTTTGGACAAGCATTAGGAACAAATACTATTTTCCAACTAATACAAGTATGTAATATCATTTACTTAACGATAGTAAAGTATATAGTAGTATGTCTGTATGTATGTAGGTAGTTTAAGAAACTTAATATAATGGGAAACATGTTTGATTACTTTGTGATGTCCGAGCGGACACGTGTCGCATACCAAAAAACATTCCGCTTGAAGCCCTACAAGACTTAGTATTAGTTTTCACCATCGCAGTGACATTGTTGCATACATTTACGCGTTTATCGCAAATTTGTACGCATGGATGTATGTGCAACGATTTTTGGGTGAATTACTCAGGAAATGTCAGTCTAATTTAGGAGATTTGTTAATACCCCCACCCTGGTGGCAACTAACTTTGGACATGATTCACGTATGTCCATCTGTTCTATTTAGATTCTCCTGCAAATAATCAAACTATTCAGTAAGCCATACATACAAACATGTATGTTGTGTATAGATGTATTAACACATGCACTTACGTACATATCCATATTAATTTTATCAAGTGACCATAAAACGCCCTACATGAAAGTACACACGCACATGCCAAGCAAACCGTTTATCAGCAACAGCCAGCCAGCCATAGTTACCCACCCTCTTCTAGACTAGTTTGAGCAGACGCAGTAGGGGGCTGAACTGGACAATCATTTAAATATTTTTTATACAAAAGAAGGTTTCTGTTTTCACAAAAACAAAGTGCTCTCGCAAGCGCAAAAGGTCTGAGTGAATGTTCAGCATTTACACAATGAATGGGACTGGACTGGATGAATGGCACACAAAGGAAATCATTTAAAATATCAATACATGTCCAATGTTGTTGCATTCAACAACTTCATAAGCAATCACTGAGAACAATGGCATGCAACAGCCAGCAGAGAGCATTCCATGCCGAGATGTGGAAGTAATTTGTATGCAAGGTTTATACCAAAATTTGGTGCTACAGATTACTCAATGAATGACTGGATGCACATACTGGAACACAATACGCACATTGTCTGGCCAATATGTCCGTCCTTCGAAGTATTACCCCAGTTTTTCAGTGCACAATGACTGAAAATCAATAAGATTTTTTTAATATACACACATCATAGTGTATTGAGTGATGAAATCTGTGACATTAGTTAATGGTACATACAAATATATACGGTCATAAATACCTACATCGATCCGTATGCACTTCTCGTATTTTGTAGTGTTATCGATGTAAGGTTTATGTCGTGTGCCAAATGCGTAACAAATTTTGAAGTTGTGTACTATTTACATATACACAAACAGATGCAATAAAATTGTCGAATGGCATATATATGACAAATGTTGGACACTCGAAAGAAATGTACCTCACATTTATCTTAACTACATACTTTTTTGAAAATTATTTACTTTAAAAAGTTGTCTGCTGTTGCTGCAAACGTTACTGAAATATTCTACAAGTGCAAATTAGTAACAGATTAGTTACAAATACAAAATCGTAAATTTGCCTTCATGTAAAATTAATAACATCCCAAATCACAGGATTTTTTTTTTGGAATCAGCATGTGATTTTATTTTAATAATGACAGCACTACAATAATATCGTTTAAACTGTTGACAGTTGTCTAGTCAATTATAATTTACCGATTAGGGTGCTAACGCTTTTTAATTTAAAAATGTAGTATATTGTTAATCTTACCTCCAGACATAAATTTATCACAATTTTATCACTCTACATTATTAATTATTTAGAATACTGGGTATTCGCTTTTATCAAGTGCAGTCGCTTTTATCAATTTAAATGTATCTAATTTTTTTAAGAATGATTTAAGTGAAGTACAACAAAACTTACTTACTTAAGTGGCCAATTACAATTTACGAAACGTAGTTCATAAATTTGAGGCCTGAAGTTATAAAGAATTCCACACGCTTCGGTCTTCTGCCTGTGTTCTCCAGTTAGTTCTACCAGATGATGGCACATCGCCTACCACTTGGTCCTTCCAACGGAGTTTGGGTCTCCCTGCTCTGCGCCGTCCTTCAGGTTCGCCCTCAAACACCTTTCTCGCTGGAGCATTTACATCCATCCTGACAACATGTCCCAGCCATCGAAGTCGTTGGATTCTGACTCTTTTAGCTACGTCGATGTCGTGGTAAAGCTCATACAGCTCATGGTTCATCCGATGGCGAAACTCGCCTTCGACACAGATAGGTCCATATATTTTTCGGAGTACTTTTCTCTCGAATACTCCCAGGTTTTGTATGTCCGTTGTAGTAAGCACCCATGATTCGGCAGCATACAACAGAACAGGTAAGATAAGCACCTGGTATAGCTGTTTCTTAGTATTCTGAGAGAAGGTGGTGTTACTAAAGTGCTGCCGAAGTCCATAGAAACATCTATTGGCTAGCACTATTCTCCGTTTAATTTCTTGGCTGACATTATTTTTCTTGTTGACGGAAGATCCGAGGTAGGTAAATTCGTCGACTACCTTAAAACAATAATTGTCAACGTTCACGGTGCGTCCCCACAGAGAGGACTCTTTTTTCGTCGAAATCATTATTTTTGTTTTATCCTCGTTGACCGCTAAACGCATTTTTGCTGACTCCTTTTCCAGTGATGAGAAAACTGCAGTAACATCCCGCAGATTTCGGCCAATGATGTCTATATCATCGGCATAGGCTAGTGGCATGTGGCTCTTGTGGAATATGGTACCAGACATGTTGACACCAGCCTTTCTCATCACCTTCTCCATAACTATATTAAATAGTGTACAGGACAGGCTATCGCCCTGCCTGAGACCTCTTTCCCTGTTGAATGGTTCAGACTGATCCTTACCAATCTTAACCGAGGATTTGGTGTTGTCTAAGATACATTTGCAAAGTGGAATCAGCTTTGCAGGAATACCAAACTCAGACATTCTCGTAAGGTGAATATTTGATCCGTCGTAGATTTGCCAGGTCTAAAGCCGCACTGATATGGTCCAATTAGTTTTTCTACAATTGGCTTTAGACGTTCACACAATATGCTTGAAAGGACCTTGTACGCAATTGGTAATAGGCTTATTCCACGATAGTTCTTACATTCACTACGATCTCCTTTCTTGTATATGGGACATAACAGACTGAGACTCCAATCCCCGGGCATGCTCTCCTCTTGCCAGATGTTCTCCATGAGCCGATGCATGCTTGTAATCAGCTCCTCCCCGCCACTCTTAAACAATTCAGCAGGGAGACCATCGGCTCCAGCAGCTTTGTTGTTTTTAAGGCGGGAGATGGCCACACGAATCCCCCTCTGGATCGGAGGCGGACAGTAAACACCATCGTCATGGATAGGAAGGGGGTCTTCAGAAGTGGTGTTTGCATCTGCATTTTTAAAAGGATTTCTCCATATCCTCAGAACGTTATTCGGTATCCGTCACTAGCTGACCATCGCTGTCCTTGAAGGAGGGCAACCCTGTTTCACGCATTCTCGCTTTAACTCTCTTGTAGAATTTTCGGGCTTCCCCTCTGCTTTGGAGCAACTCTGTGCACTCATCCTGCCTCTTCTTCAGCTCCTTCTTTTTTCTTCTAATAAGACGAGTTGCCTCTCATCTCTTCTCCGATGTCCAGCTTTCGTTGTGCCTTGTTACGTACGTTTTTCGCCATGCTTAGCCTAGTGTGTACCTTAACAGCGGTAAGGAAGTGATCAGAGTCAATGTTCACACCCCTGATCACTCGTACGTCCAGAACACTCGATGCGTGCCTGCCATCGACTACCACGTGATCTATCTGATTCCTCGTCAATTGATCTGGATATAACCATGTTGCCTTATGAATATTTTTATGGTCAAAACTAGTGCTGCTAACTACCATATTTCTTGCCGCAGAGAAATCAATCAGTCTGATGCCATTGTTCGACGTTTCGGTGTGCAGACTGAATTTTCCGATTGTAGGCTCAAATGCGGTCTCCCTGCCTATTTTAGCATTAAAATCACCTAGTACAATTTGGATGTCATGGCTCGGGCTACGGTCATATACATTTTCTAGGCTCTCGTAGAACTCGTCTTTGTCCTCATCGCTTTTCTCTTCTGTCGGAGCATGGGCACATATAAGTGTTATGTGGAAAAACTTTGTTTTGACTCTTATGGTGGCTATACGTTCACACACCGGGTTGAACCTTGAGACTAGGTGTCGCAGTCTCTTGCCAACCACAAATCCACATCCAAACTCGTGCTTGTCCGCATGGCCACTATAGTAGATGTCGCACGTCTTAATGCGCGTGCACCCGTGTCCCGTCCACCGAATTTCCTGTAAAGCGGTTATGTCAGCCTTGTATTCTTCGAGGACTTCCGCCAGTTGGATGGAGGCACCTGGTCTATACAGTATTCTAACATTCCAGGTGCATAACCACAAATCATGGTCCTTAATTCGTTTGCGGTGGTCATCAACATTTTGGGGGGTCCATTTTATTCCTTTCTTACTTCTTTTCATTGCAATAGTTTATACGTCGGTGGCGGGTTGCAAGCCCAGCACACCACGTCGCAGTTTTCTCCTCCTGCCAGGATTTTATTACAGCCGCCATTCTGGGTCAGATGCTGGCCAGGGTACCGCTCACTCTGAGCAGACGTGCCTGGGTTTTAGGTTTCGCCCCTCACAGTTAGTCGTGCTCTGACGGGTGTCAGAGGCACGCTTCCAGGCGTCACCACGTGGAGGTACTCCGTCCGCAGTAGTACTACAAATACGGAGCTCTGTGAGTAGACTTGAAGTGCAATTGGCAAGGATCAATCTGGGTTTGCCAAGTTAAACCGATCAGAAGCTTTACCTTGCATCACACTCCCGACGCCCAGTACAACAAAACCCAGAACAGAAATATCAGTCAGGTAAACTGACTGATAAACACCATCACCCAATATAAGATATTGTTATAGTTTTGGGTTATTCAAATTAATAGATTTATAATTAAAATAAAATAACTTATGTATTGTTTTTTGTCTGCTAGTGGAGCAAAACCGTATAAAATTTTACTTATTTTAATAGGAGGTACAATTAGGGGCCGCACAACGTGTCTGATTTTTTTCGTAAATCAACGTTCTGTGAACGCTTACCTTTGCAAAATTTGTCTGAATTCAGTGTACATACAAAGTTTCAGTCGGGCAACCCGACTAACATATACCCTCACCCTCAGTAAAACAAACAAATTTCTATTACATTTATATTATTACTCGATTTCTTAAATGGGCGTGGTACATTTGTATGGGAGGTACCAGAAGAGGCGTGTGAGTTCCAATTTTTTCTCAAAAACTATATCCTGTTACAACTTAACAAAATACAGAATTTTGGCACGATCGTGTCGAGTGAATTGATATTATTACTCCATCTCTAAAGTGGGCGGAGTGGTACATTTGTATGGGAGGTATCAGAAGGGGCGTGTCTAGACTTCCAGATATTTTTTCTCCAAAACTTTATCCTGCTTGAACTTTACTTAATACAGAATTTGGGCAGGATCGCGTTAGCTCTATTGTTAATATTAATCGATTTCTAAAGTGGGCGGTACCAGATGTGTACGAGAGGTACCAGATGGGGCGTGGCTAGACTTCCAGTTTTTTCTCAAAAACTATTCTGTTATAGTTTTACTAAAAAAAAAATTTGGGTACGATCGCGTTGGATTTAGTGATATTACTACTCCATCTCTAAAGTGGGCGGAAAAGTACATTTGTATGGGAGGTACCCGAAGGAGCGTGGCTAAACTTCAAATGGTTTCCAAAACTTTATCCTGTTATAGCTTTACTAAGTGCAGAATTTGGGTACGATCCCGTTGGGTGTATTGATATTATAACGCGATTTCTAAAGTGGGCGGAATGATGTATTTGTATGGGAGGTACCAGAAGGGGCGGAGCCATGTAGCCCATTTGCAATACCGTAAGTAGTTTTGGGGAAATATTAACTCGTGCAAAATTTCAAGACATTTGGTTGCGTCTTTTGAAAGTTATCGTGCGAACCAGCCGGACAGCCACCAGACAGACAGACAGAAAGACAGACATACAGACAGACAGACAGACGGACATGGCTCAAACAACCTAAAAAGTCATGAATCGAATTTGGTTCAAAGAAACCTAGGGTCTAAAGTGACTCCTTCTACGTGTTACACTTTTGAGTCGTATCAGATGATATATACCCTCATCCTAAAGGGTGATGGTATAAAAATGATATGTATGTATGTAAAAGGGGAAATATCGGTTTTCTATATGGGAGGTACCAGAAGGGGTGATACGATATATTCCATATTCATTCACACTGCAGTAATTAATCGCAGCTGATGGCGTTGTTGTTGTCATTATCGATTTGCCTTGATAAACGACAAAATACCCAGTTGGACCTATAACTACATGTTTGGGAACATGGTTTGAATCAGTAAATTACTATAATAACAAGTATGAAGACATTTCAAAGGTCTAAGTGCATTAAATGATGAGGAATAAGTAAATTTGTGTGACAAATTTTTAGAGCAAATTTTTGTTGATTTTAATCAATATGTGGTTCGCTGGTTCACCTTTAAAATAATTGCTATTATACACCTCCAATGAGACTGATGTTAATAATATTATTAATATATTATATTAAAATCAGTCTTCACTTGCAAACATACTGAGATATAAATGCGTTTCTTAGTATGAAACGCAAACATTGTATGCGACATGAAGGCGATGACAAAAAAACGGTATTCCGAAATCAAGAGCAATCGTCAACGCAGAATTAATACATTTCATCTTCGGCAGATATGGGAATATACTAGGTAATCAACGTGGAATTATTGTCAAGTCACATAACCCCGTAAAATATTTTGTATATATTATACTAGTGGGCCCGGCAATGCTTCGCTATTGCATATTATTTTAAAAAAATGGGCGTTAAAGTGGGCGTGGTCGAAAAAAAAGTACCCTATAAGCCATGCCAGAGTCCCAGTTAAATACTGTGAAAATTTCAGGAAGATCGGTCCAGAGGTTTGGTCTCCTAAAAGGTACAAACAAACAAACAAATAAATAAACAAACACACATTCCATTTTATATATGATGAATTTCATATCAAAACCTATAAAAAAAGGAACATTTTGAACCCCGACCCCCTCAGATTTTATTGAAATTTTGCATACAGCTACATCTTACCTAAAGAAACACAACCTCATTTTTAGAAATTACATTTTTGAAAAAATATGGGCATGGCAAGGTACCAAAATATTTGAAAAATGGCGGTAGTTGGTACTTTAAAGCTGCGACTACAAGAATGTTAGTTGTTTTTTGAAAATTATTTAACAACGACATAAAACATTGTAATTTTATACATTTAATATAAAATAAAGTGTGATCATAGTATAATCTAAATGTTGAAATAAATATTGTAAATAATAAATAAATCGAAATGATTTAAAAATGACTGTAATAGTTACTTTTAAGCTGCGATTACTATGGAATGACTCAACCGATTTGAAAGATCTTGGTGCCAAAGGTATATAAGTCAGCTTTCGAAAACATACACTGTAAAAATTGTATATTACACAGTGTATGTTTTGGAAAGCTGACTTATATTCCTTTCTAATGGCACCAAGATCATTGAAATCGTGTGAGTCATTCCATAGTAATCGCAGCTTAAAAGTAACTATTACAGTCATTTTTAAAACATTTCGATTTATTTATTATTTACAATATTTATTTCAACATTTAGATTATACTATGATCACACTTTATTTTATATTAAATGTATAAAATTACAATGTTTTATGTCGTTGTTAAATAATTTTCAAAAAACAACTAACATTCTTGTACCAGTCTTTTTCTAAAGAAAAAGAAGCAAACACCAACTCAATTTGAGTTGAAATTCTAATTATATTTAATTTTTTTTAATTACTTGAATTGAATTCAGTTTTAGATGTTCTAGTAGAATATTGTAAGATAAAACTATATAAATATAGTTATTCAAACTCGATATAGTTGAGCAATTCCACGGGAAGCGATCATATAAAAAATATTTTTCTTCCTAATTTGTCAGTCATCTATTTAATTTTTGTTCAAGTTAAAGAGGCACCATCATGAAACTTACTGGGAGTTCAACAACCATTCTACCTTCTACGGAAATAAATTAAAAAATTTGAGCAGGATTTTTTCGTTAAAAAATTTAAATATTCTATTTTAAATTTAAAAAAAGTACATAATCTTCTATTTTATTCTGAGTAGTATAATCTTTCATCAAGCAATTACAAAAAAATTTTTAATTTCCTTAATCCAAATCTTAAATCCATATGGCCAATTACACAATGCAATACATTTTTGATCCCGGCTTCCAAATAGTTGATCCTTATGTAAAGTTTTACGCTGAATTCAAATCTGCTCAGAAATATATGAAAAGTAGAACGATTTTTGAAATATCGCCAAATATAAATTTTTCATGTTTTGAAAAAAGGTAGGTCTACTAAAATGCCATTTACTCAGGTTATAGTTCATCGGTGAATATGAAAAATTAATATTTGGCGATATCTCAAAAACCGTTCTACTTTCCACATATTCCACAGATTTGAATTAACCGTGGAATTTTACATTAAAATCAATTGCAAAATGTCCCAGATACAGGTTCTGCGCACTTTAAGGTACTTAAGGGTGTTCCTTACATTGTATATTTGGGAATTTCGTTAAGAAAAAAAGTAGTAGCGGAGTTGGACATCGAGCTCCAAATAACGTTTGTTATTTATGAAATTTCGAATATATTGTGAGAAATTTCGTTCTGGTTGTTTGACATTAAAGTGTGTCGCAAACAGGTCAGATTTCGATTTTGTGTTAAAATCAGTTTATTGCAGCTGAATACTTTTGTGTTGTAGACAGATGAACAAGCATTATGCCGTTAAATAAGTGAGGTGAAGACCTATAAAAGTATATGATTGGATTTACCATATCTCTTTTAAATATCGAGATATTTGATGCAATGGAGCATTGGATGGTAATGGTTTTGATGTCATTAGAAAGTAGACACAATGTGTATTCGGATGAAACCAGCGACCAAGATCTAGATTCTTTAGTCTTTGATATATTTAATGCCAAAAAGCGTGTTTTAAATCCTGATATATCGGGAACGGATAGAGATATTGAAAATATGCACATATACTTTTATAGGTCTTCACTTCACATAACGGCGTATTACTAGTTCGTATGTCTACAACATAAAAATATTCAGCGGCGATAAACTTATTTGAAAACAAAATCTTACTTTGACCTCTTTGCGGCACACTCTAACGCCATACAATCGATGGGAAATTTCGCACAATATATTTGAAATTTTGTAAATTATAATCGTTAGGTGAAACTCGATGTCCAACTCCGCGATTACTATCATTTTTAACGAAATTCCCGAAAATACCATATAAGGAACACTCAATATACATTTTTGATAAATATGTGAAAAATTAAATTATTTTTTGTTCAATTGGTTTTGGCCCCCTCCGAAATTAAACCCTGGCTACGGCCCTGCCTGCTGGGTAGAGGCACCAACTCGCTCTTTAAAATTGGGTTTCATAGGCCGATGGGAACTTTTCTATTTTGAGGGGAAAATGAGCAAAAATGTGCGAGAATAAGAAGCATTTTGTTATTGTAATTTGTGAAAGAAGAGAGATTGAAAACAAAACATTCGCTTAACACCTAGTGAGCATACATTCCACTTTTAGGCAATAGCGAGCTGCTGAAATTAAAAATGTCGTATGTCGTTTTATCTATGTGGGGATAAAATCCACGTCCCATCTGCCTACTAACCAATAATAATAATTTCGTTTTCAAATTTGAATCTGAGGTACCGAGCACTACTTGTTTACTAAATAATGTCTTTCTAGGGCTAAAATTCAGTCTGGTCATATTCACTTCGCCCACTGATCGAAAATTTCTGATTATTGTGCTAAATACTATATATAAATCAAGTTTTATCTCTCTTAGGCTTAAATACAGTCTTGCCCCGACCCTCCGTCCACTGATTCGAAATAAAAATTTTAATCATTCTTGTCGGGTACTAACTGTGTAGCAAATTGTTTCTGTCTAGGATAAAAATATAGTTTTGACAAGCCCCCACCCACTAATAAAAATTAAATTTGCGTCTGCATATTCATTATTGTGTTCAGGGCCGGCGCTTCTATGGAACAGTATGAACAGTTTGACGGGGCGCTTAAATTGGAGGGCGCCAAAATCTAATTAATAAAAATAAATTTACAAACACTGAACACTGTCCATAGTTAATATAGAAACGAAAAATATCGATAACACCCTTTCCGTTTCTTATATGAAAAAAAACCCCTCAAGCACAGCAAATTTGTACTGTTCATAACAAAAATTTCAACTTTATGTGTGTTTGTTGTTCTTTTTGCAGTGCAGTTCTAGTCGAAAACCTAAACTTTTTTCGTACGAAGGTAGAGACGAAATCATATCAAATCCTGAACAAAAGTTTAAAGTTGAATTTTACTTTCAAATCCTTGATCAGGCAGTTCAATCTGTTAGCGAAAGATTTGACCAAATTTCAGAACACAATAATATTTTCAAATTTTTGCATAATATTTCTGTGGTTTCATTAAATGCTTCTGATCTTTTAAATAATTGTCTTTCCCTTGAAAAGCATTTAACTTTCAATTCAAATTCTGATATAGTAGGATTAGATTTATTGGATGAAATAAAAATATTTCCATGTATAATTTCAGAAACTTAAAGCCCTATAGAATCATTAAACTTTATATTTGAAAAGAAATTAGACCCGATATTACCAAATCTAGTTGTAGCTATTAGAATTTTATTGACAATACCAGTAACAGTAGCTTCCGGGGAACGTAGCTTTTCGAAATTAAAAATTATTAAGAATTATTTACGTAGTACAATAGGACAAGAAAGACTAGTAGATTTGGCTAGAATATCTATAGAAAGTGAATTTCTGAGCAACTTGGATTATAGTGACTTGATAGACGACTTTGCTAAAATCAAAGCTCGGAAAATTAAATTTAATTAATTATATTAATTTTACGTTAAGTGTATCGAAATGATACAACCAAATTCGGCTCAAGATCAGAAAAGTGTTATTTATTTATTGTTTGATATTTTTGGTCAAATTCAGTGTGTCACGCACTAGGATGACGCGTTTCGAACTCCATGACGAGTTCATCTTCAGACCCCTTTGTGACGAACTGATGCACAATGGTACATCATCAGCTGTATATATATCTACAATTATGCCTAACATATGCATGTGAAGTAGATATGAGCCGAAAATGTCCAGCATAGTTATGAATTTGACCATTCACAATCAAACATGAGAAAGGAGGATATTTTATCCCCACGATTCCCTTTACCTCACAAAGCTCAAGCTTTACCATGGCTTTTCACCACAAAACTCAAGCTTTTTTACAAGGTTTGTTGTTAAACTAAGCTTACTATTGTTACTGAGCATATATACAGCATTTGCTCACTACTAACTACTAAGCATATATAGTTTGTTAGGCCGTGCCGTGCCAGTGTATGTGTATTTGTGTTTTGTTAGTCGATCTTACAAGTACATTATATTAATTTTACGTTAAGTGTATCGAAATGATACAACCAAATTCGGCTCAAGATCAGAAAAGTGTTATTTATTTATTGTTTGATATTTTTGGTCAAATTCAGTGTGTCACGCACTAGGATGACGCGTTTCGAACTCCATGACGAGTTCATCTTCAGACCCCTTTGTGACGAACTGATGCACAATGGTACATCATAAATAAATAACACTTTTCTGATCTTGAGCCGAATTTGGTTGTATCATTTCGATACACTTAACGTAAAATTAATATAATGTACTTGTAAGATCGACTAACAAAACACAAATACACATACACTGGCACGGCACGGCCTAACAAACTATATATGCTTAGTAGTTAGTAGTGAGCAAATGCTGTATATATGCTCAGTAACAATAGTAAGCTTAGTTTAACAACAAACCTTGTAAAAAAGCTTGAGTTTTGTGGTGAAAAGCCATGGTAAAGCTTGAGCTTTGTGAGGTAAAGGGAATCGTGGGGATAAAATATCCTCCTTTCTCATGTTTGATTGTGAATGGTCAAATTCATAACTATGCTGGACATTTTCGGCTGATATCTACTTCACATGCATATGTTAGGCATAATTGTAGATATATATACAGCTGATGATGTACCATTGTGCATCAGTTCGTCACAAAGGGGTCTGAAGATGAACTCGTCATGGAGTTCGAAACGCGTCATCCTAGTGCGTGACACACTGAATTTGACCAAAAATATCAAACAATAAATAAATAACACTTTTCTGATCTTGAGCCGAATTTGGTTGTATCATTTCGATACACTTAACGTAAAATTAATATAATGTACTTGTAAGATCGACTAACAAAACACAAATACACATTTAATTAATTATTGAATATATTTTTTAAAATTTAAAATTGCACGCTTGAATTTTAGTGCTTTTTATCTATTCAAATATTTTATTAAGTTTTTGTTATTAAAATCCGTAGTGACTTGATAGACGACTTTGCTAAAATCAAAGCTCGGAAAATTAAATTTAATTAATTATTTAATATATTTTTTAAAATTTAAAATTGCACGCTTGAATTTTAGTGCTTTTTATTTATTCAAATATTTTATTAATTTTTTGTTATTGAAATTCGTACGCTGGATTAGTACTATAGCAATATTTATTTATTTTTTATATTTTTGAGGACTATACCTACGTGGGATACCCCGTTAAAAAAAATGCATTGCATATCCTACCTCTTGGGTGATGCGGAAACGGATTATTTACGGCAAATTAATGTTTTTTTAAAGGGCGGCATTTTTGAAAACTGTGCCAGGTGCAAAAATCGGTAGCGCCGGCGCTGATTGTGTTGCAGAGTATCAAATTTGAACCAAATGTGCTGGGTAGTAACTGTGTACCAAATTTTGCCTCTATAGCTTTAAAACATTCCGACAATACGTAGCATACAGTAATTTTCATATATGTTGTTAGTACAGTGAAACTTCGATATAACGAATCTAGAGGGGACCGAAAAATACTTCGTTATAGCTATTGATTCGTTATACATATGCATTGTGAAACCTTGGCATAACGAAATTTAAAGAAATACGAAAGAAATTCGTTATAACTATAGTTTTTTTTTTGTCTGAATTCTATTTTACACGAAAATACTAGTATAATAATAAAAATTAACTATTTAAGAGGTAAATAAAAAATTAAGTTTTTATTATTTTTTTATTTTATTACATTTTAGTAAAATATTGTGTAATTTTTGTTTGTTTTTTCTCGTATAGAAATTGATTTACGCTTTAATACACTCATTTTGACAAAGAATCAAAACAGAACTGACTATGTAATTTGTGGCGCTTTACATATTAACCTGCAAAGACCTTTCGTTGGTTTTAAAAGGGAATTCCCCGTTTTGCTTAAAACTTAATTTTGATTTATGCTTTATTCTGACTTCGTTGTATGGAGGCTATAGTTCAAGACTTCGTTATGTAGAGGCTTTTGATAATGACTTACACACTTAAAATGTTATATGTATGTATTACTCAATTATAATTTCGTTGTATAGAGGCTTTTGAAAAAATACTTCGCTATATAGAGGCTTTATAGATCAGAATTTTTTCGTTATAGCTATAGAGCATTTTTGTATGAAAAACTTTGCAATAAAAAGGTTTTTTCAAGGGTCTCAGCTAAAAATTCGTTATATTGAGTTTTTCGTTATAACGAAGTTCGTAATATCGAAGTTTCACTGTAGTTATTTGTAATATTTTAATACCCTTCATCACGCGCATGTACAGTGCGAAGTGTATATTAATTTTGTTTTTCCATTTGTAACGCCCATAAGGAGGCGTGATATGTATGACAATATAAATGATCAGTATCGAAATCTGAGTCGATTTAAAGGTGACCGTCTGTCTGACCGTCCCCGCTATTACAGCAGCAGTTGAAAAGATATCAAGCTGAAATTTGGAATGCAAGCTTCTATCTTCACAGCGGAGGTTTAGTTCTAAGATGAGCCCGATCGTTCAAAATCTACTCCCACCTCCCATACAACTGCCCCTTTTTGGGGTCCGTCCCTGCGATTACAGCCGTAGTTTAAGGGCAATCAAGCTGAAATTGTATGCAAGCTTCCCTACACTAAGCGGAGGTTGAGTAATAAGCATAGCTGTTAAATAATGATTAGTAATCATAATCATTAGTAATTAGATTACAACTTATTAAAAGTAAAGTAATGATTAAAACGCGATTATGTTCGATTTCACACGATTACTAATTGATTACAATTACAAACAATCTAAAAGTAATCGGGATTACCATATATTACGAAAAATAATCAGAAGTAATCAAAAAATAATTCGACTACTTTTAAATATTGTATAAATTTAGAAGTTTATATTATATATTTGTTTATAAAACTTTACTTAGAAATTGAATTATTTTACCTAAATGAATTTAAATATGTATAAAGATTAATATTTCATGTCATATCTAATAGTACGTTTAAAAGTACTTAAATGAATTAACATAAACGTTATTGTGAATTGATAATTATGGATAAGGCATAAGAAAACTTCAATGTAAGTGCATTGAAAATTAATCGTCCACTTTCCCAGAAGTCATCTATCGGTGAGCATCAGTCTATTTCAATAAAAAACATCTTGAATTAAATATTAATTCATTTGGTTTTCTTCATACCTTTTCTCTAAAACTATTTGACAAACTGTAATTTCTCACGATCTTGAGAAATTACACATAAGTTAAAATCGCAACCTTTATTCCCTAGCCCGATGACGAATTAACCTTTGCTTAAGACTTGGCCCTTTATCATCTTAATTCTTCTAAGCGGCCGAGATTAAATACAGTCCACTCAAAACCTACAACAAGAGCTCTGACAATCCCACCAACAATTACGCAAGAGATTGATTAATCTCTAATCATCTCACAGAAGTCAATACAAATATTTTTGATTTTTTTCAAAGTTTATTGCATTTAAATTTCACTTATTTGTTTAGATTATGTTCGTGTTGTAAATGCAAATTTTCCATAATTTTTCGTATTCTCCAGTAATCCTTATTACTTTTAGATTACACTGTACAACACCAAAAAAAATTACAAGGTTCGACCTATAAATTTTACATCTGGGTTTCATTTTAGGGGGAGGTAAATGCAAAATTAACCCTAAGCTCTCTTTTGTTGTGTGTCATTTCTGACGTAATTTTCCGTTTTGGTGTATTCAAGGACTTAAAGTAAAATTTTACGGCGGTTAAAGTAAAATTGTACCCCTTAAATCCCTGATTTAAAGGTGTTTTTGCTCTTTTTTAAAAGAGGGACAAAAAAGACCCATACCTTGAGGAATTAGAGGGTTAACATATTGTTCTCCGTAACATTTTCATAACTTTGCTGAACACACCGTATACTTTAAATATAAGATTTAATCGATTTTCTATGCCGATTGACAATACAAAATTTGCATTTGGGGGACACTTTACCTCCCCCTAAAACGAAACCCAGATGTAAACTTTCAAAACTCCGATACACGTGTCTATTTGTCTGTACAAAAAATTGATTTTGTTCTACAGTGTTATTTGTAATCGTAATCAATAAGAATGTAATTAGAAAATGTTTTATTAAGAATTATGTAATCATTACAATTCTTTAAAAATGTTATGTCACTGATTACTAATCGTAATCAAAATTTAACAGGTATGGTAGTAAGATGGGACAGATCGGTCAAAAACTACTTCCACTTCCCACACAAAATCCTTTTTTTTGGTGGTGTCCGTAAGTCAGACCCCGCGACTACAGAAGTTATTTAAGAGCAATCAAGATGAAATTTAGTATGCAAGCTTTGCTGCCCTAGATGGAGGTTGAGTTCTAAGATGAACCCGAGAGGTATATAGTTGACATTTTGCACGCATGATTCTATTCTCTAAGCGGATGCTACTTTCTATGATGACCAAGGTCGGTCAAAAACTATCCCACCTCCCATACAAACTATAGCCGTAGGTTAGGAAATATCGAGCTAACATGTGATATATCTATCCTATAATAGGAGCTTACGTTGTAAGATGAGCAAGATCGGAAGAATACTTCTCCCACTTTCGAAACAAATTCCCTCTTTTTGGGGTTGTCCGTCTGTATGTCCCTGTAGTTTATGAGCTTTCGAGCTGAAATTCCCTATGTGTGCTTCTGTCCAGAAGCAGAAGTTAAGTTCTAAAATAAACAAGATCGGATTTAAACCCATTCTGGAGTATGGATCCGTTGTATGGGATCCACAATATGATGTTTATATCAATATGTTAGAGTCGGTTCAAAAACAATTTCTACTGTTCTGTCTCACGGATCTTCGATTGGATCCAAACACCAATCTTCCACCATACGTCAGCAGACTGTCTCTAATTAAATTGCCTACTCTATTTAGTAGGCGAAAAATTTTAAATTCTATTACGATTTATAAAATTCTCAGAGGTGATATAAGATCGGAATATATTCTCTCGCGAGTTTATCTTAATATCCCATTAAGGTCTTCTAGATATTTCAAACCCCACTACATTTGTTTTAGACGCCATAGTTATGCTGAACCTGAACCGCTGCGTAGAATGTGTTCAGACTTCAATGACATTTATCAATTTATCGACATCCCCAGACGCTGTTAAGTCTGTTATAATAACTCATCTCAATACTTAGCCTGTAAGAACTTCGTTTTAAATTATAGTTATCATTATTGTATTCAATTAATGTAAGATAATAAATGTATGTTATATACTTTGTTATAATTTTGTTGTTTTTAGTTTTTTCTATGCTCTGTAGTATGTATGGTACATTTTGCATCGGCTGATGATAGTTAATCTGTAGCCGAATATGAACAGTCTATATTGTTCGCTCTCCATTACGGACCGTTCCGCAGTGTGTACGTTAACTCCACGTTATGGGGATGAGGCCCCATCGGTCGGTTGGGGCGGGTGTGAGAGGCGGCGATGAGAAAGTTCGTAAAAAAAAAAACTACTCCTACACAAACTCCCATTTTTGGGGGTTACAAAATTCATAAAAATATGCTCTGGTCATATAAACAATTCAAGCTCAGTATTATATTCAACGCTGCTCTATTCTACTCTACCCAGCAAAAAACCTGCTTACTATTCTGCAATTAAGTAAAGGAAGGCCGAAGGGGTTAGCGCTTACCATAGCGCTGTATTCATTAATGATTTTGTAAAGAAATGTCCCACTTAAATGCGCATGATTTATGTATCCAAAACTGCGATTCTATAATAGCAACTTGAATAGTGTGAAATAATTGCAACTGAAATGTATTGAAATCATGTTGTTATAAAAGTGCTTTCGTATTTGCAGCGCAAAAAGAACTTATTCAGCAAGGAGCACACACGTCAATTATACCTAAATGAATATTGTAAAAAAAGTCTGCTAATAATAAGAAAGCTTACATGATATTAGGTTAGTAAAACATGGAAGCAATCTTAAGTATCTAGCAATTAACTTAAAAAAATTAATAAATAGTTAATTAATTAACAGTTATTTCTTAATATAACAAACTTGCGTGGATACACCCGCTCACTATTATGACTAAGAACAAACTGATTGGGTTTTTGTATTACGCAACTCTTCGTCGGAAATAATACTTTCTAGTCGTGTAATATCGGTAAAGATCGTTGAAAAAAACAAAAACAATGCTGATATACATCATTGCAACTTAGTAAGCGAGATGGATTGCAGTAGAACAAAGCTCGCTTACGTGATTGCACCAAAATCAGCACTTATTACTGCATTCAAATATCGTTTCTGTTTCATTATTGATAGAAAGCTTTTCATAACTACCTTAAATATCTGCGTACATTTCATCTATCAGGTAACTGAGTATTCATTTATCTCCCTTACTTAGTTAAGGAAAACATGCGCAATGTTCTGCGTTAAAAGGCAGCGCATAAAAGTAGTGCATCCGGTATGGAAGCAATATATCTACTGCTTCCGAATTGCAGAAAATTTTTTGCTGGGTATGTCCGTTATTAAATCGTCGTTTACGCCGAGAAGAGACGTCGATTCAGAGTCGATTAAAACATGTCCGTCCGACTGTCTCCGGTTGGGAAAAGTGGGCGCGTCATATATTTTTATATAAACCAATCTCCCATCCATGCGTTCTCAAGTGATGCCCTTACCAACGCACAACAATTAATTTTTATTTATGCAGATGAAATGCATTTTTGAGAAAGCAGCTTCACAAAGATAAGTAGACCCAAACATTGTGAAATATCTTAAAATTAGGAAATGAATCCCCTGTAACCATGTATACCCAAAAATTGGCAAGCCCGTCAGTCTGAGAAATCTTCTGAAATGCATCCTTCAACACAATATTTTCTTGAAACTGAATTATTCCAACTTTACTGCAGCCTTATTAATGTTTCAAAACAATTGGACTGCTTGAGAAATCCAGTTACTAGAAGGTTCAGCAGAAAAAGGTTTCTTGAGAAGGTGGAACAAACCACTAATTAGAACAAAATCTTCAAAGCGAACAGAAAACTCCGATCTCACATCTTTCAACAATTGAACATATTGCTTAAAATTATTAGAATTCTCAGCATTTTTAAGAAAAGCTTTAAGAGATACAAAATGCAAAAAATCTTGATCCCTTAAAGCGCTTTCGAACAAAGACGGCTTGCGCTGAAATGCTTTAATTTTCTCCCTAACATCGCACAAAATTTGTAATTTTCCTTGCAACTAAAAATTAAGTTCCCAAAATAAAGAGAACATATCCGCCCACTTTAGAAATCGAGTAATAATATCAATATAATAGATTTTTTTTTGTTTTACTGAGGGTGATGGTATATGTAAGTCGGGTTGCCCGACTGAAACTTTCTTACTGGATTTATAACCTACTAACACAACTTTTAAAATAAATGTTAAGAAAAAGTTTTTTGATAGTGGAAAAATCGATTGTACTATCCATCGACAAATTTTTGTTCTTATATATCAACCCGGCCCATTGTACAGAATATCGAATAATTAACAAAAACACAAATACCCCGATTTGCGTCGTTATTTGGGACCGACAAAACGGTTTACTGCAACAAAAAGATACCGTAAAGTAAAAAATAAATTTAAGTCAATGCAAAACAATTGTCGCAATAGGATTTTGCTTCGACAGATGTCTGTGTTTTTTTTTTAATAAGAACTGATTTTTTTGTAAATAAATTTCTTTGCAACAATCAATAGCGTCATATCGGGAGATCCTGTTCTTTTTATTTTGTATGCACAAATTAGAAATCGACTCAAACCAAAGCATTAACGACGCAAGTCGTAGCCACAATTTTATTTTGCGACGCAAATCAAAACATTTGCGATGCAATTCGGTGCCACTCAAATTTTTTAGACGACGCAAATAGGGGTATTAGTGTATAGTGCTTCCAATGGAAATAACATATGAATATTTGTACGGAACATTTTTCAGTGATTTTCGCACATGCCACATGCTTTGCATACAATTTTCCATAACTGCTGCAATAGCTGCAAAAACAAAACCCCAGTGGTCGTGAACTACATTCTATATAAGCCTGAATACAATGACCCATTGTAAGTGATTTGCGCATGCGGTGGCGTTATTTGTAACGGTGGTGGATTTCGCAAAACAGTTTTTGCCTGTAAAGTGCAAGCTGTCATTTTTTATCGCACTCAGAATAAGTCTATGCGGATTAAATATTATCATGTCCATCAACATGCACATTGTCAAATCACTCAGAAATATTGTTATTAAATTAGAAATAGGGAAAGTAATATAGTCTATGATCCGTTTGCATATGAAATTGCAAATTTTTTAATCTAGGAAAACAAAACCTTTGTCGGAGTATTCACCAGGATTATATCAACCATATACAGAACGCTTAAAATTCCTGTAGGAACAATATTAATTAAATTCAAAAATTTTTCTTTTTTTAAAATTTGACTCTAGATTCGAAATCAGCGAGCCCAAAATATAGCTGTAAAAGTATCGATACTAATATCGATACATCGATGTTTTTGTTTTTTGCATTAGTATCGAGACTCCGAGAGCGTACTGAGATTATATAAAGATCACTTCTGCAGCCTATTGATGTGTGAAGACTTGACGGAAGAAGACTGTGCACCAATCCGAGACGATAACATCGAGTGTCCACCTCCGAGCCAAGCTGAGATAACAACTGCCATATCCCGCCTAAAGAACAACAAGGCCGCTGGGGCTGATGGTCTTCCAGCTGAGTTGTTTAAGGCGGGTGAAGATGAGCTTGTTTTAAGCATGCAACAGCTCATAGAGAACATTTGGCTTCAGGAGAGCATGCAGAGGATTGGAATCTCAGTGTGCTATGTCCAATCTACAAAAAAGGTGACCGAAGTGAGTTTAAAAACTATCGTGGAATTAGCCTCTTACCGATTGCGTATAAGGTCCTGTCTAGCATACTGTGTGAACGCGGCTTTAGACCAGGCAAATCCACGACGGATCAGATATTTACACTACGGCAGATTCTTGAGAAAACCCATGAGAAGCAAATCGACACTTACCACCTCTTTGTCGATTACAAACTCGCCTTCGATAGTCCCATCAGGCATCGACTATACGAAGCCATGTCTGAGTTCGGTATTCCTGCGAAGATAATTCGTCTCTGCCGGTGTACCCTTACGAATACCAAATCCTCTGTTCGGATTGGCAAGGATCTATCTGCACCATTCGATACGACGAGAGGTCTTAGACAGGGTGACGGTTTGTCATGTATGCTGTTCAACATAGTGATGGAGAAGGTGTTAAGGAAAGCAGCGGTTAACATGTCTGGCACCATATTTAATAAGAGCCACATGCTGCTCGCATATGCCGATGATATCGACATTATCAGTCGAACGATGCGAGAGGTAACAGCTGTTTTCTCATCAGTTGAAAGGGAGTCAGCGAAAATGGGTTTGGCAGTGAATGAGGACAAGACGAAGTTAATGGTATCATCGAACAAAGTGTCCACCCGTTGGGGACGCAGCGTGAACGTTGAAAACTATTGATTTGAGGTAGTGGATGAATTAATCTACCTTGGATCCGCCATGAATAAGAACAACAGTGTCAGCCTCGAAATAAAACGGAGAATAGTGCTTGCTAACAGGTGTTTCTTTGGACTACGCGAGCACTTTATAAACACCACCCTATCTCGAACTACCAAAGTCCAGCTGTACCAGGTACTAATTTTACCGGTCCTGTTGTATGCCTCCGAATCTTGGGTGCTTACACAGGCAGATGCAGCTCATCTGGCGGTGTTTGAGAGAAAAATACTCCGCAAAATATATGGACCCATTTGCGTAAACGGCGAGTTTAGGATTCGGATGAACCATGAGGTGTACGAGTTATACCACGATATTGATGTCGTCAAGCGGATCAAAGTGCAACGATTACGCTGGCTAGGCCATGTCGTGAGAATGGATGAGGAAACTCCAGCGCGAAAGGTATTCTATCAAGACCTCGAAGGACGGCGCAAAAGAGGGAGACCGCGACTATGTTGGAAGGACCAGGTGGAAGAATCACTGACGCTGCTTGGTAGGACTGACTGGAGACGGTGCGCACAAGATCGAAGCGAATGGAAATCTTTGATCATTTCGGCCTCTGACTTAGGCACTAAGATATAAATATATATATGTGTCAAGTTGTTTTAAAGGCTAATAATAATAATAATAATTAGTATCGATTTAATTTTTTGAGTATCAATGTATCGCGAAGTGCCAACGCGCTGGAATAGCGCACTCTTTATGATTCAGCGAATTCTTTTAACAAACGAATGCGTTTACTCGGTGCTTCTCAATACACCAAAAGCGCCGCAACCGTTCTCAGCTGATGAAGTCGGGATTCTTAAGGACTTGGCCGAAATGTTATCCCCTCTTCATGAAGCAACACTACAGATGTCTGCAAGTAAATCTGTAACGCTATCGTTAATTTTGCCAACTATTTGCGAGCAAAACTAATTTAAAAAGATAAATTTAAAAACACCCGAAGTCAAGGAGGCCTTTGAGTTTATGCATAAGCGATTTCAAGAACGATTTTTGCAATATGAAAAGCGCACATTGAAAAGAAAGAAAAGACGGATTTCTATTTCCTTTTAACGCAGATCATGCTGCGATTGCACTAGAAAGTGAAGTATTTCGTATTCTGTCCAAAATAAAACTGACGCAATCTTACTTATGAGGCAGTATTTTGAGACTCTAAACATCCAAGAGGACAAAGACCCACTTCATTATTGGAAAGTAAGTGTTTTGTGTAATTTGTTTTCACTTTTTTCTAATATCTATTTTTATTTAGATGGAGAAAGAAAGTATGATGGCCCTAAAAAAGATCGCAAAACGTTATTTATGCGTTCAGGCTTCATCCTGCGAGTCCGAGAGAACCTTTAGTAAGGCTGGCCAAATAATTTCGGACCGGAGGAGTTCGCAAAAACCGAATATTGTTGATAAGTTACTTTTTATCAACAAAAACATAAACATGTGATAAAAAAAAACAAAAAAATTTATCCTGACCTCAGATCTCAAATATAACGTTCAAAATAAAAAACTTAATATAGGAAATTTTTTTTTTCTTTTTGCATTAATTTACTCAACAGCTGAAAGAATTATTTGGCCTCCTTGTCTAAAAACGAATTTCAGTTTAGTTTTATAGGCTTAAAAAAAATAAAAAATGTACGATATATCGCGATATATCGATGTTTTCAAGTATCGATGTATTCAAACATCGATACTTCTACAGCTCTAGCCCAAAACACCCTTAGGCACAATATCAGTCGAACTTTAGTGTTTTTTTTTAAGGCCGCCATTTTGATTATTCAAATTTGACTCCGGATTCGAAAAAGCGACCCCAAAAAACACCTCAGGCACAATATCACTAAAATTCAAGTAATTAAAAAAAAAAATAAGACATAACGTATCCGTCATTTTGTTTTACTTTTAATTTTACTCCGGATTTGAAATCAGCGACCCAAAAACCCCCATACTATTAAGTTTTACGCACACTGGAAGTCTCCTTCGTATTAATCTTACCAAAATTAAATAATAAATTACCAAAAACATTATTCCATGCGGAGAATGGAATATTTTTCGGAACATTTTATTTTCCATGACAACGTAGCATTTGTTATTATATAACACTCAGGGGCGGACTAAGGCCTAGGCATACTAGGCACGTGCCTAGGTCCCGAGAGAACTGCAATTTTCGTCATTAACATTTTAATTTTTTTAGTGAATATGAAAAAAAGGCGCTGTTTCTCTCTCCCTTATTGAAAGAGCATATCAATGTGTGTGCTGTGACAGGGATACAAATGTTGGTATAATTGTACCAAATTTGGAACGACATGAAAAGAGCAATTACAATTTACATATCCGCTGTTAGAGATGATTTTGGCAACTTAAGCTGAAAAAGTTAAAAATATTGCATATACTAATGAATCATTAGTAATGATAAAAAAAAACGTTAACTATTTCGTGATGAAACTCCAGAACATGAAATAAGATTTAGTGGCATAGGAAATTGTAAAGTTGATATGTGTTTTGTTGTATGCGATTCTATAATAAGCAAAAGATCTGAGGGATATAAAGCTATTAACCGTGAATTTAAAATAATTTTTCATGATAGTGATGTAAGTGACTCTTTAATAGGGGAATTAGAATGTTATGAACAAGAACTGAAAAATGAAGTATTACAATTTAAGTATTTTATAAGTAAAGAAAATATTATTTTGCCTGTATCCATGTGGTCATTTATTCAGGAAAAAATATTATTGCAACATTCCCAAATGTAAACATAGTTCTGAGAATTTATTTAATCCTTCCAATAAGCAACGCTAGCGGTGAAAAATCATTCTCAGTAATGGCCAGAATAAAAAATTTTTTAAGATCCACTTTAGGCCAACAAATATTAAATTGTTTATCATTGCTTTATATAGAAAAAGAGTTATTAAAAAACTCTATTAATTATGATAAGCTTATTGACGAGTTTGCAGAATTAAAAGTGAGAAAAAAGGCAATATAACTAATCAATCTGAGTAAATTTGTTTTAGTATTATTGTTTTTTTTTTAATAAATTATGTTTAAGTTTGTTTGTTTTAAAGAATTTTGTTTATGTTTCATACAGTGTTGTTTAAGAGAGTTTGTCTATCGTATTGATTTTTTTTTATCAATTTGTGTTAGTGAATCATTCTATACTTTGGCTAAACGATCAGGAAAGATTTTTTTATTGTTGATGTTAATGGTCAATTCATTGTCACGCACAAGGATGACGCGTTTCGAACTCCATGACGAGTTCATATTCAGACCCCTTTGTGACGAACTGACGCACAATGGTACATCATCAGCTGTATATATATCTACAACTAGCTGACCCGGCAAACATTGTTCTGCCTTACAACTTTGTACCCGTCAAACTTCGTCTCGCTCCTAAGGTAACGAATTCATATAAGGGTATAGTAAAACACAGTTCAAGTTTGATTGTGATTTATTTGAATTTAATCGAAAAACAAACAATGAAGACGAGAACAGACAACGTACGGCTGATCTTGTGAAAAGCAGGGAAATTCGAGATTCATATCACAAACTTTCATTGCTAGATTTTGCGATTTATTGATTGTCATCGCAAAAGCCAATAGAATGAGTTGAATTCGCTTGAATTTGGAAGGGAAGATCGGTTAGAATAATAGGAATTCGTGGGATAAGGATTTCCTCTCCTTGATCATCAGTATCTTGACCGACAAACGCGTACCGTTTCACAATTTAAGATGATTCAGATTCTGCAACATGCTTATGATCGATCCCACCGTCAGCCGTAAATTATGCGGCGGAGTTCCTGACACATAATAAATTCAAAAATTCTGGCACGCTGCAACGGATTTTCATGAATGCAGTTCTCCATTGATTCGACTTTGAATAATAACATTCAAGCTATCGACGTCCTTATTCTTCGCAGCTAGTAGTAGATTTTTATAATTTTGTGCAATGCCGGGGAAAACTTTGGTGATGAGTTCCTCCTTTGTCGATGTAAACTCGAAAAAATTTGCCGGGAACGTCATCAATCTAGTTGAAACATCAACAGGAATTTGGCCATTACCAAATGCCAGTAGCTGTCTTCAAAATTTAGTAACACAAAGATGACGATCAGGCATCACCTCGTAAATCCTCAATTGTTCGGTCAACTGCCTCCAAAACTCGTTTATGTGCCATCGTGCATTCATCACAATTGATGATTTTGCATTCTCGCAACAATTTCGCTGCACGTTGGCTTGTCAACCGTAAAAAGATTCATCAGCAGCTTTAAAGCGGAAAGTGCAGGTAGACCGTGTTTCAACAATGTGGTAGAAATACTAGCGGATTCGACAGCTAACGGAATTTTCGATCTTGACCAAATGTTGCCAGAATCAAAGAAATGACGAGTGTCTTGCCTGGGGGAGCATCGAGAAAGTATATGCCTCCCGTTCCATCATCAACAACCTCCATCAGCGAATCATACACGTTCGTTTGCTCGGCATTAAATGGCGGCACATTTCTTCGGACTCTTTCATTCAACTCATCTCGATCAATGCTTAATCTCGTTGCAATTCACGATTGAATGCATCGTGGGCGGAGTCGTACATTTGTATGGGAGGTACGAGAAGGGGTGTGTTTAGGCTCCAGATTTATTCTCCATAACTTTATCCTGTTATAGCTTTACTAAATACAGAATTTGGGCACGATTGCGTTGGGTGTACTGATATTATTACTACATCCCTAAAGTGAGCGGAAAGGTACATTTTTATGGGAGGTACCATAAGGGGCGTGTCTAGACTTCCAATTTTTTCTCCAAAACTTTGTCCTGTTATAATATAACAAAATACAGGATTTGGGCACGATCGTGTCTAGTGTATTGATATTATTACCCTATTTCTAAAGTGGGCGGATTGGTACATTTGTATGGGAGGTACCAGAAGGGTCATGTCTAGACTTCCAGATTTTTTCTCCAAAACTTTATCCTGCTTGAACTTTACCAAATACAGAATTTGGGCACGATCGCGTTAGGTTTTTTAATAATATTAATCGATTTCTAAAGTGGGCGGTACCAGATGTGTATGGGAGGTACCAGATGTGGCGTGGATAGACTTCCAATTTTTTTCTCCAAAACTTTATCCCGTTATTGCTTTACAAAAATTAGAATTTGGGTACTATCACGTTTGATTTATTGATATTATTACACCATCTCTAAAGTGGGCGGAAAGGTACATTTGTATGGGAGGTACCAAAAGAGGCGTGACTAGACTTCCAAACTTTTTTCCAAAACGTTACCTTGTTATAGCTTTACTAAGTACAGAATTTGGGTACGATCCCATTGGGTGTTTTGATATTATTACTCGATTTCTAAAGTGGGCGGAATGATGTATTTGTATGGGAGGTACCAGAAGGGGCGGGGCCATGTAGCCCATTTGCAATACCGTAAGTAGTTTTGAGAAAATAATAACTCGTGCAAAATTTCAAAAGATTTGGTTGTGTCTTTCGAAAGTTATCGTGCGAACCAGCCGGACAGCCACCAGACAGACAGACGGACATGGCTCAAATGACTTAAAAAGTCATGAATCGAATTTGGTTCAAAGAAACCTAGGGTCTGAAGTGACTCCTTCTATGTGTTACACTTTTGGGTCGTATCAAATGATATATACCCTCATCCCTAAGGGTGATGGTATAAAAAGAAGTGATGACTTGTAAACAAACCTTTTGTTATATTGGCCATTTTTAAATTGAGGTGATAGCCATCCTCTCCCCGACAGAACATCAACGGGTATTGAAGTGCATCATATGACCGATGAGTTATGCCTCATTTGTCTACTATCCCGACGCTTGAGAACAATATCGCGTGATTCCACATTCTTCCCAACAATCACCACTGCGACTTCATTTATAGGACCAATGCGTTATTCTCATGCAGAAGATTTTGAATTTGTTCGATCATCTCGTGTTTAATCTTTTAACATAATAATCCAAAATTTTCCAAGCATCATAACGCATTTTCACCTTTACGTCGACAGAAATCATACAATACGGTGCAAAATTTCGTCGAAAAATCTACATTTTTCGAGTTTTTACGAAATATTTCGAGCTTTCCACCAAGATTGTTTCTATTATCCGAAATATTACAGATTAACATCGTCCAAAATTATCAAACATACGATAGAATTAAAAATTTCGTCTAAAAAATTGAATTTGTTGGCATTTTTCGGCAATGTTTCGACAACAATTTTCTATTTTTCCATTCGTAAAGCCACTACGGAGCAATTGCACACAAAATTTTAAACAAAAATTCAATTATCGATTTTTATCAAATCAAGCGATACAATGCAAAATTTTGTAGAAAAATCCAAGTTTTTCCAGAATTTGCCGAGTTTTCCACCAAAAATGTTTCTATTTTTGCATTCGAAAAGTCATTTTGGAATAATTATTCGAAATTTTTCACAGTTCCATCGTCCAAATTTATTAATATCATACTATAAAATGCAGAATATGGTCGAAAAAACAAATTCAAACCTTTTGAATTTTTTCGGAATTTTCCGCATTTTTCAGCAAAAATTTTCCATTTTCTATTCGAAAATTCATTCTGTAACAATTGCACACAAAAATCCATACAAAAAGGAAATTTTCGATTTTGCCAATTTTCCGACTTTTCCGGAAGATTTTCCCAAAATTTTCTTTCACATAAACCTCCTCCTGGCAATAACGAACAACTGAAAAAAAGTTTGAGCAAAAACGGCCCAGCCGTTCTCAATTGATGAATTACTATACATTTTTGCCACCATTTTTATATATATAGATTATGTCAAACATGTACATGCGAATAGACATCAGCCGAAAATGTCCAACATCTATTTGATGTTGAATTCAACATAAGAATGAAGGATATTTTTCCCCACAATTCCCTTTTGCCTCAAAGCTCGCTTTTTTTTGCACATGTATATGATTTTTTAAAATTTTTTTCTTTAAGACCAAAAATTTTTTGTTAACACTTTTCTACTTTTTCTAATGTGTAAATGATAATACTTTATTTGCAATCATTTATGTTTTTTTCGTATGGTATCTGTTTTTATACTCAGAATTATTTAGAATACTACTTATCTTTAAAAAAAAACTGTTTACTACTGTTACAAATGCAATTTCTATACTGTTATACTACTAACTGACTAAGGAATACTAATAAATTACAAAATTTCCAGGCTGACATTAAAAGTTTTGTTTACTGAGGAGTCAAGGCAGTCAGTGTCAGCAAGCCAAGTCGTATACGATTCGCGGCGATACCAGTCACAGCAATAGCATCTAATAATATCTCTCGTATTGGATTTTCGAATGCAGCTTTGTAATCGATGAACAAATGGAATGTGTATATCTGCATGTCTTGGATCTTCACCAGAAATTGATTAAGTGTGGATATCTGGTCCGCCGAGGGTTAACTAGGTCTAAAGCCATACTGATAAGGTCCAATCAGGCTCGCTAGTATGGGCCTTAAAATTTTTTGCCGGTAGCCCATCGGCTCCCGTAGCTTCGTTGGTTTTAAGCCGTGTCATTGCCGTGTTAATCCCGTTTTGGCTCGGAGGTGGACAATCCACTCCGTCGTCAATGATTGATTTGATTTCGTCACTTATGCTGCCTTTGGGAACGAGTGGTGATTGACAGTGTTCCCTCTTTATTTGCAGCACACTCTGATCGTCCGTCTCTGTTCTTAGAGGTGGGGATTCCTGTTCTAAAACCTCTTTTCTTCCAAAGACGCTTTTTTCCGCCTGAACACGTTTCATCTCCCTCCATTTCTCATTTAAACTCTCCGTTACCGCTCGTCGCCATTGGCTGCAGTTTTGCCTTGTATGCAGCATCCATTTCGCGACATTCATCATCGTACCAGGTTGTCTGAGCGTGGTTTTTGCGGCAGTGGTCATTCAATTCGCAATATGCTGCCACTGTGTGTCGGGAACATCAGAATTAGGGAGGTGGGTTTTAAGTAATTGAGAGAGTTGGTTGGAGTAGGCACTGGCTATCTCGGTTTTATGCAGCTTTGTGATGTCCAGCTTTCTTTTCGTTTGGTTACGAATGTTTTTACCACTACTTAATCGCGTGCGTACCTTGGCTGCAACTAGGTGGTGATCCGAGACAATATTTTCACCGCGGATCACACGCACGCTTGAGGCATGCCTTCCATCAATTAACACGTTATCAATCTGATTTCTTGTATTTTGATCGGGAGATATGCAGGTTGCCTTGTGGATATCTTTTTGCGGGAATCTGGTTCCACACACAATAATGTTTCTTGCCGACGCAAAACTAACCAGTCTGAATCCGTTACCGAAAGTGTTGTTGTGTAGACTGAATTTTCCGACTGCTGAACCAAGAGCATCTTCCCTTCCTATTTTGAGATTAAAATCTCCCAGAACAAATTTAATGTCATGTGCAGGTTAGCAGTCATATATCTCCTCCAGGCGCTCGTAGACTGCATCTTTAATGTAATCGTCTTTATCTTCTGTCGGGTGTGTACACAAATCAGCGTAATGTAAACATATTTCGTCCGGATGCGAATTGTGGCTATTCGGTCACTTACAGGATTAAACCACGAGACTAGGTGTCAAAGTCTCTTGCCAACTATGAAACCACATTCAAATTTTTGTCTTTCTGCATGGCAGCTGTAAAAGATGTAATAGTTCATTCGTCGTGTGCCTCCATAGCCCGTTCATACCATTTTCTGTTAGACGGACATGTCACTACGAGTATTTGTCGAGAACCACCGCCAATTGGATAGATGCACAGGGTGCAAAAATTAATTTAACTAACAGAAATGATGTACATTTCATTAATAAGTTTTGGGGAACTTATCTAATTTGAAAAGGGATCTACAGTTAAACGAATAATTCGAACGTCGGCTGTTTGAGCAAATTTTGTTACAAAATCACTTCTGTACATCACAGATAATAGTGTGATCACTTATTTTTTGTTTTTGGTGTTGCATGACGCAACTGCCGTTTTTTGCAGAATACTATAGATTAAAAATTAAAATGTTAAAAAATTTTTAGAAATGCATTGATATAGCAAAAACTGTAGTCGTTTTATATATATTTGGTTTGTAAACATCATATTTTTACTTAAATAAAATATATATCTCATTAATTCAATTACTGAATATGTAAAAAAATTGTGAAAAGCATCGCATCGCAAATATATATTTGCACATTGTTTATTATTTAAAAAAGGAACAACCAATGTTTATAGCCTTAGTAACTCTGAAAATACCCATATTATATACCCTACTTATACCTACTTATTTATATACTTATACATATTTTAGAAAAAAAAACGTCGGATGAGTTCCAATTCAGACCACAGTGTTTGTGATTTCACTTTTATGTAACTTCTAATATGCCGTCAATACCACATTAATATGCACTGCAAGTGTTGTGCTTAACTATAATTTTGCAACAACATTGATAATATGGGCAATGCAACAGAAACGGACCGACTAGCTATCTATAATAACAACTGAGCAATATTGGCAATAGTTATTCAAAGAAATATGGCAAAAATTAATTTCCACTTGTCTTTTATAGTTTGCTTTCGAATTGGATTTCTCTTCAGGGCCTTTCAGTTCTGCTTTCTTTTGCCTTCTTTACATTTAACTTCTTTTGGACAGCGCTTGACTATTTTTCCCCTGAAAATAAGCTTACTAAGAGGAGTTTGTCTTCAGCTTTGGCTAACTGTGTGATGTGACGTTCAGTAGCGATTGCTATGACATACATGTTCCAACACAATATGGTGAGGTATGATGGTAACGTTGTTTGCCTTTTTTTTAAATTACAAGTGTTGTTGTTATGCACTCATATGCGATGTTTATTGCTCCATAATAGATCACCTCGTATGGTACATAATATGATACATTACCACGAATAAATACACAACTCTTGACTTGAACCTGAAACAGATTGAATAGATATGATCTACGAACATTAGCCTCACTGTGTCTTGGTATACATTTTGATGTAAAGGTCTTAGAACTTTTGATATTATCATCATCTTAATCTATAAATGTTAAAACTAGTACAGAAATTTCAGTCAGATAACCAGACAGATAAATACCATCACCAAAATAAGTTATTGTTTAAGTCTTGAATTATTGAAATTAACCGATTTTATTTTGTAAACTAACGTTTAATAAACGCTTACCTTGGCAAAATTAGGCTCAATGCAGTGGATGTACAAAAAATATATGGATGGAAAAGGGGCAATTTGGTTTTTTATATGGGAGGTACCAGAAGGGGTGTCAAATATTTTGGTTTTCTGAGGTTTAGCCCCCTATACAAGATAAATCAACTGACCAAATATCATTATCCCGCAGGTGCACGTTTGGATGTTATAGGAGAAATATAAATTTTAAAAAATAGGTCGATTTGTATGGGATATACCAGAAGGGGTCAACTGATATGGCCCATTTCCATCCAAGAGTCAAATTTTCATAAGCGTTCATCTTACGCAAAATATGACTAAATTCAGTGTACTTACAAAAAAGATATGTATGTAAGGCTATAAGGGTGAAATCTGTCATTTGAATGGGAGGTACCAGAAGGATTGTGTCACATAGTTAGGTTTTACCCCCTATTACAAGGTAAATTAACTGACCAGGTCTCATTACCCTCAAAGTCTCCTTTTTGTCTTCCACTATGCCTCTTGGGAGCATATTGCTTTCATAGAGCACATTCATCTTAATCGGCTTGCTGCTGTTGTTTTTGCGTCTTCCCACATAATATTCAATGTCCTAGCCTTGCAATACGTTCGTCTTCAGATATTCTTGAGTGCACTTTCTCAATAACACAGTGCAACATTTCTAAGGTCATCGTTTGGTGCCGCCTTCGTACCCAGATATTTTTGAAGTATATACCGAGACTAAAAAAATCCCCAAAGGATTTGGCCCCATTACATCGAAACATTTTTTTATGGATACTCCAATATTTTCACCTCAACACAATTTTTTTATCATTTTTACAGAGTCCATATTTCATAAACTGTTCGGAATTTTTACCTTTCGCCTTCGGCAAAGTTGTAGATCTAAACCAGAGCAAAAAAAGTCTCAAACAGACCGACCCAAAAAAATTTCATCTAGTGCATGAAAATTGTAAAAATATGGGAAAAAAGGAAATTTTTTTATGATTTTTTCCACACAAAATGTATTTCGTTGTACTCCGTGGCGTATGAATTATGTGGAATATTACTTGTTATAATCATAATTTTATAATGAAAATATCATGAAAAAATAGCCGTTTTTCTCATATTTTTACAATTTTCATGCACTAGATGCAATTTTTTTGGGTCGGTCTATTTGAGACTTTTTTTGCTCTGGTTTAGATCTACAACTTTGCTGAAGGCGAAAGGTAAGAATTCCGAACAGTTTATGAAATATGGACTCTGTAAAAATGATAAAAAAATTGTGTTGAGGTGAAAATATTGGAGTATCCATAAAAAAATGTTTCGATGTAATGGGGCCAAATCCTTTGGGGATTTTTTTAGTCTCGGTATATACTTCAAAAATAGCTGGGTACGAAGGCGGCACCAATTTATGTGTTGCACTGTGTAATGTAATAAACATTAGGATATTCTAACAAAATAGTGGCTGAAAACTTTTTCAAATTTAAAAAATATCTGAAAAGTTTGTGGTATTGTGGCACAAACATACAGATATGACAAGATATCTATACAAAAAAATATATCGTTAAAAAAGATCTAAGATACAATTTTTCTTTCCAAACCATTAACTCATAAGTGAGCAAAGATTTAAAAAAACGGGTTTTAAAGCGTAAGTCAAGTTTTTGAGGGTGTAAGGAAACTTTGATATACAGATTCATGCCATTCCTTTTATTTTATCCATTCTGTAGCAGTGTTCCATTTGTAATTATACCATTTTTAAGCTTTAGGTATTTTTCTAACATAAGCAAGATGGAGAAAAAATTGTTTTCTATAGCAAAATTTTTTTACCCAGAATTCTCAGCAGTGTGTTATTTGTAATTCGACCTTTTTAAACTGTAGGCTTTTTTATAACATACGTCAGATGGAGACAAAAAATAGTTTTCTATAGTAAATTTATTTTTATCTGAAATTCTTAGACAATGTTGTTGCAAAATAAACAGTTGGTACAAAAATAAAATTTTTCCGTTATTTGACATTTAAGAAAATTTTCCAAAGTCAATAATATGAAAATAACACTATGTATTCCAAAATTTTTTTAAGTACTTGTTGTTAATTTTAATAGTTACTCTTGTTTGTCTTTATTGATCTGTTCAGAATTATGAATATGTTTTAATTTTTTGGATGAATATCATTTCTATTATTGCTAATAAAGTTTTGTTGCATAAGAATTGTCGTGTTCCCATAGATATAATCTTTTAGGACCGCTCTGACGTTCGGAGAGTACAAATGTGCGGACGTGCGCTGGTTGCTGGCGTTGGCTCCGGCTGAAACCCAGGGTTCTAGGCGCGGTTCTTGTCCGCAACATTTTTACCATCAGAGGACAAAAAAAAAGAAGTCAACCAGCTATGTTTAATTCAAAAAAACTAAAAAACGTTCGGTCATCTTTTAAACTATCACGGTTCCTACACCTTTATGTGTTTCCGCAGTTAGTTTCGGGGCACGAGTCTTATGTGCCGAGGCTCTCCCTCCCACGCCATGGTGTCCATTGCCTCAAATTATTCGGATCACCCCTTTTCCCTTCACCCCTCTTCCCTTAGAAACCACTTACCCTTCCCTTTTTGGTTAAACTTCCATTTCGTGAATTAACAACGTGAAGTCATCAATTAAATATACAAAATTTCATTTTATTTTAGGTTTAATACTCTACTACATTTTCAACCAAGGTAATTTTTAAAAAAAATCCATATTTTCAGTATTAAGTTCAAGAAAAATATAATTTGGGATTATTTATGTGACTTTAATTCATGTTTTTTGTTTTTTTTTTCTTTAATTTAAATATATTCTCATTAGTTCTAAATTTATAATTAATTTTGTAAAATTCATAATTTTCAGGTTAGAAAACCATAGCGTTGATTAGCGGACCAAAAAAAAGGGATGTGACGTAAGCGGTATGTAGTTTTGGTAAGTATTTGAAGTTTTAGGAAGAAAAAGTAAATCTTGAAATAAAAGATTTGGCTAAGTAATATTCTTTTAATTTCTACATTCAATTATTGTAGACATGAAGGGACAACATTTATGGAATGGGGCTACTTTCCCCTGTTACAATTGAGAAACCCCACTGATCCTGGCCTGAGCGCTCAAACCTAACGGGTGATTTTGTGACCAAAAAAAGGTAAATGCAATTATATTAGAACTAAATCAAATGTCTACCCTTTTTAAAATTTATCTATTTTATGTTTTCTTTTATTTTCAGATATCTTTTCTTTGTCTCGTCCGTAGGTAATGTCCGGTTCCAAGTAAGTGTGACGTAAGAAACCCTTATACGCTATGGTACCTGGGCACCTCCAGGATTGGAAGGTGCTGGCCGTGCTGCTACTGGCTTGGTGAGGTTGCTCTGCTGGGTTTGGAGTATGACCGAGATGATGTTGGGGTGGAGGAATTGCTGCTATTATTTTTCCGGGACGGAGGTTCTTTCTTTTCTTGATATTTATTTTAATTTTACTTTCGCAATTATTTTTATAGGTATTTCAATTTATTTTGTTTCACGTGTCCGTTCTCTTATTTAGATATACTGGTGTTAAGAGACGTTAATAAAGAAATTTCTCTTTTTTAAAAATTTTACTTCGCGCGTACTTCATTTAGTTATTTGAAAAATTTTCCGATGGAACCTCCGTCTGTCTCGTTGGTCTTCTGTGTAGCAAAAGGGACCACGTTTCTGTCCACAGACATCTCATAGTCCCCTCTTCCATATCTCTGTCAGCTGTTTTCTCCCCAGCTCGGTTTGAAAACCACTGTCGGATTCCCTCAGAGTCGCATCCTTCGTTTATCCCTATTGTGATTTAAAGTTGCCTCTGTTCTCCAACAGATGGCGCTACCATCCTCGGAAATGGCACATCACAGAATTTTATGAATTAGATTATGCGACAGCTGGCAGGGAGCTTAGCTATTTCGATAGTTGCCAAACTATCTCGTCCGCACCCTTTGCTGTGACTTATCCGCTATCATCATTAACCTTAGGTGTTAAAAGCTCTACGAAAGAATCGTGAAGCCAAATACTATGGTGCGAAAATAGCATTACCGGAGACTACACAACAGCATAATCTCCACAAGCTTTGGTTTACGCATCAAACAAAATTGCATAGATGATTCCCAAAGTTTACTGGACTCCGACACATCTAACAAAAACTTAACATTTGAGACTCACCTATTGTCTGCTTTAGAGAAAGGCGGACATAAATACTGATAACGTTCTATCGTGAGTTAAGGAACTACTTAAATTATACTGAAGTTCAAAAGTTCACAGCCACTATGGTAAAAAGTGTTACCAATGAAATAAGAAAAAAACCTAAATATATTTAAATTCTTTTAATTACTACATAAATAATCTACTTAACGTTTTTTTAATGGGAAAGATGTATTGTTTTCTATTTATTGTTATACAGTGTTTCTGTTTTTAATCGCAGTGAGTTTGGGACACCTCATTTATTTCGGTATTTTGTTTTAATGTTGACCATAGTCGGAAATTCGGCCTCACATGGGTATGGGCCAAACGGAATCAGACTGATTCATTTCTCTGCAGCAAGGAACACTATTGATCACGTGGTAATCGATGGAAGGCACGCGTCATGTGTCTTAGACGTACGAGTGACCAGAGGTGCGAACATCAACGCGGATCACCACCTCACTGCAGTGAAGGTACGTACTAGGCTAAGCAGGGCGAAAACCCTGCGTAACCAGGCACAGAAAAAGCTGGACATCGCTAAACTGCAGACCGCGGAGATAGCCAATGCCTATTCTGACCAACTCACTCAACTACTTCTTGATGCTTCAACTCCCGAAAATACTAGCGTGCAATGGCAATATATTGCCCACTCAATGGAAAGGTCTGCGCGGTCCGTACTTGCAGCCAATGCCAACGTGAGCTGATCATGAAAAGTTCAGAGAGAAGAGGCGGGATGCGACTCGACTCTTCAGGCGAAATAAAAATCGTACTGGGAATATATAAAGATTACTTCTGCAGCCTATTGATGTGTGAAAACTTGGCGGATGAAGATTGTGTACCAATCCGAGATGATAACATCGAGTGTCCACCTCCGAGCCAAGCTGAGATAACAACTGCCATATCCCGCCTAAAGAACAACAAGGCCGCTGATCGCTGATGGTCTACTAGCTGAGTTGTTTAAGATGGGTGGAGATGAGCTTGTTTTAAGCATGCAACAGCTCATAGAGAATATTTGGCTTCAGGAAAGCATGCCAGAGGACAAAAAAGTGACCGTAGTGAGTGTAAAAACTACCGTTGAATTAGCCTCTTACCGATTTCGTATAAGGTCCTGTCTAGCATACTGTGTGAACGTCTAAAGCCAATTGTGGAAAACCTGATTGGACCCTATCAGTGCGGCTTTAGACCTGGCAAATCCACGAATTTTGACCACAAAAATGTTGATCTGAATAAATCCATTAAGCTCATCACCTGCGAAATAGTAAAAATTTCAGCAACAATTAAAAATTTTATTCATTCTGTTATGCATCAAAAGTATCGTCACGATGTGTTTGTCAAAAGGGCATTTAAAGATAAACAAAAATTTGAACCAAAATTAAAAAAAAAATTTTAATTGGCTAAAGTAGGTACATTTTGAAGAAAAATTTAACAATTATTAGGTTTGAAAGGTTATTAAACTCAAACTACTATCTAAAATGTTTTGATGTCTTCACAGAAAATGTGTGAAATATTATTACCTTTAAAACAAGTCTATTCTGATCACAATCGGTCAAGTGTATCAAAACTTTTAATCATATAAGTAAATCAGTATTTTTGAAACATGCCTTTTTGCAGCCAAAAACCTTAAACGATTTTGCGCGTCTATCAATTTTCAAGTTTTATATACCAAAATTTTTGTTTTTTTAAGAAGAATTGAAAAATATATTATCCCAATAACTTTTCGAAAAAAATGGTGAAATGAATTGGTCTAATATATATGTGTCAAGTTGTTTTAAAGGCTAATAATAATAATAATGGGTATGGGGTAGTGATGTGAAGGAGGACTTTTTTTGTAACTTCATAAAACTGGCAAGGATACTTCCTAGCAACGGAGAGCCAGAATTTTGTTAATTTCTTGCGATTGAAATAAGTTCTTCACTTGCTATTGTAGACATATTTGTTGATAGTTTGCCCTAAAATGGGTTACAAATCCAGAAAAAAAGTTATACGTGTCGCGTCTAGAAATCGAGATATATAGATTTGAAGTCAGTAAATATCATTAAGGGAAATTTGTCAAGTGTGGTGTTCTTATTTCCAAAGTTGTTGTTAGTATTGAACCAAATTTGGCACAATAATACTTTTAACTGTGTTGAATTATATGAAGTTATCTCAAAGGACACGCCCACCAACCATATATCCTGAAATGGAATAGACCTTTTTATTATAAAGTTGCTGTCGGTATTAAATCCTAATTTGGCTCGATTTGTCTCTGATATAATACCGACAATTGTGTGAATTATATGAAATTATCCACATTTCGAATACAAGTGTCCTTTTTGTAGCATTTATCATCACTTTTCTGAGCGTCTTGGGCGGTGTAGTGACGTTTGCTCTGAGATTGTCAATAAAGAAACTTGTTTTTTGAAAATTTTTTAGCATTTCGTTATTAGGAGCATAGTGGGCTTCAACCAACTTTCAAGCGAAGGTCATAGCACATAATTTTTTTTTTGTGGATTTAATTTCTTTTGGTCATGAAAAGTGTGTAGAAAAAAATTAGCCCATAGCTTCTCGAGCCGTTTTTGAGAAATTTGATTTTGAAAAAAAGATAGTTGCATCCTATATAATTTAAAATACTGGTTCTAAAAGAATTTAAATTTAAGCTTCTATTACCTTATTAACACACATATAGGGTAAGGAGCCGCCCTTGCACATTTTCAAGGAAAAATGACCCAACAATACCGCCAGCCTTAAATCCACACCAAACAGTGACTCTTTGCGGATGTATTTGCTTCCCAATAGTTACGTGTCGGTTTTCTGAACCACATATGCGACAATTTTGCTTATTGACATAGCCACCGTGATAAAAATTAGCTTTATTTGAAAAAACGATGACCGGATGAAGTACTGTCGAACCAGTCGAGGTAGTCATATGAATGATATAGTGTTACATTATTAAATGACAAAGTTCAATTTTTCCAATAAAACCAGAAATTTTAAAATATCATCAGTACATTATTTTTTATAGCCGATTCAAATTTTATTTTTTTTTTTAAAATGAAGGTTAAAAAATAAAGTAGTTAAACTAGGCGTACGAAACATAGTTAGCAAAGTCAGGTATTGTGGCGGGCGCGTAGAACGACCCCGAATAGATTCGTGGGTGCAATTCAGCGCCGTTCATAGGAAAAGCGCGGCGGCCTAACATACTATTCGTAGACTTTGGCAACAACCTGCAGTCAGCTGTTTTTTTTTTTTTGACAACTGGCAATGCTCAGTGGCGCCAACCATGAATTAGCAAAGTCTATTTCGCGAACAAGTCTGAGCAAATGACGCCTTGCTGAAATATTTCCGCCATTGCAAATATCTTTTCATTTTTGCTATTCAAGACGATAACACCCATCGAGAAGAAGCTATTATCTTAGAAGGTTAACATTTCAAGAAGTGGATAATCGACCACGAGGTATTCATACCGGCAGCATTGGTAAGGCTCTCTTTTTACAAAAGTTTATTGGGAAAAAGTGTTTAGTTAGACCGATGGATAATTTATTTCATATCCTTTTTTGGTGTAGGCACATTTTTCCTCAGGAAAAATTTTGTTCAAACATTCGCAGCGTCGTATAAACCTGCCCACCGATCAAACCGACAGTTGTTTGACGTCATTTTGGGGCCACCTGCTTTTATATTGCGTAAAGTGTTCCAAGTGTCGCCACCGAAACCGAGCTTGCAGCGGCGAGTGCGAACATTGGTACGCCTCCCGTTTCGAAGTTTCAGCCCGGGTGGTACGTTTGTGATACACGTTGCCACGCGCACCTGTCGCCTGGCCTGGATCTAGATCCAGACAAATTGACACCAAAATTGGCCACAAAGACTATCCACCTCATAGTCCGTCCATGGGAACATACGTTGGGAGGCCTTGAACATTTGCCAGTACTTCCATACCCACCAAATTTCAAGATTTCATCAACTTTCGTCCAAATTTCATCAAATTTCAAGATTTCATCAACTTTCGTCCAAATTTCATCAAATTTCAAGATTTCATCAACTTTCGTCCAAACTTCATCAAATTTCAAGATTTCATCAACTTTGTGTAAAAAATGTAAAAGAAAACAAGATCTAAAATAAAAAGAAGAGTAAAAAGAACTTAACGAAATTTAGTTAAACTTAAATAAGTTCAATTTTTCCGTTACCCAGTATCCTCATATAAGACAATAATACTAAAATAGAGAACGAAAATAATAAAAGGGATACAAATTTTTTAAATATAAGTAAGAATTTGTTGGGGAATGGGACTTTGCCCAGAGGCTGAAAACTACTGATTGTCACTCACTTGGGAGTGACCAGAAGCGATTCCTTTGTGGCACTGTCCAAGCAGCTAACTACTTCCGGTCCTAGACCAAGTATTCCCTGGGCAATGACTTCAAAGCAACCGCTTAGAAGTTAGCTAGAGTTAGAAGGCGAAACGTTGAGTAACCTAATCGGCATGCTACCACCGATGCGTCTTAGGAAGTAGGTAACAAAAGTTACTGAAGCTCAACACAGGCTCTCCTAGTGGCCTTGGCAGCCCCAAGAAACTAGGATTGGGAGCGGTGGCCTAATAAGCCACTCTCCTTAAACAAAATTTATTATGAAAACACGAAGAAAAGAAAAAACAAGAACCCCCCCAAATGTTGACGACCCCCGCAAACGATGTAAGGACCATGATTTAAGGATATGCACCTGGAATGTCCGAACTCTATACAGAGATGGTGCCTCTATCCAACTGGCGGATGTCCTCGACAAATACAAGGCTGACATCACCGCCATACAGGAAATGAGATGGACGGGACAGGGATGCACACGACGAAAGAACTGTGACATCTTCTACAGCTGCCATGCAGAAAGACACGAATTTGGATGTGGTTTTATAGTCGGCAAGAGACTTCGACACCTGGTCTCGCGGTTTAACCCTGTAAGTGACCGAATAGCCACCATTCGCATCCGGGCGAAATATTTTTACATCACGCTGATTTGTGTACACGCCCCGACGGAAGATAAAGACGATGAGATTAAAGATGCATTTTACGAGCGCCTAGAGGAAACATACGACCGCTGCCCTGGCCACGACATTAAAATTGTTCTAGGAGACTTTAATGCAAAAGTAGGAAGGGAAGATGTTCTTGGTCCATCGATCGGCAAATTCAGCCTGCATACCGACACGTCAGACAACGGGTTTAGGCTGGTTAGCTTCGCAGCGGGAAGGAACATGGTAGTGAGTGGAACCAGATTCCAGCACAAAGACATCCACAAGGCAACTTGGCTATCCCCCGATCAAAACACCAAAAATCAAATTGATCATGTAGTAATCGATGGCAGACATGCATCTAGTGTCAAGGACGTGCGTGTGATTCGTGGTGCTAATATTGGCTCGGATCATTACCTGGTTGCAGCCAAGGTGCGCACAAGATTGAGCAGAGCGAAAAACGCACGTAACCAAACACAAAGAAAGCTGGACATCGCGAAGCTGCAAACCCCAGAGATAGCTACTGCCTACTCCAACCAGCTCTCCCAACTTTTACGACACAACGCCTCTACTTCTGACGTTCCCGATACACAGTGGCAGCATATTGCGCATTCCATGGCAACCGCCGCAACAACCGTGCTAGGATATGAAAAGCGGAGCTCAGACGAATCCTGGTACGATGAAGAATGTCGCATAGCGTCTGAGGAACTGGATGCTGCTTATAGGGCAACGCTACAGCCAATTGCAACCCGTGCTGTTAGGGAACGGCATAAGGAGAAAGCAAAACGGGCGAGACAGCTATTTAGGCGAAAAAAACGTCAGATGAAGGAACGGGAGAACGAGGATATAGAGCGATACAGGGATAGAGGTGAGGCCCGAAAATTTTACCAGAAAATAAGAACAAATGGATACGGTAATGGCCTCCCCACCTGTAAGGACAGTGATGGAAATCTGGTCACGGATACGCAGAGTGTGCTGCACATATGGAGAGAACACTTCCAGCAACTGCTGGTTCCAGAAGGCAGCGCACGTGAAGTTATCACGCCAATTGTCGACGACGGCTTAGATTGCCCACCACCAAGTCAAGCCGAGGTAAGAAGAGCAATATCGCGGCTGAAAAACAACAAAGCAGCCGGTGCCGACGGTCTGCCCGCAGAGCTCTTCAAGTCCGGTGGCGAGGAGCTGATAACGAGCATGCACCAGCTCCTGCGCACGGTTTGGCTTAAAGAGTGCATGCCCGACGATTGGAATGTAAGCGTATTATGTCCTGTGCTGAAAAAAGGTGATCCAAGTGTGTGCTCCAACTACCGCGGGATCAGCCTTCTACCCATCGCATATAAGGTCCTGTCGAGTGTGCTATGTGAAAGACTAAAGCCAGTGTTATTAAACCTGATCGGGCCTTATCAGTGTGGCTTTAGACCCGGAAAATCAACAACTGACCAGATTTTCACACTTGGCAAATCCTGGAAAAGACCCAAGAGAAACAGATCGACACGTACCATCTTTTTGTCGACTATAAAGCTGCCTTCGACAGCCCGATACGGCAGAAATTACTCGATGCCATGGCTGAGTTTGGTATTCCAGCGAAGCTGATAGGTCTTTGCGGAATGACGCTGACTGACACGAAGTCTTCAGTGAAGATTGGCAAGGACCTTACGGAGCCATTCTATACCAGACGAGGCCTAAAACAAGGCGACGGCCTATCGTGCGATCTCTTCAACATTGTGATGGAGATGATAATGAGAAAAGCTGCAGTAAACACGAGTGGCACTATATTCAACAAAAGCCACATGCTACTCGCGTACGCTGATGACGCAGCCTTCTCAGGTATACAGAAGGAATCAGCGAAAATGGGCCTAACGGTGAACGAGGACAAAACGAAGTTATTAGTTTCAACGAACAAAGAATCTACTCGTTTGGGAAACTGCGTGAACGTTGACAACTATAATTTCGAGGTGGTAGATAACTTTGTCTCCCTAGGATCCGCCATCAATAAAGCAAATAATGTCAGCCTAGAAATCCGGAGAAGAATCCTGCTTGCAAATAAATGCTACTACGGACTAAGCAAGCGATTCAATGACAGAGCCCTCTCTCGACGAACAAAACTCCAGCTATACCAGATACTGGTTCTACCTGTCTTAATGTATGGCTCAGAATCCTGGGTTATGACACAAGCGGATGAATCGGTTCTGGCGGTATTCGAGAGAAAAATACTCCGTAAAATATATGGGCCCATCATCGTTAACGGAGAGTATCGGCGTCGTATGAATCATGAGCTGTACGAGCTGTACACTGACATTGACGTGGTCAAACGCATTAAGGTGCAACGGCTGCGCTGGCTAGGTCATGTTGTACGCATGGATGAAAATGCTCCAGCTCGAAAAGTCTTCGACAATGAACTCGATGGACGGCGCAGAAGAGGGCGACCAAAACTCCGTTGGAAAGACCAGGTTACTGAGAACCTTACAGAACTCGGTGTGACTAACTGGAGAAGAAGCGCAGAAGATCGAGGCGCTTATAATATTTTTCTACGTGCGGTATATAATCCACTGGGATTGCATAGAAGTACCAGCTAAGTAAGTAAGTAAGTAAGAATTTGTTCTGAATTGAAAACAAAACAGAACAATCTCAAGGAAATCAAGGAAATGTACTTAATATAAATGAATTTAAAACAATTACAAATGCCTAGAATAGATATAAGGTTTTTGTCTACAAGAATTAAACTATTGAATTTAAGGTATTAATATTATTGTTAAATAAAACAACTTATAATGGTTTTTTTAATTTAGCCTATTAATAGAATAACGGGCTGAGGTAAAACAGGGTAGTACTTCAGGCCGATAGGTTAACAGGTAGGGATATGAATATTGGGGCGTTTCACAAACTTGCTCAAAACGGAATGCCACGGTGGAATTTAGCGGAAGAATTCCTTAAGGGAGGGTCTATTATCGGCACGAAACCTGCTGAACCAGTAACTGAATGGATATAATATGCGAATATATGTGAGTATAAGTCGGTAAGTTATGGTCTCATTCGGGTCCCGAATTACATAAGTATTGTGCAGTCTGTGGTCAGTGGTGACACCCTTATAAAAAGGCTGGTATGAGTTTTTTTGTCGTTCAGGCCTAAGAGATCAATTGGTTGGTAAGGACCACTCCATTCCGGCGAGCTTAGCCGCGCAATCCGCCACCATACCAGCGAAACCAACATTTGGTCAAGCAACACTTAGCCAGAGCGTTCTCGCTCTGGTCAAATTCAAATTGAAAGAGGCCTGGTTACAGTATCTAAATTGACATTAATAAAAATTTGATGTTCTTAAACTGTCATTGGATATTATGTAAACGTAGATGGTATCCACATCAACTTTTTTTGAGGTATACTAGGGTTCATTTTCACCTTAAACATTTTTGAGTCAGTGTTATCTTTTATCCGAGCAATATTTAAATAAAAAAGAAAATTCCGTTTGTACTTTTAAGATAGATTTTACAAAAATTAATTGACGCATACTACGACTGGGTAATTTTACATAAGATTTTTTCTGTGTACATTATAATGGTTTTCAAAATATCGTAAAAAGACTTTACACACACTGAATGTAAATAAAAAACTTTGTTTTACAAAATGAAAACCTTTACTAACTAAAGCTACGCACAGACGGTTGCCAGATCTTAAAATTTTGCCCGAAAAATTTGCAGAAAATGTCCAACAACCGTGTGCACTTTAAATTTTGTATGGCAACGTTTGCAGAAAAATCATTGTAAAACAACAATATTGCCAGACATCCGATAATCGTCTGAACCGCAAAATGTTGCCACCTTCAAATTTTTGTAAGATAATTGCAAACACATTTATTTTGCAGATGTGCGAAGTTTATGCATCTGCAAATTTCACCATTTGCAGAGATTAATTATATGGCAACACTGTCCATGTCAGTACATTGCCGGTACATTAGCAGATTTGACAAAATTGCTATTTCTGGCAACCGTCTGTGCTTAGCTTTATACACAATTTTTATTTTGGGTGTTGTGTATAGGCGTTACTTTTAATTTGCTCAATTACTATTTCTATTACGGAAATATATTTTGCAAATATGGAAACAGGGCTAGGGTTAATTTAATTCAGTTCCGATTAAGGGATAATTACATGAAATGTGCATTGCATTATTGGCGTGTTAAAAATGTATTAATGCCATTTGTCTACACTTCACTTCTAACTCACAACATGTCACGTCATCTACATCTCCTCCCTGTGGCCAGCTTTAGTCGTCGGCACCAGCCAGTTTGTGTTTGTTTGTCTTGGCCGGTACGCTAAAAAGGTAATTTCAACTTTTTCCTAGCATTTGCTTGGCTGACGGATTAATCAGATTAATACATACGATAGTGAGCCCGGTGGAACAGAAGGGATTAATACAGTCTTTGCAGCACTACAAATCACAAAAAATAAACAACAAGAAAACGTTAATGTTCTTAGTTGTGTAATATAACTTTGTTTGCCAGTTCCACGACTTTCAAATGGTTTCCTGTAAAAAGTTGCTTTTACACAAAACTTGCAGAATATTATCAGGCACATGTTATTTTTACTACAATATGGGCTGGTTAAGTACTGAGTCGCGAACAAACTGATGAAGGAACGGCAATGTGTTAACATTTACTTGCTTGCTCAGCCGTCACAAGGGATGATTAAACATTTAAGTCTGATGGAAAATAATATTTGCATAAAATTTATAAAAAAAAACAGAGTAATGAAAAACTTAAACCCAAAATGTATCAAGTTTCTGGAGTTCAGCAAAAAAAGCAGTGAATATACCTAACGTGGCCAAGTTATGCGCAAATGACAAATTTCACAAACTACACCTTTGTCAGATGATTTATGGAATTCATACTCTGTATTTCTGTTAGGATAGTTTGTAAGGAAATGATTTTGGTTTAGTTGTTGCACGCAACATTTTAAGACAACATTAAAAAAGAAACAACTTGAAAAAATTGCAATTTTACAAGAATTTGTTATCCGATATTACTTACTTAGATGGCCTTACTTACTGAGTTCCAGGCGCTACTATCTTCTGCGCACCTTCTCCAATTAAAAACTCCAAGTTTGGACATTGACTCCTCCACTTGGTCCTTCTACTGGAGTTTCGGTCTCCCTCTTTTCCGTTGACCCTCTGGCGCAATATCTAGTATCTTTTTAGCTGGAACTGTTCCAGGCAGTCTTACAACATTTTATACGTTGATATCTTGGTATAGCAGGTATCGCTCGTGGTTTATACGCTGTCGGTACTCGCCATTTACAACAATAGGACTATATATTTTGCGAAAGATTTTTCTTTCAAAATCTTCCGACTGCATCGTCTGACTGCGCAATATTCCAGGATTCTGCGCCGAACATTAGGATATGTAGAACTAATGTCGTATACAGCAGGAGATCGTCCCACTTGTGTTTACTGCAGCTTTTATTACTTTTCGATTACGATGTTAAATAAAGTATACGAGAGACTCTCACCTTGTCTAAAGTTTCGAACGGTGCGGCGAGATCCTTACCAATTTTTACTGAATATTTCGTATCAGTAAGCGTCATTCTGCAATGACGAAGGTATGCCAAACTCAGACATTACTTCAAAAAGTTTGCTGCGAATCGGACTACCAAATGCGGCTTTATAATCAACAAAAAGGTGTTATGTATCGATCTGCTTTTCACGGGTTTACCCCCCCCCCCCCCAAAATTTTCTGAAGTATGAATATCTGACCGGTTGTAGATTTTTCAGGTCTAAAACCACATGCAGTGCACTGATATGGACTGATCAGTTCATTGTCAATTGTCTTTAGTCGTTCACACTTGATAATATCTTATATTTAATGGGTAGAAGGCGGATATCACCGTAGTTGGAACAGACACTAAGATCGCCATTTTATACACTGGACACAGTACACCGAAACTCCAATATTTTATCATGTTTTCTTTCTGTCATATCGTGCATAGAAGATAATAGATAAATTTAAAACCTACTTTACCACCACAGCTCGCATTACTAGTTCCTGCAAACGTGCTGCCATCTTTTGAGGAACAAAAAAGTCTTAAAAAATTGCTACAATTTTCGGATCAACTTAATTAAATAAAAAATACATGCATACAGGTAGCACTATCTTATCTACTTAAACGAGATAATCATCATCGGTAATTTCATTAGTTCATATCATTCTAAGGAACTGGAACGCTTTAATTGTAGCAGCACTTTTTGTATCTTCGCAATTCGTATCTGAAAGCAAAACAAAACATTAGGTACTTTACAAAAAAATTATGACCGTTTTATATAACACCTTATTGACTTCGGTGTATCGATATTCATTTTTTTCTCAATTTAGATTTCACAATATTAACTTGGCTAAAAACTCTTTCAACTTCAGCGTTTGACTATGGCAGGGCAACAACCGTATTGCAAATTTTGCTAGAGATGGCAGTGTATAGCTCGTATAGCTCCTAACTCATACGACGCCGATACTATCCGTTAACGATGATGGGCCCATATGTTTTATGGAGTATTTTTCTCTCGAATACTCCCAGAACCGATTCATCCGCTTGTGTCATAACTAACGCTCGCATATATTTTTTGGACAAAAACAGTACATTTCACTGTAATTTTGTAAAAAAGCAGTACATCGATATGGAAAAACAGTACTTTTCGCAGTACATATTTACATAGCATATATATTTTATTCAATATGTAAAAAAAATTTCCAGAAGCAACTTTTGTAGTTGTTTTGTATTTGAAATATGAGATATATTGATGTAATTTGAATAAGCAATGCCAGCTTCGTTTTGAGGTAATTGTAGAAACCAACGTATTGTACTTCATATTAAATTTGACGGTCAGAATCAGAATTTGCACATCTAAGCGGGTTTTGCCTGACGTCTTAGTTTTGTTTACTGCAGAGAAGATTCGCTCCACTGATGCTGAAGTTCCTGACAAACATAAGATATATTCAAGGATCGTGGCCATTTCTTTGAATTTTCCGTCAGCGTTATTGAGATCAATAAATATCTCCACCCACCGATCCACATTCGAAACATTGCCTTCTCTCCATTGCATAATTTTGTCGCTCGTTTTTGATATATCTAATTTGGGTGTGGAATATACAGCATTTTCATTGGCATTGTACAAATTGTATTCCCTTAACCTGTTCATAACGGCTTCGACTTCATTCCATTAGTATAAAAGCATTCAAATCAAAGCAGGCAAAATTATCGAAAAAATCAATGCGTAAAGCAGCCATCTCAATCGAATTGTATCCATTGTCAATAAGTTTTTGTTTTCTGCTACTACAGCTGGGGATAAAAAATCATCCTCTTGACGCATTTTTAGTGTTTCTTCGAGCTTATTTTTGAAGTAAACAATATTATTGCATGAATTCGCTGTTCGCTGTTTATATTTCTATTATGTATCGAAAAACAGTACTTTGAGGGAGAAAAGCAGTACGCAGTTTTTGGTGTCGAAAAACAGTGCAGATACGAGCCTTAGTCATAACCCATGATTCTGAGCCATACATTAAGACAGGTAGAATCAGTCTCTGGTATAGCTGGATTTTTGTTCGTAGAGAGAGGGTTCTGCCATTGAATCGCTTGCTTAGTCCGTAGTCGTAGTCTCGGGCATTCAATCTTTAAGCCAAACCGTGCGAATGAGCTAATGCATGCTCGTTATCAGCTCCTCGCCGTCGGACTTGAAGAGCTCTGCCGGAAGACCATTGGCACCGACTGCTTTATTGTTTTTCAGCCGCGATATTGCTCTTCTTACCTCGGCTTGACTTGGTGGTGGGCAATCTAAGCCGTCGTCGACAATTGCCGTAATAAATTCACGTGCGCTGCCTTCTGGAACCAGCAGTTGCTGGAAGTGTTCTCACCATATATGCAGCAAACTCTGCATATCTGTAACCAGAATTCCATCCTTGTCCTTACAGGAGGGGGAGCCAATTACCGTAGCCTTTTGCTCTTACTTTCTGGTAAAATTTTCGGGTCTCACCTCTATCCCTGTATCGCTCTATATCCTCGTTCTTCCGTTCCTTCATGTGACGTTTTTTTTCGCTTAAATAGCTGTCTCGCCAGTCTTACTGTCTTCTTGTGCCGTTACCTAACAGCCCGGGTAACAATTGGCTGCCGAGTTGCCCTATAAGCGGCATCCTGTTTCTCAGACACTATGCGACATTCTTCATCGTACCAGGATTCGTCTGAGCGCCGTTTTTCATATCTTACCTTGTTGCGGTGGTTGCCATGGAATGCACAATATGCTGCCACTGTATATCGGGCACGTCAGAAGTGGAGGCGTTGTGTCGTAGAAGTTGGGAGAGCTGGTTGGAGTAGGCACTAGCTATCTCTGGGGTTTGCAGTTTCGCAATATTCAGATTTGGTTACGTGCGTTTTTCGCTCTGCTCAATCTTGTGCGCACCTTGGCTGCAACCAGGTAATGAGCCGAGGCAATATTAGTAACACGGATCACAGCACGTCCATGACACTTGATGCATGCCTTCCATCAATTACCACATTATCAATTTGATTTTAGGTGTTTTGTCAAATGACATTTCAATTTTTTTCTAATATTGTAAAATTAACGAAAAATTTAAAAAAATAATTAAAGTAATCAAAAAACATATACTATTTATATTTGTGGCCATAATATACTAATTTTTTTTATTTGTCTCAACAAATTTTTCGTTACCTTAGTTTTAACTGTTTTTTCAATTCGATGACAAAACTGATGCACCTCTCCCTCACTTCTATTTAATTGGCAGGACTTAGGTTTAATATTTTAATTTCATTTTTAAAGAAATGTATATAGAAATATAAATCACGCTTTACGATGCTTTCAAAATCGTTTGTTAATATATCAATATGGAATTCTGGCGATATAATTTTAGTTTGAAGAGATTTAAGGGTCATGACCAAGCCTTGGAACAATTTGGTGGGATTTGTATTGTTGTTTTAAAATGTTTCCTCTATTTATTTATTTTCCTCTATTATCCCACTGGTAATGGAAGAGGCATCTCCGCTTTCTAATGCCGCAAGGCTCAAAACAGTTGACACCATTACTCCCCGCATTCGGAGAATATTTTAAGTATATATCTACATTTACCGTAAAGCATTTTCCGTCACTTGTATTGGTAAAATGCATCTGTTATTCTGTACAATTAGCTTACATTTTCTGGCAAAATACGACTAAATCTCAAATTTTAATGGCTATACTTCCGGCTAACAGCAATTTTTGAAATCTTTGGGTTGACAAGATCTAAAAATGGCTAAATTGGCAACATTGGCTGCAAAGTCGCCATATATGCAGCATCCTTTTCCATCGTTACATTGCGATATTTCTCATCATACCAAGGCTTGTTCTTAAGCGGTTTTCTGAAGCCAAATATGGATTTGCCCGCTTGAAGCATGGAAAGAGCTATGTGTTGCTATCTCTGGGTTATGCAGCTTTGTGACGTCCAGTTTTCCCAGCGTATGATCCCGTGCGTTCTTCGGCTTGCTCAGCCGTGTGCTAATCTTTGCTGCCACCAGATAGTGATCCGAATTAATATTAGCACTTCGGATTAAGCGTACATTTATTATGCCTTCTGTCGGTAACCACGTGATCAATTTGGTTGTTGGAGTTCTTGTCAGGTGATATCCAGGTCGCTTTATATATGGATTTATGCTGGTATCTTGTGCTGCTTATCACTATGTTTCGAACCACTGCGTAATCTATTTGCCTCATTCCGTTATCGGTGGTGTTTTCGTGGAGGCTGAATTTTCCACCTAATTTAGCATAAAAATCTCCCAGAACTATTTTAATTTCATGATTAGGGCAGCGGTCATATGTCTCCTCTAAGCGCTCAATGACGATGTCCTTAGTCTCCTCATTCTATCGGGGCGTGGGCACAAATCGGTGTGATGTTAAAAAACTTGGCCCTAATGCGAATTGTGGCTATACAGTCGTTCACTAGTGTGAACCGAGGGACGAGATGGCGTAGTCTTTTTCCTACCACGAAACCGCTTTCCAATTCATGCCGGTCTAAGTGGCAGCTGTAGTATACATTATATAGGGTCGCTCTATATGGTGGAAAAAAAAGTTGATGTTTTCTTCCCCCAGTATTGATGTCTGTCTGAAGACAATTTGGGACATAATTTTTTTTTTAATCCGTGCACCCTACGACCCCCCGAAATATTATTTATTATGTTGTATTGTCATTTGACAGTCGCTCGAAACGAGGCCCATATCGTTATTCGAGTTTAATAGAGGGCTACATTTAACTTATCTGACATTCTTGACCCAGACCTCAATTTTAGGTTTTCAGTTTTTGGCGGTGTGTAGGGTGAGCTATAGATTTGTAAAACATCTATTACTTTTTTGTTAATGAATAAACATATGTACTTAAAAAGCGAAATGATTTTTTTTATGATCTTTACGAATTTTATCAGAAATAGGCATATTTAGGGTGTAACAAACGAAGTAAAAAAATCAAAAACTAAAATTTACGTCGGTCAAAAATGACCATTGTACATAATGTAGCCCTTGATTAACCATGAATAACGTTTCGATCGGATATGAAATGGCGATACAGCATAATAAGTACTATTTCGTGGGGTCGTAGGGTGCACGGATCCGAAAAAAATTTATATCCTCAAATTGTCTTCTGACAAACTACAAAACTGGGGGGAGAAATCTTAAACCTATTTTTCGACCCTATCTAGTATACATCACATTTTTCATCCGCCGACAACCGTACCTCGTCTTTCGCAGCTCTTGCACGACAGTGATGTCAGCTTTATAGTTGTCGATAACTTCCGCCAGTTGGAAAGAGGGACCTGCCCTGTAAAGAGTCCTCACGTTCCAGGTTCATATCCCCAAATCAGGGTCCTCATATCGTTTGGGTAGATCGTCATCTTGAGGTCGGTTTAATTTTTTCTCATTCATTTTAAAATATTGTTCTCTTCATTGATATACTATAATAGTACAACACATGATTTTGGGAACACATCTGAGAACTGCATGTTCTGCACCATTCGTTTTGTCAAGTTACATGCCATAATAATTTAATATCGATTTGAAGTTTGTAAGTATCGTATAGAGGAATTTGTCACGTTTTAGGCTCATTTGTTTGTCATAACATAAATACTAGTGGCGTATGATTATCATAAGTAATATTGCATGTAAATCATACGCCACGGAGGTCAACAGTTGTATTGTAACTGCTACAAAATAAAGCCAGTTCAAAATCATTTAATGAATGGAAAAGTGAAACTGTTTCTTACGTTGGGAAACCTTATATTAACTGATTAAAGGAACTGTAGTTCTTAATTTTTTTAAATTTGTTTCAGCTAAATCAAACTAGTGGTTTTCGAGTTATGTCAAACAAAAGGGATTAAAAAGTGACCAATTCCCCTGTACGATACTAACTAACTTCAAATCGGTATTAAATTATTATGGCATGTAACTTGCCCAAGTAACAATGGGTGTAAAATCAAAATCGAGACCCCGTTATTTAAAGAGAAACTTTTCGTATTGGGGAAAAATCCACTACAAGGTCACAACTGCCCCGGAATAGCCCCTATGAGGTTCAAATGTATGACCAACCCTATTTTTCCTTCCTTACATTTTCAAAAACATACCTACTCCCCATCATCACCCTCTAAGGTTTGCAAAAATATACATGAAACGCTTTCCATCTGTCACAAGCGCTGAGTCACTTACATATCGTACAAACGTTCAATGCTGCAAATGGCGTAGAAAATATACAACAAAACTACGTCTATATTTTACTTTTATTACTTTCATTGTTTACATGTAATCTTTATTTTTTCGTCGATTAAATACACAGTAGCACATTTTTCAACTTCAAACTCTTGAACCAATTGAAACCCACAAAATCTGAAAGCTAATGATGGTAGAAGAAAACCCCTAGCTGGGTTTTGAATTATTAGCTAAGGTTTTCTTTTAATTCATTTTTGAAGTTTTCGACTGAGAGGAGGATTTTAGTAGTCTATATCTCGTGAACTATTCCAAATATAGCTTTTCTCTCTTCAGCAAATTTTTAGCTCTTAATCAGATCTAAAAATTTTGCCTTGAGATTAAATCAAGAAAACAACAACATCTTACTCAAATCAGCAATACTGTAAAGAAATAACTTTTAATTGTACGTTTATCGAAATTAAAAATGCTATGCTTTTCAAAATGAAATAGATACAAAATAGAAATAAATCAAAAAACAATAAAAATCTATGATGAAATTTTACGATTTTTTTACATTTTAGTTGTTTTGAGTGAGATTATGTTGTGTTTTTGATTTTATCTGAAGGTTAAATTTTTAGATCTGATAAAGAGCTAAAATTTAACCAAAGACAGACATCAAAATTTCGAATAGTTCACGAGATATAGCCTTAAAAGTCAGTACATGATTTTCGAAAATTTCAAAAATGAATTATAAAAAAACCTTAGCTAATAATTCAAAACCCAGCTAGGGGTTTTCTTCTACCATCATAAGCTTTCAGATTTTGGCGGTCTCAATGGGTTCAAGTTTTAACTGCTGCACTGTGATATTGGTGACTTTGAGTATATTTTTCCTTGTGGAAATGAAAACACTATTTGCGCTAAAAAGTATACAATAACTTGTATTTAATTTTTTAGTTTAATAATTTTCGGTAATAATGCTGTAAATACATCTTCATAGATAACTTTTTAGTTTTTGAATTAAACTTTATATTTTCAAAGTACAATATTCTTGGTGTTTAAAGGAATTTAATACTAAGAAAAAATATTTTCACATTTTAGGGGTAGAAACTGCATAATATGAGGTCTTCATCACAAAATGATGTCATACGTCAAGGACTTAAAAAAACTTAATTTCCCTTTGCACCCCATGAATGAGGTATGGGATAGCTTCTCACGTTGTTGTGAATTAACACGCTTTCTATTTTTAGATTCACAACTAACGGCACCTACTAATTTATCGACGAATGCGAACGTCACTGTTTTGAGAAGCTCTTACTAGACACGACGATTGAATCGACGCTTAATACTGCGAAGTTGCTGTCAAACAACATTTGAGGGGAGCCGACAATGAAAGAAAATTTTATTTTTTTTTTTTTTTTTTTTTTCTTTCTTTAAGATGACTGGAGCCAGGTTTGAACCTGCGATCTCCCGCATGGTAGTCGCGTGTTCTAACCACTATGCCACGGCCGGTCAAGGACACCTATAAGAATAAAGTACTCGTCAAGTTCTGTACAACGATGTCTTGTGTGTTAAGCTACATATAGACGGTTGCCAGATCTTACAATATTGACCGAAAAATCTACAGAAAATGTCCAACCGTGTGCACTTTAAATGTTGTATGGCAAAGTTTGCGAAAAAAGCATTGCCCTTACATTGTAAAACAGCATATTGCCAGACATCCAATAATCGTGTGAACCGCAAAATGTTGCCACTATCAAATTATAGTAAGATAATTGCAAACGCATTTAATTTTCCGATGTGCGAATTTATCCATCTGGTAAATTCATCATTTGCAGAGAAATAATTATATTGGCAACACTGTCCATGTCAGTACATTGCCTGTACATTAGCAGATTTGACAAAATTGCTATTTCTGGCAATCGTCTATACAAACAACAAGAATAATATTGGACCCAAATGGCCTCCCTGGCGAACGCCAGATGTCACATGAATAGCCCTAGAAATTAAATTGCCGAACATGATAATTTGTTCACTATTCATTAGATAAGAAGAAATCCATTTTATGATACAAGGTGGGCCAAAAAAGTCATTCGATGTTGTTTGGCTCTCATTCTTTTTATAGATGAAAAACTTCGATTCTGTTCTATGATTATGTTTATTTGAATTACGTCTCGCTGGGAAATGGGAGGTGCCACACCCGTTTCTAAAAAGTCGTTATGTAGGTCATATTATTGAACCGATTGTAATACAATTTTAATAATCTACAAGGTGGGCGGAAAGAAGTCTTCCGATCCTGCTTGGCTCTCTTTTTTTCTAAATGAAATACTTCGATTCTGTATTTTGATTATGTTTATTTGAATATTTAGAATTTTATTGGTCACGGCTCCACGAAAAGCTCCCCAATGAAATAACGCCCAATGAAATAAACCCCAAAAAATAGGAAATAACACCCAAAAACAGTGAATGAAATAACATCCAAAAATAAATTAAATAAACCCCAAAGCGAAAACGAAACAACCCCCAATATTTGGGAGTTATTTCATACGAAATAACACCCAATGATGAAAATGAAATAACCCCCAATGAAATAAACCCCTTCAGCAACAAAAATGAAATTATGCCCAAAATTCATAAAAGAGTCAGTTTCACTAAGAATTTTATGAAGTCAATATGGACCAACAGCAAAGTCGCAAAATTATTGAAATTAATCGTGTGGATCGTAGATCGTTGTAGCCCTGCTCTACTTTTGCAGTTCGGAAGACAATTTGCCTTTTACGTTTGGCCTTTACACAACCACCTCCACTGTTCACAAGCAAATCAAACTCTCTGCTTTAATTGAATTCCCTCTTCTGAAGAACTCTTACAAATTAAAAAAATTTCCATTCTTAGATATCATTCTCAAAATGAAAAAATGCTCGGTGTATTTTGTTGATTTTCTATCCGTCAATATGAACACAAATGGAAATATCTGTAAACATTCAAAAGATATTGTAATATATTCACAGGATAAAAGTTTTCTTGTAAAAGGCCTATTTTTATATAATTATATAATTATGATCCCCAAAAACCAACAGCTTTTAAAATGAAATAACCCCCGAATAAAAAAGGAAATAACACCCAAATTGTACACACTATGAAACAAGCCCCCGAATTATAAAAATTTGTTGGGTGTTATTTCATTGGAGATTATTTCATAATTTGAAAACCCAAAATGAGGAATGAAATAATTCCCAAAAATAAATGAAAAACCACCCAAAAAATTTGGGAGTTATTCATATGAAATAACACCCAAAAATGTATGAAAAAAATTTGGGGAATATTTCATTTCTCTTTTGGGCGTTACTTCATTGGGGGGCATTTTTCATCACTTCGGCAAGAACTTCAGGCGACAGATTCTCGCACTCATGTCAAATGTTGTCCTTGAGAGCTTCCAGGGTCTCGGGCTTGTTCACGTAAACACGGGCCTTCAAAAAAACCCACAAAAAAGTCTGGAACGGTCAAAAATAAGAGCATCTTTCAATAGAATGACTTCTTTTGGCCCACCTTGTATTATTGTCAAAACCAATATTAGTCAACCTATGCAATAAGAGTTTGTGATTAACCTTGTCGAGGACTTTACTTAAAATTATACAAATTACGCAAATTATACAATTTGCATTCCTGAATTGATTGGTGGCAGTAGACATGCCCTTGCGAAAATAATGTTGCCGACAATCAAGAATTGAAGAGACCCTGTAAGATATAATATCAGTTACCAATTTTTGAAAAAGTTTGGGGAAGGCGTTGAGTTTAGTAATACCCTTGTAATTCGACACTTTTGTTGTTCAAATAGATTTGTGAAGAGGAATTATATACAAGCTCTTCCAGATGGCTGGAAAATATCAAAATTTTAAAGAGGCATTATTAAATAAAGTCAATGGCATTACCCATGTACTTGAACAATATTTTAAAAAAGAGTTGGAAATTCCGTCGGAACCAGAGCAGTTTGTAGGTTACAGCGATAACAAATTCTGACGAATTCACATTTGATTAATATAAGGAAATCTGAACGGATCCAATGGTAGCAAAGAAAAATGGAATAATGGAAGTTATTAGGGAATGTTTTAAAACAATATACTGTGGTAAAAATCTGCACAAAATAACATAAAAATACGATGTTAAGGAAATACTGCCCCTAAATTCGATCCAATTACATCTGTGAATGTTGAAAGTTCATTCTTAATGCCCAAAAACATTTTTCGTTTTAATAGACAAAACTTTTTGTTCGATAACTTATCTTAATATTATGGAGTTTATTGAAACAACGATCTTAATTAAAATGCATTACATACAAAAATCCGTAATACTTAGCGGAAAAAGTTTTTCTAATTGTTCCTTAAATAATAATACTAAAATAGAAAATGAACCAAAAAAAAGAGGCAAATGTAATAAGCCTATATGCGGGAAAACACGACTTTTCGGTTGCCCTGTTGATTACAAATTAATCCCCGTTTTGGGCCTTAGTTTGTTAAATAAAGACATTTAATGTTTTCTATATTGAATTTGATGATTCCCCAATAGTTTGGTATTGAATTTCACCTTTTTGCTATTCGGTGCTTAGTCTACTAGATAAATGCGTTTAAAGTTGTCCATATGTTTCTTCATTTTGTCGTAGTGATCACAAATTAATCTCCTTTTTGCGAACGCCGATTCTAACTTTTGTGAAAATAGTTGGCAATAAGTTACGGTGCATTATCCTTCGTAAGAAATGTGTTTCCAATGTCGCATTTTAACCCTGAACCAATTTCAATAGCAGAAACATTGATTGACATATCCCAACATGGGTTTTTGAAATTGATAATTTTTAATATACAACGATAATGTACATACATATACTCGTATTCAACAATCTTTTTAGACGTCCACACAATAACATGCCGGGCCGCATTTGTCTATCTTTGTCAAACACTTTGAAGTGACCGAACTGTATGAAATTTCTGTCATATCAAACTTGTTGTATTCGATACTCTTTTTGGCCCTGTAAACTTTGTTTGTCGGCAGTTTTTGCTTTAAGGCCGTTTAGATTTCAAAGCGAACAGCAAAATATTTACTACTGATATTTCCTCATTAAAACGGAAGCCAAACTAAGTCATAGCATTATGCTTTTCCCTTTCTGCAAAAAAAAAAAAACGGAAGACTTAATTTAAGAACGAAGCAACAACAAAATCCCTTTCACACATTTTGTATTTACTTTGAAATACAGCAACACCCATTCCATTGCATGCACTTCCCTAACTCTAAAGTCATATTTGGTATTCACCAAAGGGTGACAACTTACCAGTTGCCTTTGAAGTATACACAAAATGGAGCAAAATAACGTAAGAAAATTTCAATTTCGCCCCCGGTGTTACATTTGTATTGTACAATTGTGCCCATATCCACCAGCTTAAATAAGAAACAGCCCACATCGACAGCAATTTCACTTTCACTTTTACGCGAGCATCCCTATATGTGTTAATACAGTATGTTTTTCACTAACAAGTACATATTAGCAACGCATGTATAGATTCGGATATTTGTTTGGAAACACTACCAGTGTTCAATAAGGATCCATCAGCATAACAGGTGTGCTTAACCTTTTAAATAGGATTAAAATCTTCTCACAAGAGAGCACATTTGATAACCAAAACAATAATTGTATTCTCTTGGCAAACTTAATGAAAATCGTTGTTCTTTTTTGTTTTATGCATTAAAATACAATTCCATATGAAACGTTAAATGTTTACTACCTGACACTAGGTTGCCATCACGGATTGGAATTTAATGTCATATAGAAAATATTCTGAGGTATTTTGGTACAATTAAATATGGTACGATCCATACGAAATGCTTCTTTGTTTAGTCTGTCTTAGCTACAAATCTGCAAGACAGCTTTAAATATGAACGCGCGATAAAACCCTCACACCATCAGTAAACCATTAAATTTTCTAGTATAGTATATTGATATTTGTATGGAACAAACCAGAAGGCCGTAAACAGACTACCAGATTTTTCTCCTAAACGTTATTCTGGTTTAGCTTTACTAAATACAGAATTTGGGCATGATCGCGTTGGGTTTATTGATGTTATTACTCCATCTCTAAAGGCGGAGTGGTACATTTATATAAGAAGTAAAGAAAGGAATTTTTTTTTCACAACTTTATCTTGTTATAGCTTTACTAAATACAGAATTTGGGCAAGATTGCGTTAGGTATTTTGATATTATTACTTAATTTCTAAAGTGGGCGGAAGTGTACATTTGTATTGGGGGTACCAGAAGGGGCGTGGCCATGTAGTCCATTTTCAATACAGATCGTAGTTTTGGGGAAATAATAACTTGTGCAAAGTTTCAAACCGTTTTGTCTTTGGAAAGTTATAGTGCGTACCTGCCGGACAGCCAGACAGACGGACATGGCTCAAACGACTTAAAAAGTCATGAATCAAATTTGGTTCAAAGAAACTTAGGGTCTAAAGTGACTCATTCTTTGTGTTTCACTTTTGGGTCGTATCGAATGATATATACTATCCTACTCGTCGGGGAATGGGACTTTGCCCAGAGGTTGAAAGTTACTGATTGTCACTCACTTGGGAGTGACCACAATCGATTCCTTTGTGGCACAATGACTTTAAAGCAACTGCTTAGAAGTTAGCTAGAGTTAGAAGGCGAAACGTTGAGTAACCTAATCGGCATGCTACCACCGATGCGTCTTAGGAAGTAGGTAACAGAAGTTACTGAAGCTCAACACAGGCTCTCTTAGTGGCTTTGGCAGCCCCAAGAAACTAGGATCGGGAGCGGTGGCCTAATGCAATGTTTTTACATCACGCTGATTTGTGTACACGCCCGAGGGAAGATAATGACGATGAGATTAAAGATGCATTTTACGATCGCCTAGAGGAAGCAACTTGGCTATCCCCCGATCAAAACACCAAAAATCAAATTGATCATGTGGTAATTGATGGCAGGCATGCATCGTGTGATCCGTGGTGCTAACATTGGCTCGGATCATTACCTGGTTGCAGCCAAGGTGCGCACAAGATTGAGCAGAGCGAAAAACCACGTAACCAAACACAAAGAAAGCTGGACATCGCGAAGCTGCAAACTCCAGAGATAGCTACTGCCTACTCCAACCAGCTCTCCCAACTTTTACGACACAACGCCTCTACTTTTCCCGATACACAGTGGCAGCATATTGCGCATTCCATGGCAACCGCCGCAACAACTGTACTAGGATATGAAAAGCGGCGCTCAGACGAATCCTGGTACGATGAAGAATGTCGCATAGCGTCTGAGGAACAGGATGCTGCTTATAGGGCAACGCTACAGCCAATTGTAACCCGTGCTGTTAGGGAACGGCATAAGGAGAAAGTAAAACGGGCGATACAGCTATTTAGGCGAAAAAACGTCAAATGAAGGAACGGGAGAACGAGGATATAGAGCTATACAGGGATAGAGGTGAGGCCCGAAAATTTTACCAGAACGTATGAGCAAATGGATGCGGTAATGGCCTCTCCACCTGTAAGGACAATGATGGAAATCTGGTCACGAATACGCAGAGTGTGGTGCACATATGGAGAGAACACTTCCAGCAACTGCCGGTTCCAGAAGGCAGCGCACGTGAAGTTATCACGTCGATTGTCGACGACGGCTTAGATTTCCCACCACCAAGTAAAGCCGAGGTAAGAAGAGCAATATCGCGGCTGAAAAACAACAAAGCAGCCGGTGCCGACGGTCTGCCCGCAGAGCTCTTCAAGTCCGGTGGCGAGGAGCTGGTAACGAGCATGCACCAGCTCCTGCGCACGGTTTGGCTTAAAGAGTGCATGCCCGACGATTGGAATGTAAGCGTATTATGTCCTGTGCTGAAAAAAGGTGATCCAAGTGTGTGCTCCAACTACCGCGGGATCAGCCTTTTACACATCGCTCTTCAAGTCCGGTGGCGAGGAGCTGATAACGAGCATGCACCAGCTCCTGCGCACGGTTTGGCTTAAAGAGTGCATGCCCGACTATTGGAATGTAGCGTATTATGTCCTGTGCTGAAAAAAGGTGATCCAAGTGTGTGCTCTAACTACCGCGGGATCAGCCTTTTACCCATCGCATATAAGGTCCTGTCGAGTGTGCTATGTGAAAGACTAAAGCCAGTGTTATCCAACCTGATCGGGCCTTATCAGTGTAGCTTTAGACCTGGAAAATCAACAACTGACCAGATTTTCACACTTCTCCAAATCCTGGAAAAGATCCAAGAGAAACAAATCGACACGTACAGAAGAAATTACTCGAAGCCATGGCTGAGTTTGGTATTTCAGCGAAGCTGATACGTCTTTGCGGAATGACGCTGACTGACGCGAAGTCTTTAGTGAAGATTGGAAAGGACCTTATGGAGCCAATCTGTACCAGACGAGGCCTAAAACAAGGCGACGGCCTATCGTACGATCTCTTCAACATTGTGATGGAGATGATAATGAGAAAAGCTGCAGTAAACACGAATGGCACTTTATTCAACAAACGCCACATGCTTCTCGCGTACGCTGATGACGTAGACTGCAGCCTTCTCAGGTATACAGAAGGAATCAGCGAAATTGGGTCTAACGGTGAATGAGGACAAAACGAAGTTATTAGTTTTAACGAACAAAGAATCTACTCGTTTGGGAAACTGCGTGAACGTTGACAACTATAATTTCGAGGTGGTAGATAGTTTTGTCTACCTCGGCTCCGCCATCAACAAAACAAATAATGTCAGCCTAGAGAAGAATCCTGCTTGCAAATAAATGCTACTACGGACTAAGCAAGCGATTCAATGGCAGAGCCCTCTCTCGACGAACAAAACTCCAGCTATACTATTTACTGGCTATACCTGTATTAATGTATGGCTCGGAATCCTGGGTTATGACACAAGCGGATGAATCGGTTCTGGCGGTATTCGAGAGAAAAATACTCCGTAAAATATATGGGCCCATCATCGTTAACGGAGAGTATCGGCGTCGTATGAATCATAAGCTGTACGAGCTCTACACTGACATTGACGTGGGCAGACGCATTAATGCTCCAGCTCGCATTAAGGTTGCGTTGGCTTCGACAATGAACTCAATGGACGGCGCAGAAGAGGGCGACCAAAACTCCGTTGGAAAGTCCAGGTTACCAAGAACCTTACAGAACTCGGTGTGACTAACTAGAGAAGAAGATCGCAGAAGATCGAGGCGCTTATAATATTTTTCTACGTGCGGTATATAATCCACTGGGATTGCATAGAAGTACCAGCGAAGAAAGTAAGTACCCGTAGGGTGAAATCTTAACGAAATCTTTGAATTTGTTAAGCTTGTTTACATTTTCCGATAGCATTTTAGTGGCACTCTTCTTCTTCTTAATTGGCAGCAGCAACAGAAATGCATCTTATCAGTAGCAGCACGTAGAAAAGTATTCCAAGCGCTTCGGTCTTTTTCGTTCCGTAGATAGTTCGTCCCACCAAGCTTAGTTAACAGCCCTTCCACCTGGTCCATCCATCAGAGTTTTGGTCGCCCCCTCCTGCGCCGTCCATCGAGTTTATTGCCGAAGACTTTTCGAGCCGGAGCGTTTTCGTCCATTCGTGAAACGTGTCCACGCCAGCGCATTCGGTCTATTTGAATGCGCTTGACCACGTCGATATCGTTGTACAGCTCATACAGCTCATGATTCATTCGGCGGTACTCGCCGTTCACGATGATGGGTCCAAATATTCTGCGGAGTATTTTTCTCTCTAAGACTCCCAGATTAGATTGACCTGCCTGTGTCATTATCCAGGATTCTGCGCTGTAGAGCACGACAGGTGGGATCAGAGTCTGGTGGAGCTGGATCTTTGTTCTTCGAGAGAGCGCTTTGTCATTAAATTGCTTGCTCAGCGCATAGTAGCAGCGGTTTACGATCAATACTCGTCTTTTGATTTCGAGGCTGATATTATTATTTTTGTTTATGGCGGTAGACAAAATCATCTACCACTTCAAAGTTATAGTTGTCAACGTTCACGCAGCGTCCCAGACGAGTGGACTCTTTGTTCGTTAAAACAAATAACTTGGTTTTGTCCTCGTTTATCACCAGACCCACTTCATCCGACTGCTTTTCAATGCTCGAAAAAGCCGCAGTAACATCTCGGAATCCACGTCCAATTCCCGCCATCCCTGTTTACTGCTGCTTTCCGCATGATCATCTCCATTACGATGTTAAAGAGTCTTTAGTCTTTCACATAACACACTAGACAGGACCTTGTATGCGATGGGTAAAAGGCTAATCCCGCGATAGTTGGTACACACACTGGTATCGCCTTTCTTAAGCACGGGACATAGGACACTCAGATTCCAATCATCGGGCATGCACTCCCTGAGCCAAATAGTGTTTATGAGCTGGTGCATGCATGTTACCAGGTCATCGCCACCGGCTTTAAAAAGCTCTGCCGGCAGTCCATCGGCTCCCTAAGCTTTATTATTTTTAAGCCGCGCAAATTGTTTTGGCTCGGTGGTGGACAGTTTACTCCATCGTCGATGATTGGTGCGATTTCGTCACTTATGCTGCCTTCGGGAACGAGACGAGATTAAAAGTTTTTTGCAGCACACTCTGAGTGTCCGTGACCAGATCTCCGTCTCTGTCCTTACAGGTGGGGATCCCTGTTCAAAAACCTTTACTTTTTACCTTTTGGTTGAACTTTCGGGCCTCACCTCTATCCTTGTAGTTTTCGATATCCTGGCTCTCTCTTTTCTTCCACAGACGCTTTTTCCGTCTGCACAGGCGTTTCATCTCCCTACTTTTCTCTTTATTACGCTCCGTCACCGCACGCGTCACCATTGGCTGCATTTCCTCAGACATTTCGCGACATTCATCATCGTACCAGGGCTTGTCTAAGCGTGGTTTTTCATAACCCAGTACGGTCGTTGCGGCAGTGATCATAGAATTCGCAATATGCTGCCACTGTATGTCGGGAACATCAGGTTTGTTTGGAGTAATTGAGAGAGTTGGTTGGAGTAGGCATTGGCTATCTCAGTGATGTCTAGCTTTCTTTGCGTTTGATTACGTGCGTTTATAGCACTACTTAATCGTGTGCGTACCTTGGCTGCAACTAGGTGGTGATCCAAATCAATATTTGCACGGCGCATCACACGCACGTCCATAACGCTTGAGACATGCCTTCCATCAATTACCACGTGATCAATCTGATTTCTTGTATTTTAATCGGGAGATATCCAGGTTGCCTTGTGGATATCTTTATGCGGGAATCTTTTTCCACTCACAACCAAGTTTCTTGCCGATGCGAAACTTACCAGTCTGAATTCGTTATCGGAGGTGTTATTGTGTAGACTGAATTTTTCGACTGCTGAACCAAGAGCATCTTCCCTTCCTATTTTAGCATTAAAATCTCCCAGAACAATTTTAATGTCATGTGGTTGCCAAACCATCTTCATCAGTACCCGTTTGACTTCTCCACTCATTAGCACGACCTTAAGTGTTAAAAGCTTGTGATCAATGTGAAGCTCACACACACCGGTGCGAAAATGGTATCAACAAAAACCATTTTTTTATTATACATAAGTATTTTTTCAATTTTTTTAAGCGCAGGCTATTTAGTTTGGTAGTTAAACATCAAAAAAGTATCATGCAAAAATTAAATTTGGGCAATTCCTAGGATAGGTCCTCTGCGGTCGAAAAATAAGTGTTAAAAAAATGTTTTTGACTTGTATTAGTAAAGACGAATACTTAAATTTTATTGAATTAAAATTAATCCAAAGCTTATCTTTTTTTATTTATGATTAAACGGATTGCAAAATCGCATTAACGATCTGATTATAATAATGAAATTGCCACCTCTCAGAAGAATTTTTTTTTACATGTGATAGAATACAATTAAAAGGATTTAGGAACAAAGCAACAAACTGAATATTGTCAGGTTTTGATATTTTTAACAAATGATTTTTATAGATGTTTAAAATTCAGTTTTGACTTTTGGCACACACACCCTTTCTGATCAAATTTTACAAAGTTTTTCGTACCATAAAACGTTTTCTCCTTTTGTCATACTTTTTGCCAAACATAGGGTTTCTGGGCAAACTGAAAAATGTTAACAGTTTGTTTAATGGATCAAAATCTATTAAACGTATTTTATTAGATTTATTTATTTTAATAAGTTTTGAATTTAAGATTTCACGAAAACGAAACCATTTGGCAGTTATTTTGAAATAAGTTCCGAGCGCAGCATAATACAATCTGATATAACCGCGCGATATATGAATAAATAAGCATTTAATTTTGTCCTCAAAATTTTAATTAATTTTACAAATACAGTCGAGTAAGGTTATAGCGAACTCCTAGGGACTTGGCATTTTAGTCCGTTACATGTGAAGTTCATTATATCCGAGGTATAAAAAATATACCTTTTTTTAAAAGTTTATTCTGTTTTTTGTTTTACCAAATACGGATGAAACTATCAATGATGATAGTGGCCATCATCATTGCAATAACCGTCAACGTCTTGTAATTTTTTCACAATATCAACATCAGATAGAAATTGAGTTGTAAAAATATTGTCATCTATTGAAATTAATTCTATAAATGAAATATCGTTTAGTAGACTATGTTGTGTAACATCATGGATTTCAAAATTCATACAAATATATGAAAGAGTTACCGTCGCTGAAATAATTTATGACGTTGTAGTGTTCGTTATAACCGCCATAAAATGTATGAAAAGTAGAAAATGGGACCACAAATATGGTTCGTTATAAAAAATGTTCGCTATAAACGATGTTCGCTATAACAGTGTAGATTTATATGAACAAATAAAGCAAAACCTTTGAGACCTGAAAAAGTGTTCGGTATAACTGAAAATTCGTTATAAACGGTGTTCGTTATAGGCGTACTCGACTGTATTATGTTTATGTACTCAAGAAATTTAGACCAATACGAGTATATATTTTGCAAAGTATTTGTATTAATGATGTGCTAGGAGCGAAGCAAAATAACAATTACGTCGGAGCGTTAGCTAAAAGGCCTGAGCTGTTATTTAGGTTGTTTTTTAAGAAAAAACACAATTTCAATATTTAATCAATTTTTTTGTTGCTTTGCACGGTTTTGCGTGACTCACGCAAAGTATGCACTCGCGCACGCTCATGCACGAAGATTTTTTTTGACGCTCACGTTCACGCACACTCACGTAAGTAAATTTCCAACTTACTCGCATTCACGCGTGAATTCCGCCAATCACGTGACGAGCACCCATTTCTAGTATTTTCTACAGATGTCTTCTAGCCAAGAAAACAAACTAGGGATATGACATAACATTCATACTTCAACAAGGACATTATATGTAAAGCATTATTCAACAAAAAATATTCTCAAAAATAGAAATAAACGACAAAAATATTAACGACAAAGTAATTCAGCAAATCACAACAGCTTTCCTGCGACTAACAAACAAAAGCGGCAAAACCCAATAGCAGGACAGATGAATAGTGGTCAGGTATGTCAACTTGGTTAAATGTCAAATGGACACGCAAGAAATCAAACTTTCACTCATAACTTTCTTTCATAAGTGGCGGGAGCACTTATGACTCATGTTAAATTGAAATTAGGGCATTTGTTGCAATAATTGTAACTACCACACAGTGGGGGAAAAAAAGTTTTTTGGACATTTGAAATTTTAGGCCGCAATTCTTAAACGATTTTCAAAATTCTTTTTTTTGTATTATTTAAAACAAAATTGTGCACATAATGTACGTTTTTTTTATTATGAATTCCTTACAGTTATTTTAAATGTGTGAAAATAGTGCTTCCACATATTTACTTGCAGTTGAGCCAAAAAATATTTTGTCTTATTTTTTCACTGAGTTTAATTCGTAACATATTTCCAATAATACAAAAAAAGAACTCTGAAAATCGGTCAATAACTGCGGCCTAAAATTATAAATGTCCTAAAAAACTTTTTTTCCCCACTGTGTACCATAAGAATAAATTAGTAAAGTATTATATTTTTAAAAGTTTTTGTTTACTATGAACTGTAAGGACCTAATGAATGTAGTATGATTTACTAAAAATACTACCCACTTGTATGATTATTCCGTTGGGGATGCAACGTGGAACTTACATCCCAAGGCTACTCACAAACTCCAATTGGTGGCACCTAGCTACCGTTGTATTGCGATATTTGATTCGCAGGTACCGATAGTGAGGTACGAACCCTTATAGTTGGACTAGCCACCCGCCTTCAGGTCTTATGCTACCGACTACGAAAACACTAAGGAGGAAAAGACAGGTAAACTGACTAAAAAATACCATCACCCATACGACTTTCGTTCGTATGGCCAGACGATACGTATATTAAAACAGTAGAAAGGGTTACAGCCCACTAATGAAATGTTAAAATGTTAAATTCAATATCACTGGGCATATGATAATTTTTAACGGGTGCACCGAAAGGGTCCTACTGATAATCAAAGAAAAATTATTTAATTAATTCGTCCAAAAATCTTAAAGGAAATCATAATTTCTAATGGGTGGGATAAACCCGGTTTCTTAGGTTTCTCCTGTAAAATATTAAAATAAAAATATTCTCTACATGGTATAGGAAATGCCAGTGGGGCACAACGTGTCCGATTTCAATTCGAAAATCTACTTCAATAAACGTTTACCTTCTGCACAGTGTATTTACAAGAAAGTTTTACAAAAAAAAATATGTGTAATACTATGAGGGTGAATTCAAATGTTTCGAATTTCTAGGCATTTGTCTACTACAATTAAAAAAATTCATGTGGAAAACGATCCTTATGTTAACATTGACTTGGATCATAACCTGGTTGAACTTTAGGTGCGCACGTTATCAATTACAAAGAATGCTGGAGTACGCAAATTGCTCAAAATTTTCATAATTGTGTCAATAGTCTTTTTAAATTCACCTTTTCCAGTCATTGCAAGCATCATCAGTTATCAAAGAAAGAATTTTGACAAAAGAAAAGTTATTAACATTAATAAAATCTTGAAAACTGTTGAAAAGTATTTCACCATTATTTGGATCTTTAAGAGCTAAAATGGCAAGAAGCTCTCCAGTAAAGTTGTTGTCAGATAAAAATCGGAGAAATACTGACATTTAGGCAATATCAGTAATATCTGTAGATTCATTAATAGCTACAGAAAAACATGTTGATTTTGCAAATCGACAGTAAGAGCGTCATAAATTGATTGAGAGCATGTTGCAACTCTACGAGTGGCAGTGTTATTGGAGTGGGATCCTTTCGACACCTCGTCTGAATGACAAATGGGTTGACCTAAAATGGCAACAAAACCGATAAACGATAAAATCCACTTGAATCAAAATTCTAGCTGATCCTTTTATTAAGAAAAAAGGATTTTTCTGTTTTTTATCTCCGTTTTGTATGGGAGCCCCCTTAGTGTGTGAATATGGGGGGTTGGTATGCCTGAGGGGGCAGTTGCGGGGCTTGATGTGGATTTTTTCCCTTTCACCACCAGCTTTGACCATACAACACTATCGCACCTCTATTGCACACATTTTAAAAAACACTTGTTTTCAATCATCCACCACGCTAGCTACTGATGTCCGAATGAATAGCGGTAAACAATGTGCACACTTAATTTTTTTAAATTCGGTACAAAGGACAAAATAAATAGGTAGATTTCAATGAAATTCGATAGAAAGTGTATTTTATTTAAAGAAACATAAAAAAATAACAATATCAGCCATATTTTGGAAAACAACTCGGTTTAAAAACAAAGCAAAATCGGTAATACTTTTTAATACATTTTTATCAATTTTGCTGTTTTCAAACCGAATTGTTTTCCAGAACATGGCTAAATATACATATACAAAAAATAACAGGAATAACATTTGTTAGTCAAAATATTATATGTAAGATCCATTTGTGGCTTTAGACTTTTGTGAAAAAGTTATTAGGTTAAGAATATATATAATTCAACCCCAACGCACAATATTTTAGCAAATATAAGGTTGACAACATAGTGTCTAAGTCAGAAGCCGAAATGATTAGAGATTTCTATTCGCTTCGATCTTGTACGCACCGTCTCTAGTCAGTCATATCAAGCAGCATCAGTGATTCCTCCACCTGGTCCTTCCAACGTAGTCGCGGTCTCCCTCTTCTGCGCCGTCCTTCGAGGTCTTGGTAGAATACCTTTCGCGCTAAAGTTTCCTCATCCATTCTCATGACATGGCCTAGCCAGCGTAATCGTTGCACTTTGATTCGCTTGACGACATCAATGTCGTGGTATAACTCGTACACCTCATGGTTCATCCGAATCCTAAACTCGCCGTTTACGCAAATGGGTCCATATATTTTGCGGAATTTTTTTCTCTCAAACACCGCCAGATGAGCTGAATCTGCCTGTATAAGCACCCACGATTCGGAGGCATACAACAGGAACGGTAAAATTAGTACCTGGTACATTTGGACTTTGGTGGATCGAGATAGGGTGGTGTTTATGAAGTGCTCGCGTAGTCAAAAGAAACACCTGTTGGCGAGCATTATTCTCCGTTTTATTTCAAGGCTGACACTGTTGTTTTTGTTCATGCTGGATCCGAGTTAGATAAATTCATCCACTACCTCAAAGCAATAGTTTTCAACGTTCACGCTGCGTCCCCAACGGGTGGAAACTTTGTTCGATGATACCATTAACTTCGTCTTGTCCTCATTCGCTGCCGAACCCATTTTCGCTGACTCCCTTTCAACTTATGAGAAGACAGCTGTAACCTCTCGCATCGTTCGACCGATAATGTCGATATCATCGGCATATGCGAGCAGCATGTGACTCTTATTAAATATGGTGCCAGACATGTTAACCGCTGCTTTCCTTAACACCTTCTCCATCACTATGTTGAACAGCATACATGACAAACCGTCACCCTGTCTAAGACCTCTCGTCGTATCGAATGGTGCAGATAGATCCTTGCCAATTCGAACAGAGGATTTGGTATTCGTAAGGGTACACCGGCAGAGACGAATTATCTTCGCAGGAATACCGAACTCAGACAAGGCTTAGTATAGTCTATGCCTGATGGGACTATTGAAGGCGGCTTTGTAATCGACAAAGAGGTGGTAAGTGTCGCTTTGCTTCTCATGGGTTTTCTCAAGAATCTGCCGTAGTGTAAATATCTGATCCGTCGTGGATTTGCCTGGTCTAAAGACGCACTGATAAGGTTCAATCAGGTTTTCCACAATTGGCTTTAGACGTTCACACAGTATGGTAGACAGGACCTTATACGCGGTAAGAGGCTAATTCCACTATAGTTTTTACACTCACTACGGTCACCTTTTTTGTAGATTGGACATAGCACACTGAGATTCCAATCCTCTGGCATGCTCTCCTGAAGCCAAATATTCTCAAGAGCTGTTACATGCTTAAAACAAGCTCATCTCCACCCACCTTAAACAACTTAGCTGGAAGACCATCAGCCCCAGCGGCCTTGTTGTTCTTTAGGCGGGATATGGCAATTGTTATCTCAGCTTGGCTCGGAGGTGGACACTCGATGTTATCATCTCGGATTGGAACACAGTCTTCATGAGCCGAGTTTTCAGACATCAATAGGCTGCAGAAGTGATCTTTATATATTCTCAGTACACTCTCGGAGTCAGTAACGAGATGACCATCCTTGTCTTTACAGGAGGGAAGACCTGTTCCATGTACCATACCATTTACCTTCTGGTAGAATTTCCGGGCTTCACCTATTTTCCTGTTTTCTTCAATACACACATTATTCCGCTCCTTCAGCTCTCGTTTTTTTCGCCTGAAGAGTCGAGACGCCTCCCGTCTCTTATCCCTGTACTTTTCATGAACAGCTCGCGTTGCCATTGGCTGCAGTTTGGCCCTGTATGTAGTATCTTATTCCCGGGTGGCATCGCGGCATTCGTCATCGTACCAGGCATTATCGTTAAAGGGCTTCACATACCCCAGTACGGACCGCGCAGTCCTTTCCATCGAGCGGGCAATATATTGCCATTCCGCGCTAGTATTTTCGGGAGTTGGTAGTAGTTGAGTGAGTTGGTCGGAATAGGCGTTGGCTATCTCCGCGGTCTGCAGTTTAGCTATGTCCAGCTTTATCTGTGCCTGTTTACGCAGGGTTTTAGCCCTGCTTAGCCTGGTACGCACTTTCACTGCAGTGAGGTGGCGATCCGAGTGGATGTTCGCACCTATGATCACTTGTACGTCTATGACACTTGACGCGTCTACCACGTGATCAATTTGGTTTCTCGTTACTTGTTCGGGAGATATCCACATTGCAGTGTGAATGTTTTTGTGGTCAAATCTTGTGCTGCTAATTACCATGTTCCTTGCTGCAGAGAAATCAATCAGTCTGATTCCGTTTGGTGATGTTTCAGTATGCATGCTAAATTTTCCGACTGTTGGGCTAAAGACATTCTCTTGGCCTATTTTGGTATTAACATCATAGCCCGAGCTACGGTCATATGTTTTTTCAAGTTGAGCGTAGAATTCGTCTTTGACCTCGTCACTTTTCTCCTCCGTCGGAGCATGAGCACTAGAGTTTCTCTTTTTCCCGGACTTTTCATTTCCCTTTCAATTTTTGCCTTTCCCGGGATTCCCTGGAAATTTCGCGCAGTAGAAAAACAAGACAAACTATGTTAATTTCTTGAATTGTGCAGTATGTACATTAGGGTGGGGCGATTAGTATGGAAGGAAAAAAATCTTAATGGGCGCTTCGCGTTTCTGGTTCTTGGGATTGTACTGAGCAAAAAAGTCTACTAGACCATATGTCTACGGTGAAAATCGAGCTTGCCCATTTTGACGAAGTTTTTTCTCAAAGTTTATATTTTGCAAATTTGCAAATTTTCTTGGGCTCATATTTCGACTTATTTTCAAATTAAGGTTATATCTATTGTCTCGGGCTACAATTTCTCTGAACATATTATTTAGAAAAAACTTCGTTTTCATGGTCAAAAAGTCGAAAATGTAGAAAACAGCCAAACCATTGAGATTTTCGATCTAATACTAACACAAAAATTGTAGCGAAGACAATAGTTAAGAACTATCTAGTACATCGCAAATGCATTGGAATGCTCCTTCAGGCAGTTTTGGCCTATTTTTTATTCTTCTATTGTTTTCAGTTCATTTGACGCATTTTTGTTAGTTCATTGTAAACGATCACAGCATCAAATACACATAAAATTAAATACGCATTTTTAAATATTTGCCGCAAATGTAAGTTTTTGAAATAATTGTTTCGTGTATAAACTGTACAGTGCTTATAAAAAACAGTTTTATACCCTTCACCATGCGCATGAACAGAGTGAAGGGTATATTAATTTTGTACTTCCATTTGAAACACCCATAAGGAGGCGTGGTAGGTATGACAATATATTTTTTTAAATGATAAGCATCGAAATCTGATTCGATTTAAAGGTGACCGTATGTCCGTTCGTCTGTCTGTTCCCGAAATTACAGCCGCAGTTTAAGAGATATCGAGCTAAAATTTGGAATGCAATTTAAGAGCAATCAAGCTGAAATATTTTACGCAAGCTTTGCTGTCCTAAATGAAGGTTGAGTTCTAAGATGAGCCCGATCGGTCAAAAACTACTCCCACCTCCCATACAAACTTCCCCTTTTTGGGGTATCCCAACGATTACAGCTGTAGTTTAAGGGCAATCAACATAAAATTTTGTATGCAAGCTTCCCTACACCAAGTGGAGTTTGAGTATTAAGATGAGACCGATCGGTTAAAAACTAGTCTCACCTCCCATACAAAATCTCTCTTTTGGCGGTGTCCGTATGTCAGTGTATTGTATGCAAGCTTTTCTGCTCTAAGCGGTGGTTGAATATTAAAATGAGACCGATCGGTGAAAAACTCTCCCTTATTGGGGTTTGTCCCTGCGATTGCATCCGAGGTATATAGCTGACATTTTGTACGCAAGATTCTATATCTAAGCGGAGGCTACTTTTTAAGATAAGCAATGTCGGTCAAAAACTACTCCCACCTCCCATTTAAACTACCTTTTTTTGGGTGGCTGCGTAACTGGAAATATTGGAAATATTGAGCTAAAATTTGATATGCAATCTTTAATCCTATAATAGGAGCTTACGTTGTAAGATGAGCAATATCGGACGAACACTTCTTCCACCTTCCATACAAACTCACCCTTTTTGGGGGTGTCCGTATGTATGTCCTTGTAGTTTATAAGCTTTCGGGCTGAAAATTGGTATGTAAGCTTCTGTCCAGAATCAGAGGTTAAGTTCTAAGATAAGCATGATCGGATTTAAACTACTCCCACATCCCACACAACTTCCCATATTTGGGGAGTTACAAAATTCATAAAAATAAGCTCCAACTCATAAACTTATCGGTAAATCGAATAAATCGATACAAAATTATTGACAAAATGGATGTGTAAAGCTAAAAGTAACGTCCACTTCTCTCCAACTCCCCTGTTTTGTGGTACAAAGTTTAATAAAATATAGTTATAGTGCAAATAACCAGTTTTACCACCATTTTTACAAATTGTGAAGGCTATCTGAGCTTTATAGCTCTGAGCTTACCAGTTTTTATTTTATGAAGAACTGAAAATGGTAATTTATCAATATTTTCACTAAAAATATGCACTTTCACAAGGCCAAAACTGCCTGAAGGAGCATTCCAATGAATTTGCGATGTACTAGAGAGTTCTTAACTATTGTCTTGGCTATAATTTTTGTGTTAGTATTGGATCGAAAATATCAATATTTTGGCTGTTATAGTCCAAAATATCTAAAAAAACGTGGCAAAAAGAAAGAGAAATTGTAGCCCGAGACAATAGCTACAACCTTACTTTTGAAAATAAGTCAACATTTTAAATAGTTTACGAAATATGAGCCCAAGAAAATTTGCAAATTTTCCTAAAAAAATAAGGTTTGAGAAAAAACTTCAAGTCAAAATGGGGAAGCTCGATTTTCACGTAGACAATCAGAAACGCGAAGCGCCCATTAAGATTTTTTCCTTCCATACTAATCGCCCCACCTTAATGTACATGTCGCTCAAGAACCGCGCTCAAAAATCGCGCAAGACCGTCATAACTCAAAAAAATCGATTTCGAGATAAACGCGTTTAAAGTTTTCAATTTACACCCAACTTGTACGAAATGGAAGACTATAAAAAGCTCTCATGCGGTGTGTATGAAAGATATTAATATGAATTTTTTACACAACATGGAGTATGATTAAATGAACAATTCAACTGATGTTGGGCTTTTTGTCAGAAGAGCATTCATGACATTTTCCGTTGCTTTTCCACTTGCTTCGTAAAATTGTAAATCCTTTTTTATCGAGTCATTAAGTAGTCTATTACTTGATGCAACATTTGCATTTGTGATGGCATCGGTTAAAATATCCTCAAATGGTCTTTCGGTACTAATGTCACAAATAGGAATTTCGTCCGATTCCAGAACTTTGTCGATAACGTCTTCGTTAAAAAGTCGAGTATAAATAAGCAGTATAAGAAGCAGTTTGAAATATGTTATTAGCATTCTTATCAAATACTTCTAGATCTTTAAGATACTTCACTAAAGAATAAAGTCGCTTGTCCCTTCTTACTTCAATTCGCTTCTTTAAAGCTTCTAATCTATCAATAAGTAGCTTCTATCAATAAGCAGTCCTTCACTGGGCAATATTTGATTAATAAAATTTTGAAATATGAAAATTTGCTCTGCCAAATGTGTTTCAATTTCCCGGGAAATTCGTCCGGGATATTAAAAATTACCGGGAATCCCGGGAGAGAAACTCTAATGAGCACATATCAGCGTGATGTAGAAAAATTTTGCTTCACTCTTATGGTGGCAATTCGTTCACTGACAGGAGTAAACCTAGAGACCAGGTGTCGTAGTCTCTTGCCGACCACAAATCCACAACCAAACTCACGCTTATCCGCGTGGCACCTGTAGTACACGTCACACATCCTCATCCGCGAGCATCCATATCCAGTCCACCGGATTTCCGGTATAGCAGTAATGTCAGCCATATATTCTTCGAGGACATCCGCCAGTTGAATAGAGACACCTGGTCGGTATAGAGTTCTAACATTCCAAGTGCATATTCTCAAATCATGGTCCTTAAAAAGTTAGCGGTGGTCGTCAACATTTTGGGGGTTTATTTTTCTCTTATTTCTCATTTTATTTACTGCCATTATACTGGTGGCAAGTGGCAAGCCCAGCCCACCAGGTTCTGCATTTTATTCCTACTGCCAGGAAACATTTCAGCCGTTCTTCCTGAGGCAGACGGTGACCAGGAAGCAGCCCAATATGGAACAGACGCCATGGATTTTCGCAATTTAGTTTTCGGAAGATGTGGGTTGCTAACCCTCGTCTCCTAGATTGGTAATAGGGCTGCTATCTGCGCGCCCAATCCCACGATGCAACCATGCTTCAGCGGTTTAAGCCTACTTTCCTGAGACGTCTCTTTGACCTATCAGGATACATGTTGTAATGCCTTCTAACTCTAGCTAACTTTTAAGAGGTTTCTTTAAAGTCATTGCCCGGGAATACTTGGTCTAAGACCGGAAGTAGTTAGCTGCTTGGACAGTGCCACAAAGTAATTGATTCTGGTCACTCCCAAGTGAGTAACAATCAGTAACTTTCCACCTCTGGATAAATTGGTTTAAAAGGTTATTGGACATTAGCTTTAAATATAACATGTCCTTCAAAACTCTTCGTGTAATCAAGTGCTCTTCGAAGACAATTGCCTAACAGAAATTGTCAGTATGAATAACGAGGACAACCATAATACAAAAAATGTTAATTAGAATGAATAAACGTATATTGGAAATAATTATCCGAGTTTTATTTAAGGTTTTTTTGGATAAAAAATTAAAAAAATACATCTAAAAATGGAATGGAGGTTGGAGATAGTTGCTAAATATCAGTTGCCACTGAATCGTTGATTACAAGTTAACATTTAGTTAAGAAGGATATTTTATTCTAGTAAGGGGTAATTCACCTACGAGATTGTTGAAATTTTAGTAGCTATTAACTAACAAATTTTTTCAGTGTATGAATTTCAATGTTTAAAATCGAAACCGTAACCGAATTTTGATAGGATCGTTTTATAATCGTATAGGCTTGTAATTAAATATATATTTAAGTTTTTCCTAAATTTAAAGAAAATAAAATCTAATGTAAAGGCGCAACGAAAAAAAACCCTAAACCTAAAAATTAAGTAACCCCCAAATTACCTTTTTTCGGGGGTTCTTTTATTTTTCAATTTGGGGATATTTCATAATTTTAATTTTTTGGAGATAGTTTCATTATGGTTTTGGTTTTGGGGGTTATTTCATTTCCATAAAAATGATTATTATTGTCTAAAACTGGTTTGGTTCGTTGTAAGGAACCGTTAGCTCAACGTGAAATTTTATTGACACTAGTAAGTAGTTTAGTTTATAAAATAAAATTGAAGAGTAAAGTGTACGCTTAAAAATGGAATTCAAAATTTTGATTGGTAAACGCAGAAATGGAAAATTGTTGTATTCTGTAACAAAGTAACAATTATATGAAAGAAAACAAAGGGGTCTGATGATGAACTCGTCATGGAGTTCGAAACGCGTCATCCTAGTGAGTGACAACGAATTGCCATTTATGTTGACAATAAAAATAACCTTTCTGATCGTTAAGCTAAATTAACAAATTTAATAATATAAACTTATCACACGATCTCATCTCACATGAAAATTGTACTCGAAAATCTATATATATAAAAAAAGAGTTTTACAAGTGCTACAACGAAAATTGTAAATCTCGGGTTTTTATTATGTATGGTGTTTGTTCGAAATGTCCAGATTTTGTCGTCCATAATCATAGTTAAGGCCATATACGAAGTATTAGTTTCACCTAATCCCATTAAAACCAAATGCTTGGATATTGGACATTTGGGAGAAGTGAATGCTTTGACTAGTATAAGAATATCGTTTAGAAGCGTCTGCAACAGGTAAGCGTATAATAGTGTTGTTTAGCATTTTTTATGTTAACCCTCTAACAGGCAAACTTAAAATCCTGGACAGATAGTGTCGGAAATTTTTTTCTAAGTGAAGAATGAAACAAGAACTCCTTAAATAACGATATCTACTAATTTATGCCTGTTTGGGTCAAAATAAATAAATATATGTTCTGTGTATTGAAAATTTACGGCCTTGTTCATAAAAACTTATAAGAGGTTTATAAACCATTTGTAAGCAATTTTCGAGAAAACAATATTCATAAACGATTCATATCTTCAAAAAGTTAAAGTAGGGTTGTCTCTACTTTAAGCATGCTATAACTTGACGTTTGTAAAATTTATTGCATATTTTTGAATTTGAGATCTTTATTTTGAGTTTTTAGGCATTTTTTCTACTGGAATGAGTTGTTCCATGTATTCATTGTGTAGGAAATTTTCTTCCTAATCATTGCGCACATAGAGAAGTATCTAAATAGACACTTTTCATTCATGAATATCATTTTGAAAAATATATTTTTTCAAAATTCTTCAAAAATAATTTGTAAATTATGAAATAATATTCGTGATGTATAAACAATCAAAACAAGGAAACAATGAAATCGGTATCCGATTATAATTTCAACATGAGGAAAAGAAAATAAATTTTTTTAATATAATTTTTACTTTAACGTCTTTTTAATCATCATAATAATCGTAGTCAATGAAAAATTGAGCTACTAATAATGTTCATAGTTATTATAAGTGCAAATTCATGTTTGGTATCCGATTATAAAGCTTTTGTATGCGATTATAAAGCTTTTTGTATACATCATTAACGACCAATAACAGTCGGCGTTGCCACCGGAACACATAAAGCTAAAGTACTGATAAAAAACGTTTATGAATACAATTTCTTATTAAAGGTTTTTTAGAGCTAAAGAATACTTTAACTAGAGAACGCTTCATACCTACTTTAGAAATTTTTTATGAATAAGGCCGTTATTTTATTGCGAAAAAAAGATATCCTTGACATTTAAGGAAATTGAAATAAAAAAGATAACTATTTTCTGTAGTGGTTTTATAAAAACATTTTTTGTTGGTCGAGCAGCATAAATTCAGCTTGCATTTAGGGCAAAAACATTGTGTCTCAGACATTGAACACAATTTACCATACAGGGAAATGATCACACAAATCAAAGCGGACGTCCTTACCCGGATGCTTTTTCTTTTTCTACGCTTGGTTGCTTTTCTGTAGCTGTTGTTGTTGTGGAACTTGGCCGGCCAACCAAGCGATGGTACTTATATGCGACAAGACCAGAAGCAATATCTTCACGGAACTGAGGCAACTTCTGCCGAAAGATTATTCGAGTCGTTGCATTTTTCCAAATGCAAGCGCCGATACAAAATATATGCATTCGTAGCAGCCATATCTATAGAATGATAAAAGAGTCGCATCATAGGGTTTCGTGTTTTTGCGTGTATATGGTAACGGCCCATAAGACCGTCCATTAGGTCCATTCCTCCATAAATTGCAGTGAAAGCATTTTTAGCCCAATAGCTCTCCAAAGTTGTATATCGGTAACCGGACATATAAATGAGTATACCAATAAATTTGTAAACTCCTTCAGCATCGTTTTTATACCATCACCCCTAGGGATGAGGGTATATATCATTTGATACGAAAAAAAAGTGTAACGCATTAAAGTAGACGAGTTAGACCCCAAGTATCTTAAGACCAAATTCGTTTCAGGACTTTTTAAGACGATTGAGCTATGTCCGTCTGTCTAGCTGGCTGGATGGCTGGTCAGCAGGATAACTTGAGTAAACCTTATCGGATCAATATGAAAATTTACCAGTATTAATATTTTTCAAAACGAACTTATGGGATTGAAAATGGGCGGAATAGCCCCACCCCTTCTGGTACCTCCCATACAAAATGACCTTGTTTGGAAAATTAATATTTCTCCCATACTTTCTAAACCGGCACTTGGAGGATAATCAAATTTGGTAATTAATTATCTTGTAATAGGAATTATTATTGGGTGATGGTATTTATCAATCAGTTTACCTGACTGAAATTTCTGTACTGGTTGAACTTTGTGCTGGCAATAAAACAATCTATTTCTTTTGTTAAGAAATAGCAAAACTTTTCCATGGGAGTTTGCAGCTCTTTTATATTCGGTGGTAAACTTGAGTTAACTCTAAAAGCTACCTCATTCACATGCATACGCATATTTTTGTTTCGCCATGTAATGTTCCAATACTCACTTGAATTTTTTGATATTCCTGCAAAATCTGTAAAACAGTTTAAAGTTATGGACTAAACGAATAGAAATTTGTGATTGAAAAACATAACTTTGCCAGTAAAACCAGTAAAAGAAGGGACAACTAGAGGTCCATTAATATCAAACGTTGGTAGTAGCGATCGAGTTCTTTTTGTTGGCTGCAAACGTGATTTTGCCGATGGAATTGCTTAGCAGGTATCAGATGCTTCTACTTCGTTTACTGTAGTTAGCGTTGACGACCCTACAGGTACGACATCAATTGAACTTATATTAAAAGACATATCGAGGATTTGAGCAAACGAATCAATTGCTTGTTCGTCTTCTGGAGCGATTTCATCCAGTATGTAATCGGAGTCTTCTAACTTATCTTCACTGATAAAATTATCATAATATTCGTCTGTATCCACTGATTCCATTACCTCGAGCAACTGTTCATCGCTCAGTTTATTTAGATTAAATTTTCTCTGCTCTAAGCTCCATATCTTTGAAAAAATTATTAACAAATAACCAACAATGAAAATAATATCAAATGAAAATTTTTTTAAACAGGCAAGGCTGCCCTGAGGCGGTCTACGCATTTTTAGTCCTACAGCTCAAAGAAACTTTTGTTTTTTCATAATGCTTATATAAACTTAAAGTAAATTTATATACTTACTAAAGGCCTGCAGCGTTCCATTCATTCTACTTGTACAGACAGATAAAACAAGTAAGAACCTGATATTATCGGTACAAATACAACAAAGAGTAGAACAAAACATGTGCTCATAAGTTTTGGATTGAGTAGATCGCGTATCATCTCTCTCTCTGGCTCTCATTGTAGTGGAAACTTTTTTTCTCTTTATCAGTTCCACTCAGTGAAGTAACTGTTGTTCCTCTTTTTTTAATGGATATATCCATTAAATATAGATATTCCAGATCGTCCGCTTTGCGTTGATGATGTTTTCTTAATTTTTTTTTTTTTTATTATTTTTACAAAAAGTAATGGTGTAAATTTCATCTGATGCTATTTTTAACAAAAAATAAAATAAAATTTCGCTCTTTATTCTTTATGCTTGCAGCGTCACGCTCTCCACATATTCAAAGCACAGATAACAAGAATACCGATATATCTGTTTGTTGTGTACGTAACCATACAAATACTTTTGATAGTTGGTACTTTCACTCTGTCACACCTATTCTATCGTTATCCATACGCACTCAATCCAAAGAGAGCGAAACAGATACAAGCAGATATAAGAGAATTAAACTACATACAGCAAGTGTGTTTGGATGGTTCTTTGCAGACCTATAATACTTACCCACAAAAAAATTCACAATGCAATTGGTGGTGTCACAAACTTTTTTTTCACGTTAAAAATGTTAAAATGCGCGCAAAACTTTATTGAGCTTCACTTCAGACTTTTTACGTTCAATTTACAATAAAAACAAAACCAAACGCTAGAACACAATTGATGCTTCTACAAAAATATCATATGATGTTTTAACTAGCGGTTCTAATTGCGGTTGAAAACAATAAATCAAATTCTTAAGAATTTATGACACTTTAGCGAAGGCAGCCTCAGGGCGGTCTTACCTGTTAGAGGGTTAAAATTACCTTATTATTCATATAGTTCTCAGGAAGCTGCAAATAATTTTACATATCCTAAAATACAACGTTGTTTGCAATATATGACATTATGACATCCCATAGTGAAGTTCAATGAAGTGAAGTTCAAGGCGTGTTTCAACAAGAATCCGTTTTCAAAACATTTGGGATGTTACGCCTTGAAGGTCTTGACCGAACTCCCTATTCTAGTCTTGTCATGGGGAGAAATACTTCGCCTACTGCGTATTTACATCGCAGAAATGTGTCGAACTTGGTTAACAGAATATACCAACTATTTCCAACAGATTTCTAATTGATGGTACATTTGCAGTAGTACCAATTGGATGCTTTAAGCGAATGCTATTAATAAACATTTAGTATTTGAAAAATGTAAGTTCAAGAATTATTTTACACGTTTAAATCGATTTCAGGTTACAATTAATATGTTTTGTCAAATAAATATCTCTTCCCACGATTTCAAACCATCTGCTTAGAGTTTATTAAAATTTCTGTATATTTCTTTCCTTTCCATAGGTGTTTCCGCTTGTTTTTGTTTTAATGGCAAAAAAAATTGCTTCAAAGGTTATACAGTAAACTACGGATAAGTGCACATCGCATAAATGCAAAAACCGGATAAGTGCACTGGAACTTGAAGCCATAAGCCTTTTTTATACGTTTACATACAAAAATACACAGATAAGTGCAACACGTATAAATGCAAAAACCGGATAAATGCACAACTTTTGCTAACCTGAAAGTGCTTTTTTAGTACAACTTTGCATGTATAAATGCAAATCTCTTATACTACATAAATGGAGGTTATGATTTAGAGAAACTGGAGAAAAAAATATATAAGGTTGGAACAGAAAACTCGGTTGAAAAAAAGATTTCAGACTTTTTCAGCACACGTGGTTTAGGTGAATGGAATTGAGTGCAATTTAATATGTGTTTTGCAAAAAACAATGTTGCAAAATATGATTGCAATGATTCATTAACAGCTCTTATTTTGGCACAGAACTGAATATTTTAATTTTGTTTTGTATGAAATATGAAAAACACTAAAACAATAAAATATGAATTTGTGATTTTTTTACCTTAAACTGAACTGATTTTATAAGATTAAAACCTGTTACGTAATGCAAACCAAGTATAAATAAAAACATTAAACAGCTTTATATTTTAATTATTTTCTTAAAGTTCCGTCCAAACTGAACTGGTGTTACAGATTAATAAAAATAATCTAATGTTTGTATAATTGCAATAATCGTGCACTTATGCAATGTTTGTATATATGCAATAGTTGTGCTCTTATCCGAGTGTTGTATAAATGCAAAGACCGCATAAGTGCACAAAAAGTCGCGCGAAAACCGATGTGCACTTATCCGTAGTCTACTGTATTCATTTATACAAACTTTAAAATTCGAATATTTTGAATTTGAATGAAGCTACATTCATAACAGACTATGAAATGGGCTTGAAAAAAGCAATAAAAATTGAATTTCGAAATTCCAAAATATTTGGATGCTGATTTTACTTCCGTCAGGCACTTCGTCGGCATATCACAACAAAACATAAGAAATTAGCGACATTCATGCGTGTTAACAGAAAGGCATCCTTAAAATATCACAAGCTCTTGTCACTTCCGCTCCTACCACCGGGACACATCCTTAGCAAATTAAATTTTATCCATTTTTGGAGTACTTTCAAGCGCAGTGGATACAAAGGGTTCAACTTCAAAATATATCGCTTTGTATTTTTTAATAATATATATATATATACAGGTGGGTCCACGAGGATTCTCAGTTTCAACCCGAACAACCCCCGCTTTAAAAGGATATAACGGCATCCTGGGGAAAATTATTTCACGGAAATTTCTTCAAATTTGTGCAAATTTTACAAAATGAAGAGTTCAGCAAGAGCCGCGATTTCGAGTTGTTAGTTAACAGTGGTGGAGCTTTTGGAAAAGCAAAAAGAAAAAAACGTCAATTGATAAAGCTGAAAAACTAATAAATAAATAGATAAAACTATCGATGAACTACTTAAGGGCACAATAACAGCTTCTGCCTTTCTTAATTGCATGGTGTTCCCCAAAAATGAGACATGAAGACTTGTTTGAGGACATCATATATTTAGAAGAGAAGGAAGATGAGGCAACTGAGGAGCAAAGTAATCGTGCAGTAAAATCTAACATTGTTTGTTTTACCGAAGAACCAAACGTTCTTCTTTCACCATGTAGACACTTAAAAACATGTAAAGAATACGTTCTAAAGCTCCAGACAGGTGCAATTGAAAATGACTTGGTAAATTTCTAATGTCTGACGACGACGAACTGTCATGACTTTTGAAGTCATGTATATATATTCTGATAAGCGAAAGAACGAGAACCCCCCACCCGACTGCAGCTGGTCAGTAAAAGGCTCCCGTAGTCCTCTTTCCGTCAGAGCTTTGTTACCACCTAGAATATCATCGCCACCTCACAATATAAATCAAATGCATCGGACACTTCAGATATTCCAACTAACTTTAATGGTACATTACAAATATTGGGATTGCGCACTTCCGGCATGGGAAATGTTTGAATTAATTTTTGATGACGAAATGTTTGAATTGAATGCTCGAGAACGTAATTCGAACGAAAAATCCAGAAACATCTGTATGTCAGTTGAAAGTATTTTTTGGAATAATGCTCATAACAGGATATTCGCAAGGCGCAAGTAAGCGGTCATATTGGTGCCGGGATGCAGATTTATATAATAAAATGATAGCGTCAGCAATGACACGCAATCGGTTTGAAACTATAGCAAAGTTAATTCACTTTGCACGTCCAAATGCCATATATTCTATAGGCAAAATATGGAAATTACGGCCTGTATCAGACAGGAAAATGTATAGTCCCCTATTGCAAATGATACACTCCATACCACATAACTTGAAAGTTCTACCCTACTGTTTTTATTTGCACTTGAAACATTTGGGATATCACTCAACTGGAACAAAAAGATAACGCAGAATACCACGAAATTGTCCCACTGCCTTTAAATGATGTAATGAAGAAAAAACCAAGGGGTATCCACAGTTCAAAAACCATTTCGAAGTTAGGTATTTCAATTATTTCAAAATGGTAGGATTATTCGTTGGTATGTACAGCAACAACAGTGTTTGGAGCAAACCCTGTAGAAGAAACGAAACGGTACTCACGTGAATCCTCTGCAAATGTCAACATAACATGAATCAAAATATATGTTTTTATCGAATTGGCACTTGCTAAAAGAAATGGTGGTGGTCGATATTTACGTATTTTATTTATTTGATGGGCTCTGTTATTATGTTGGCCCTTCGAATTCACGCCCATCGTGCTTTGAAATATCCCACACTCCTTCGGAAAAAGTTTCAAAAATATGTTGAACACAAATTTAAAACAAAATAAACTCATTTTTAATAAATAGAAATATAATGACTTACATTGCAACAAATTTATTTTTATCTAAGGTTGTTACCTGACTGTATCCATTTGGTAACTGCCAGTGGTGGGCAAACAGGGGACAGGGTAAAAAATTTTTTACCCAAAATTTGTTTCTTAAGTAATTTCTATGCAGTATAAAAATCAATCTTTAACAAATTTGCATTATTTCGCTCTACATGGAGCTTTCAAAAATTCCTTCTTGACATTAGCAATAGCTGTATTTACATTTCATTATAAATTCCAAATACATTCACACAATCGATGGAGACCATGAGCAATACATGTCACATGCGTCACTTTCAGATAAGATGCCACTATATCTGTTGCAGCCTTAACCATGTATGGAGCTGCATTCGTCACAAAAAGCAAAACATTATTCTTATTGAAGTTGACGTCTAAATTTTTGATGGGGTCTTCACACAGTCGAGTAATAAGTCCTTCCAAGGCTGCTGTATGTAGGAAAAATTTCTCACTTGCAATTTCCTTGTCTGAACTTAATACGCCTGCTATAACGTTTGCCACATTTCTGCCTGTTGCATCCATAGTTTCATCGATTGAGATCCATATAAATTGATGTTTTAGTTTTGCTCGTATATTGTCCATGCACTTGTTGTATACATTTTTAAAATGTTTAGTTCGAAGAACAGTTTCGTATGGCACTTGGTAGTCCGTGTTTTCATCAAATAGTGTTCTTATATTTTGATTTCTAATTTTGTAAAGTTTTTCCTGAAAATCATGTTCTTTTGAGAGTCTACCGGAACATTCTGGAAAAAAAATTGCATGGTCTGCTTATTTTAACTTCTATGACTTAGTTGAATATGTTTGCTGTTTTCCACATGGTGCTTCTCTTGAAATCTGTTATCTGCTGCAATAACTTTGCTGCAGATTTTACAATAGATGAATCCACTATCAGCTCGTAAGTCTGGAAACTCTCTACAAGCGCCTTTAGTTTTGCTGCTTTTGTCGGTTTTAGCTTTAGGCATTATGTCCGGGATGAAAATCGGTGGTGGTTGAAAAACACTTCTTTTTATGTTTTGAATAAGAACCCGCGCGAAAGAAGGATTTATAAACGTTTAACATTTCACAGTTGTGTAAAACAGTATTTGTCAATACACTAACAGTTACAAAAATACAGTAGTTTTAGTAGAAGGCAAACATGTAGCAGATTTGGCTGTTACATTTGCAAAAAGCAAAGTTGCACAGACTTCCTTGTTTTTACGAAGAAATTAATGTGAAAAACATAAAATAAGCTTTATGATATGCTATGCTTTGTTAATATTTCGTTGTAAAATAAAATATGACGTAGTATATTTCCGGTTGCCCTTTTTATTAAACAAGGAGTTTTAGGACGGATAAATTAATGTGAAAAACATGAAATATGCTTATAAAGGGATATTTTTAAAAAATATGCTCTGAAAAATATGAAATATGGCTAAAAATAATTTTTTTTTTAAATAAGATCTAGAATCCGAGATATGCTAAAATATGTCTTTATGGGTAAAATATGGAAATATGCTCTAACAAATAGGTGTCAAAACACTTGCATGAGTATGAAACACATAACTGATGCTCTAACAAATAGGTGTCAAAACACTTGTATGAGTATAAAACCCTTGTTAATATCTCGTTCTAAAAAACATGCATTTGCATATTTCCTGGTAATGATCATAATGATAGTAATTTTAAACAAAATTTTGTTGTTGATTTAAAGAATTGAAAACTATGACGCCGTTAGCTAAAACTTTTAAACAAAAATTGTGCAGTGCCAAAATGTTTTTTAAATTGAAATTTCAAATAAAATATCTATTTTGCAATTCCAACTGTCCTGTCGGACATCAGATCGAATCAACCTCAAATATTTTGCATTTAAAGAATCTTTTATTCAGTTAATAAGTTTTAAATTCCAAATTAACAAACTTACAGCCTAAGCCGCGATGTCAAAAGAAACCCTAATCGAGCGAAAATCATGCACTCACTTTCGCTTTAAATCGGTAGCCACTAATTTGCGAGTTGTCGTTCGCATGGCCTTACGTGTTGTAAACAAAGCCATCTAACAATTGTCAAACAACAAAGTTGCCATATCAAAATTCCAATTAAAAAAACGCTTAATGCTACAATTAATCGCTATTATCGTGAATAAGCGCTAAAATTATTAAAAAATTACATACAAAATACAAGTCAGTTGGAAATAAATGACAACAAAAACAAAAAACATCATATATTTATTAAACAACGACATTCAACGACAATTCATTAGTATAAAAATTTTTTTTCCAGCATATTCAATTATAGTTGCTACTGATTCGGCAAATATCCACGTTTGCTAAAGAGATAATAATATAATATTTGCAGACCTATCCGTTTAAGAAATAATTAACTAAATCAAAAACTAGGACAAAAAATGTGCAGCGGGGCACTGAAAACATCAAATGAGTTAAATAACTATAAACTGTAACTATTAACTACTATAGAATAACATATAAACCAGTTCAATTGTGCTTTTTTGACTCTATAAGAAAGCAGAAACACAAGTGAGTGTTTTTGACATTTGTGTTCCCACAGATGACATAAAAAATAATTAGTGGCTACCGATTTTGTACTGAAATGCTTACGTTTCGTTCGCATAGATTTTCGTTCTAGTTGTCGTTCTAATATGAGTTAGTGGCTTTGAAATCAGCTGTTTGTCGTGTAGAAGCCATGCGAACGTCAACATTTGAGATAATGGCATAGGCTGCTAATTAAAATATATTTTTTTTTAAATTTCAAGTACAATTCTTGAATGTCAATGCATTAGTTTTGAAATTCAAATGGAATGTTTGAATTTTAATACAATTTTTTAACTTCAATTAATTTCTTTAGTATTAATTGGAAATGAATACATGAGCAACCTGTTTAACTACAAAAAAAAAAACTTAATTTCACTTTACACCCTATGAATGAGGTATGGGATAGCTTCTCGCGTTGTTGTGAATTATCACGCTTTCTATTTTTAGATTCACAACTAACGGCACCTACTTGTTTATCGACGAATGCGAACATCACTGTTTGAGAACCTCTTCTGTCGACATGCCGATTGACTCGACACTAATACTGCGAAGTTGCTGTCGACAACATTTGAGGGGAGCCGACAATGAAAGAAAATTTTTCTTTTTTTAAAATAACTGGAGCCAGGAGTTGAACCGGTGATCCATGGTAGTCGCGTGTTCTAACCACTATGCCACGGCCGGTCCCATTTACGAATACTGAGTATTGGGACGCGGCTAGACTCCCAGTTTTTTTTTCTTCCAAAACTTTGTCCTGTTATAGCTTAACAAAATACAGAACATCGCACTAAATGTTCCAACATAATAACAAATGTAATAGCTTTCTTCATGGAAAAGCTTGACGCAGATATGAAAGGCAATGCCTGCAGTCTTTGATTAGATGAAGGAGCGGACATATACGTCGAAAAATTACTAGGAGTCGTAGTGGGGTATTTTAGCCATCAAAAGAATACTTTTATTCCCACATTTTTAGGTCCAATTGATTTAAATGGAGGTACGGCTGATGAATTGCTTATGGCGTTGGAGCGACTCCTAAATATTTTTAAATTGGATTTTAAATATTTAGTGACAATCGGCGCCGATAACGCTGTAGTGATGACTGGTGCTAATAACGGTTTGTACCAAAAGATAAAACTAAAGAACCTTGTCTTGGTTCGTTGCGTGTGCCACTACAGAAAGAGTTTCCTAAATAAATTGGAGTTCCTTGTGAAAGAAACCTACAATTGGTTTAGCCATTCTCCTATGAGACAAAAGGCTTATGCAAAAATTTTTAAATTGATAAATGATGATAGTTTCAACCCACAAAAGATTCCAATGATGGCAAATACCAGGTGGTTGTCGATTGAAAAGGCTGTTAATATAATTTTAAATATGTGGCTCGAGTTAAAGGTTCTTTTTAACGCAACAGCTGATTGTTCCTTTGTAACAAATTTTGTAATTTTGACTACATAAAGGGTGATATCATATCATATACATCGATTTTGCTACCTGGGTAAAACTTCGAAAAATCTTTTGAAGACAATATGTATCTAGAGATGAGAAATTTGAAATTGAAAAAAAACTTGATTGCGTTTACTCAAAGTCTTGTGACCGATTTGAGGTGAAATTTGCCAAAAAATTTCGAGTTATTAAAAAATTAATCATTATTAAGTAAAAGTAATATTTTTAAAGTAACCCAACATGAAATAGTTACTTTTATAAAGAATTTATACATTATCCAAATATATTCACAAAAATGGAAACAAGCCTAGAAAACGTAAAACTTCACAAATGGCAATGTACTGAAAGAACTGATACATTTTGGTTTGAAGTTTAAAATTTTAAAAATTCGGTAAATGAGCGTCCTTTTGCAGAATTGTCTAGTTTCGTTTTACAATTATTATCATTTCCATATACGCAAAAGTGGAAAGAACGTTCAGTCTAATGAATAGAATAATCTTGCTGCACTAATTATAAACTTCCTTCAAGTGTTTATAGCAAAATCAATTCAAATGAATGGTATACAAAATCTAATTATTTTACTGAAACTGTTTTGTGGCCGAATGACTGCGATGACGAGAGTGAAGGCCTTGTATTTTGAAACAATTTTTTTTATAGTCCAAATGTACAAAAATCTGTTAAGAAGAATGTTATATAATTCATATATTTTATACATATTATTTTATTGTTCTTTATTAATATAAAATTATGTACGTAGTATATGAATATAACCAAGTGATCTCACAATATAGACTACGTATGACCCAAGGGCGTAGCCAGGATCTAACGTAGGGGGGGGCAGTCGGTATTATATTTCATGTTAATAGTATGTTAACAAAAAAAATTAAAACTAAGTACCTAACGAAAAATCAATACACATTGTTTTGACAATATTTTATTCAAAAAGAGATAGACTAAATTTTTTTTAAAAAATTTAAGGTCATGAATTCATGTACTAGTACCAAAAAATTATTTGTAATCATCTTAGTTGTTTTTTTTTAGGACATGAAATTATAAAATTTTGCACTGAATTAACGTTTTTTTTTTATTCTGAGTTCCTTGCCGTATTTTCTTTTAAAAGTGTCAAAGTCGATGAAAAATAATTTTTGACTTTAATATCAAATATTTTTTAGATTACGTGTCCAAAAAATTTTGAACTTCCGTAAAAACCTATATTGTTCTGCTCACAATAATTATCAGATAAGAACAAATATTAATATATAACATGGAAAAGAAATGCTAAGTTTTAAGAAAGTCTTCTGTAAAAATAAGTCAAATTGGTGAGTCACTAGAATTTTTTTTTCCATATATACCAAAAAATCTGATTTAAACTGCAAATAAAATAATATTTTGTGTTTATAATTAGGCTAAGTAGTATCCTTTCATTTAAAAAGACCAATACCATAACACAGTAGTACATTTTCCAACTTTACAGTCTTGAACCAATTAAGACGCCCAAAATCTGAAAGCTTATGATAGCAGAAGAAAAACCCTAGCTGGGTTTTGAATTATTAGCTACAGTTTTTATTAAATCACTTTTGAAATTTTCTACTGGGAGGACTTTTTTTTTATTGTTAAGTCTATATCTCGTGATCTATTCGACATTTTGCTTGCCTCTCTTCGGCAAATTTTTAGCTCCTAATCAAATCCAAAAATTTTACTTTGAGAAAAAATAAATAAAACAGCAAATCTGTCAAATATCGAAAAAATCCGTCATATTTTCTATGGTTTTTCACACTTATTTTAGAAATTGCTACGAACTCGACCAGACAATATATGACAAAAAGATAGCCAAAAGCAAAGCAAACAACTCTTCTTAACAATCTGATCATTTGATAACCCCTTCACATAGTTATAGCCTTACAAAGTCATCAAAAATTCAATAAAGAACCAAGAAATCACTTCCAATTGAATGTTTATTGAAATTAAAAATGCTATGCTTTTTTAAATGAAATAGGTACAAAATAGAAATGAATAAGATGTTGTTTGAGTAAGATATTGTTGTGTTTTTGATTTTATCTCAAGGTAAAATTATTAGGTCTGAACATTAACCGAAGAGAGACAAGAAATATTTAGAATAGTTCACGAGATATAGACTTAAGTATCAGTACATATTTTTTTTTAAATTGTACTAAAATCCGCCCCAAAGTCGAAAACTTCAAAAATGAATTAAAAAAAGACTTAGCTAATAATTCAAAACAGAGCTAGGGTTATTCTTCCACCACAATAAACTTTCACATTTTGGGTGTCTAGATTGGTTCAAGATTTTAGTGTCAAAATAAAGAAATTTGTTAAACCCAAAAAATATTTGCAATTGAAGTCAAAAGTTTATTTTTCATTAGACGTTTTTTAAAAAAAATAACAACTTTTTTTCCAATAATACAAAAAAAAAATTGAAAATCGGTCAAGGATTGCGGCCTAAAATTTCATATGTCCAAAAAAACTCTTTTCTCCCACTGACGATAAAAAGTGTAGTGTCACTGTATTCTGAGCCGATCATACGTCGAAAAAAAGCTTGAATTGAATTCTTAGCTTTTTTTGAAAATATCTATATTTTTCATTTCTGCAGATTGGACCATAAATCTGTTTACTTTTTAATCGACGACAGTAGAAAAACTGGACAAAATGTTTTTTGGATATATTAGTAAAAACAAACTTTCCCATTAATAATGGACCACAACTTCCAAGAAAAAAAATTATATGGGAAGCTCATTCCCATATAATCACTTACTTTCTGGATGCCAGTTTCTAAGCATGCATTACAAAACACATGCTAAGAACAAACACAAATATTAGTGATTACTCGATTAATTCCACTGTGATAGTTTTTGACAAAAATTTTCGAAGACAAAGCCGAACTCGACAATCTACAAATACAAGGAACTAATTAATTTAGTCTCATGTTATGTTAAAAGAATCAATTAGGAAATCGTGTTGCCTCAAAAATTCTTAATTCTACAGTCGATTACTTTTTTTAATATTTTTAATATCTTCGTTTAATTGGCCGCATCGGCTTGCATCGAAGTAGCTCAATATATCACTCCAATTTTCCAAGACCTTGTTAATGGATTAAAATAATCTATTAATTTAAAACTAACTTGTATTTGGTCCACCCTCTATATCATTTGACACGAGAAAAAGTGTAACCCATTAAAGGATACCCGTTGGACCTTAGGTATCTGAAGAGCGAATTCAATTCTGGAGCCATGTCCGTCTGTTTGTCGGCTAGCTGGTGTGCAGGATAACTCGAGTAAACTTTACTGATCTTTTAAAAGATTTAACAATTTTATTATAGCAGTTTTAACCTCCTTATAAAAAACATAACTTCATAACGAAATACTGGACGATATTTAAATTTGGTCAGTTTAATTATCTTACAACAGTATGTAAAATCTCAGAATACTGAAATATTTTCTACAACCCTTTTGGTACCTTTAATACAAATGACCAAATTCACCCATATGCATTTACATGCATACTATGTATCTTTGTTGCAAGTTCACTCAATACAGTTAAAATTTTGAACAATCTAATCGCTTATTAAACATTGACTTACGAATAAAAAAGGGCATTGTTCTGCGTACTAGTACTTCCAATACAAGGTAGTCTCAATTTTCCCAATAATTTCAAGGATAAAATCTTAATATTATTTGAATTCGTTAGCACTTTCTTAACTGTAACCATTTCTACAGCATTGATATATGCCGCTAACGTTTGGCCAACAGTTACCACTGAACAAGTAGGACAATAACAATACATAAGTATTTTGACTTAAAAATCAGTAAATTTCATTGACTCAGAGTTAAAGGTATTCACTAGAATTTTGGAGAATGAACATAGGTTTTGAAAGTTTTTATCAGTCAAGTTCACCTTAGTGAAATTTTTGTACTGTTTTATTTTGATCTTCATATTTTTCGGGATTTTGACAGATTTTCCAAGCTGTAGGGGGGGGCAGCTGCCCCCCCCTGCCCCTACCTGGCTACGCCCTTGGTATGACCTAATAGTTTTAAATGTAAACATATAATTTTGAGTTAAAAACTCCAGTTCCAGTTTTTTTTTTTCTCAAAAACTGTATCCTGCTATAGCTTTACTAAAAAAAGAATATGGGTGCGATCGTATTGTATTTATTTATATTATTAGTCCATCTCTAAAGTAGGCGGAAAGGTACATTTGTATGGGAGGTACATTTGGTTGCATCTTTCAAAAGTTATCGTGCTTATATGGACATGGCTCAAACGACTTAATGATATATGTTATATCCTCCTACCCGTAGGGTGAGGGTATAAAAAAACAAGAAGTATTTGGCTTAGAAGAAAAATTAAAAAGTAGCTATACTGTGACCGACAATGGGTCAAATGTAATATCTGCATTCAAAAAAAAAACAATAGGTTGGCTTGTGCCTCTCAAAATCTAAATTTAATAATGGGGAAAATATGAATGATATATACGCTTTAATTAATAGAAGCTTGTAAAAAAGTAATCAAATGCTTAAAAGGCTCATTTCTTAATAGTAATTTCAGTAAATTGTTAAAACGACATGATGGAATTATTATATGTCGGAGAGCGCCAATACTATTAAATCTGAAATACAAAAATATCTATGTATCCCAGTTCAGCTGCAAGTGAAAGGGTGTTTTGTATGTCAAGCGGAATATTAAAAGAATGAAGAGGTCTTTTATGTGTATGTAGAGACCATTAACATTTTATGCTTAGTGTATTTTTTATCGTAAATTAACATCCTATAAAAATATGATATTTTATTTTCATGTAATGTATTCAAGAAATCTTTAGTTTATTTATTTCCATATTTATCTACTATAAAAATTAATGTGAACTATATAACAGAAGGCAAATAACACTGTTCGACAAGGGTTTTCTTTTCTCGTGTTTCTAAGAGTTTTTGACATGGGAAATTCAAATTCGTAATCAGAATTTTGCTATCAGGCATAGTTTTTTGGTTATTTGAAATTAAGTTTTGTTTTCCATGAAAAATTTGTATGGAGGCGATTGCTGAAAAATTTAGTAGAAACAGCGGCAACATCAGCAACATGCCTGTTCGGCTGCAATTATCGCCCTATTCAATTTTATGATCACCTTATTCTCTTCTTAATATTCTACGTAAACTTGGGATGCAACATGTCCTTGAATGTGAATTTTTTGAATTTTTAAAAAAAACTTTGTTAACTAATAGAAAATACATATTTGTTCTTCTTATTTTTCATGTTTTAAGCTCTACTAGTATTCATTTCATTTATGCAAAATATATTTTACATAACATAAAGAAAGCTAAAAAAAATATAAATCCAAATAACTAAAAAACTGTGCCTGATGAGAAAAATCTGAAAACATATTTAAAATCATGAGTAAAAAGGTGTTTTATATACAGGGTGTAGTATATACAACAACTATTTTAATCAATAATTTTGAACGCATGTCGAAGTTTGCGGGGTTAGCGAATCCTATTTTATTATTCTATGAGATTTGGCAAAAATGCTAAATAGCGATTTGAGTTGAGTACAAATATATAATTTAGGGCATTATGTATATAAATATTTAAAGTTCATTTACTAACTTTTTATGTATAACCCGTGCAAATTTGTACATACTATCTTATTTATACATTTACTAGCTATTTATACTTTTCATTAAACCTTACTGTAATATAATATTTAAGCACGATCCACTCTAATATCGATGAATGGGTGACTAAAACTTATGTACTGGTTTTACGGTTTTAACACCATTTGAAGAGCCTTTACTTATATTGAGACAAACATAGGAAACTGTCTTAATTATACCTTTCACCACGCGCATGAACAATGTGAATGGTAAATTAATTTTGTTCTTCCATTAGTAACGCGCACAAGAAGGCGTGGTAGGTATGACAATATATATATATATAGATGATCAGTATCGAAATCTGAGTCGATTTAAAGGTGACCTGTCTTTTTGTCCTCGCAATTACAGCCGCAGTTTAAGATATATCGAGCTGAAATTTGGGATGCAAGCTTCTATCCTCAAAGCGGAGGTTAAGTTCTAAGATGAACCCGATCGGTCAAAAACTAATCCCACCTCCCATACAAACCCCCTTTTTGGGGTCTGTCCCTGCGATTACAGCCGTATTTTGAGGGCAATCAAGCTAAAATTTGATATGCAAGCTTCCTTACACTAAGCAGAGATTGAGTAGTAATATGAGACCGGTCGGTCAAAAACTACTCCCACCTCCCATACAAACCTTCTTTTTCGGGTTACCACCAAACTGCCCTCGCGATTACAGCCGTAGGTTAGGAAATATCGATCTGAAATTTGGTGTGCAAGATTCTGTTCTCTAAGCGCAACATTTCAGAAAAAAATTTATTAACAAAAAATGGATGTGTGAAGCTAAAAGTAAATAACGTCAACAATCACTAAAATCGATGACAAACAATTTATAAAAATGTTGGAGCAATTTGCAAAAAAGTGTATTTTGCTGATATAAATGTTTTGTTTCTTATCGTATTGTTGGTTACATGTGAACGTATTTGGTTCATTCACATCATCCTCTCGCGTTCACATTCTTCACGTATATTTTGCATACTTCAGCAAACGCGCCATATTTTGAAGAGGTATTACAAACACAATAAGTGCTCTTTACAAAAGAAAATGTACACAAGTACACATCCTTGAGAAGCATTTTACTGAAGTACATTATACATACTTTCATTGTTTGAAGTGGATGCATGAAAACGATACGAACGAAACCAACCAATGCAAGGGAGGGAACATTATTGTTGTCCTAGAGGTTGGTGATGTCTCAAAGCATAAGGGCATCCTTCCCTAACCTGATGTGCGCATGCAATACAGAAGGATGCATTTCAAATTGAAAGCCAAATGAGACTTGTGATTTACACATCTCTCTATTCATATTCCCAAATGCTATACGCTAGGGTTTTGTTTTTAAAGATTGGTGAGACAATCATTATAAAACTCGTGTAAGGGGAACGTGCAATCAACTTAAGATGACACTGTTTGTTACCCATTCATAACTCTATGCGGGATACAAACACACGACTTCCAAGTTCATTACAAAACCGTGTAATCACTGAACTAAATGCATACATATATCAGTACTCATTCTTAGAACGCCCCAAGAACGTGACTTTTTACCTCCGCAAAGAGGACGAAACAAAAAACATATAAGGGTACATATATGGTATGTCATCAAGTCTGAAAACGTTTTTAAATATTTTGTTTTGTTTTTATTAATTTATTTAATATTAAATCTAAATTTACACTGAATATAATCTAGCAATGGTAATGTGAATACCTATTCCACAAAATTTTTTATATGGTACATTTCCAGTAAGAAGTGTCTGCAAGACATCCTCAATGATAGGTGCATGACCATAGTAATTCGTTGATGACATGTAGGGGACCGTCCATACAAATCGTCGACGAAATTTTCATACAAGTGTCCGCTTTGTCATGCACGACCTGATAAACGACAATGTCGGTCAAGTTGTCGTTGATGCCCAAATAAGCGACATGTCGCCCACACAATCATGCACGACCTTATGACCGACAATGTTGCTCAAATTGTCGTTACTAGTGCTTAATAATTTAAAGTAGCAAATTGAAGTAGTTTTTGTGAAAACGTGCGATACATGAACCGTCGCGCACTGCTGTTTCCAACAAACTGAACATTTTTTACTTCTACTTTCCTCTCTTCAATTTTATGTCGTTATTGTCCCGTTACATTGAATTTTTTTGTTTGATGTATGACAACATTAGTTTTTTGTCGGTCAGCTTGTTGTCAACCGAGTGTTTTGACGACAAGTTCAATTTTTCACATTTTGTCTTGAGGACAGCGTTGACGACAAAGTCGTGTATGACGATACTTCTTACTGGGTATGAATATCGATACCTTACTTCTAAAGTATTCTAAGTCGACTTAGCACGTTTTCAATTAATTAAGAGTTTTGAATTCAGTTTGCTTCAATTTATATCCTTATTAAATATCGAATTTGGTCAGTCAATCCAAGCAGAAGTTATAAGGAAATTTTAACTTTGCATATAAGTGGAATCTTTATTAATCACAAACTTTTAACAAGTTTCTTGTAAACCTTACATTATATACTTACCAAAGTTAAGTATTAAGGTATCGGTATGATTAAAATTTAACTCCCTTTTTATACCATCACCCTTAGTGATGAAGGTATATGTCATTTGATACGAGAAAAAGTGTAACAGATAAAAGGAGACGAGTTATACCCGTCTGTCTGAATGGCTGGTGAGCAGGAAAACTCGAGTAAACCTTAACTGATCGGTATGAAAATTTACCAGTATTATTTTTCCCAAAACCAACTAATGGGATTGCAGATGGGCAGAATAGCCCCACTCCTTCTGGTACCTCCCATACAAATAACCGAATTGATGCTCATACCCAATGTGCACAAATGCGGACGCGGATACAAAACGGAATCCGCGCAGTCGAAACTGATCAGTTCCGGATCCGACAAAACGGAATCCGTGGAATCGGATCCGAAACTGAGCAGTTCCGGATTCCGCATCCGACAAAACGGAATCCCCTCAGTCGGATCCGAAACTGATCAGTTCCGGATCCGACAAAACGGAATCCGTGAAGTCATAATTATAGAAAAAATTCTCAAACTGTAGAAAGTATTATATAATTGTAATTGAATTGTATAATATAAACATATATAATATTAGTTCAGTCCGCATAGAACTTAACTTAACTTAATTTCCCTTTGCACCCCATGAATGAGGTATGGGAAGCTTCTCGCGTTGTTGTGAATTAACACGCTTTCTATTTTTAGATTCACAACTAACGGCACCTACTTCTTTATCGACGAATGCGAACGTTACTGTTTGAGAAGCTCTTACTAGACACGACGATTGAATCGACGCTTAATACTGTGAAGTTGCTGTCAACAGCATTCGAGGGGAGCCGACAATGAAAGAAAATTTTATTTATTTTTTTTTTTAAGATGACTGGAGCCAGGTTTGAACCTGCGATCTCCCGCATGGTAGTCGCGTGTTCTAACCACTATGCCACGGCCGGTCCATAGATCTATTTGTCATAATATTAATATTACTGTCATTAGTAAACAACCTACGTGCATCTATTGGGTAACCAAAAACCACATGTTTTCCTGAAATTTTTTTAATTGTGTCAATTTTGGTCACTTTTTCATTACATGATTTCCGTTTTTGTGTGTCATGCGGATCAGTATCGGATCCGATACTGATCGATTCTACGGACATTTTATGCGAACCACGCGGTTTGGATAAAAAAAGTTTGCTGGATCGGAATCCGATTCGGATCCGAAACTGATTTCCGATCCGGGTCCGAAACTGCATATTGATGCAGACTAAAATTCCCGACTGTTGGGCTCAAGACATTTTCCCGGCCTATTTTGGCATTAAAGTCTCCCAGCACGATTTTAACATCATAGCTCGGGCTACGGTCATATGTTTCTTCAAATTGGGCGTAGAATTCGTTGTAGACCTCGTCACTTTTCTGTTTCGTCGGAGCATGCGCACATATCAACGTGATGTACAAAAAGTTTGCATTCACTCTTATGGTGGCGATTCGTTCACCGACAGGAGTAAACCCAGAGACCAGGTGTCGTAGTCTTTTGTCGGCCAAAAATCTACAATCAAACTCTAGCTTATCTGCGTGGCAGGTTTAGTACACGTGACACACCCTCATCCACGAGCAACCATGTCCAGTTCACCGGATTTCATGTACAGCAGTAATGTCAGTCTCATACTCTTCGAGGACATCCGCCAGTTGAATAGAGGTAACAAGTCGGTATAGAGTTCTAACATTCCATGCGTATATTTTCAAATCATGGCCATTAAAACGTTTGTAGTGGTCGTCAATATTTTGGAGGGTTCTTTTTCACTTATTTCTCATTTTATTTACATCCATTATACTGGTGGCGACAAGCCCAGCCCACTATAACTAAATAAGGTAAATAGGAAAATATAAAATTTTTGGGTAAAATATAAATAAGAGATTTTCAGTTTTTTCCCCAAAACTTACTTTTGTCCAGAAAATATCCATTCGGACAGAAGTGTCATAAAGTCCGAACGCTTCCAATGAGATATAACACGATATAATATCTCTACGATTAAATGGTGGAATCAACAAGTGCTATTTGTTAAATATATCTCAGCTTGAAGAAGTAAATGCAAGCACAATAGCAGCGTTTTATGCAGATTCACTTTAATTGTTGTGGCCTAGCGGCATTCAGTTTAATAAAGTGTTACTGGTGGTCACCGATTAAGCCTCATGTATGCTGTCCGCTATGTCAGCCCTGAAATTGATCTACACAAAGATGCTTCATTTGGTTGCCGAGTTTGTGCGTTCAGAGTTCACATTAGTAAACAAACATGTCCACCACGAAAGCATTTTTTGTAAAGGTAACAGTTATATTGATATACACTAGACTGGCCATAGCGTTATATAGAAAAAATTAAAATGTGAAATACAAAAGTTTTCGCACTGAAAAATATGAGGTTAGGGATTAAAATAATCATGTATATTTTATTTTTTTTAATTCCGAGTACCTCCGGGTTGAGCCCAAACTTTTATTACATTACCCATTTAAGCTGAAGTCCAGAATATGGGGCGAGAGCCCGATTAAAAACCAAAAATATGCCATTGTCATCATCTTGGTCCCCAAACATCGGAATGGTAGGTCAAAGTTGGCGCTCAGGCCCATGGGGCCCGGGGGGTCAAAAAAGGGGCCCCTTTCGGTTCTATGATGACCCCATAGGTGCGGGTACTCAAGTGAAAGATATTTTCGAAACGAATCCAACGATGTTATTTTTAGGTTTCTACGGGTCTCCTGGACCAAGTTAGAGCCATTTCCGGGATATGTCAAAAAAAAAAATTATTTTTAAACAAATTTAAAAAAAATTTTGCGTGCGACGATACTATACCCAACATAGGCGTACCGTCATTTCGCCCAATGTCATTTCGCCAAAAAAACAACCATGACATATCGCCCAAAACATGTCATTTTGACCAAAAACCTACCTACAAAATGACATATCGCCCAAATGCTATGACAGAAGACCCAACTCAATTTTTTTGGACGAAATGTCAGACTCATAACGACGGCACGCCCTGCTGCATACGTCGCAGTCAGTCTTGTACTCTCTCTCTGGAATTATTAAAAGACGAATGCGGTGGGAGGCACGCCCCGTAGTAAGACGTAGTGAGACCCGCTACTCTCTCTCTCTTTCTCTGGCATTATTAAAAGACGACTGCGGTGGAATTTTAATAATTCCAGAGGGAGAGTACAAGACTGTCTGCGACTGACTATGCAGCAGGGCGCGCCGTCGTCATGAGTCTGACATTTCGTCCAAAAAAATTGAGTTGTGTCTTCTGTCATAGCATTTGGGCGATATGTCATTTTGTAGGTAGGTTTTTGGTCAAAATTACATGTTTTGGGCGATATGTCATGGTTGTTTTTGGGCGAAATGACATTGGGCGAAATGACGGTACGCCTATGTTGGGTTTAGTAGCGCCGCACGCAAAATTTTTTTTAAAATTTTTTAAATTTTTTTAAAAATAATTTTTTTTTGGTATATCCCGGAAATGTCTCTAACTCGGTCCAGGAGACCCGTAGGAACCTAAAAATAACATCGTTGGATTCGTCTCGAAAATATCTTTCACTTGAGTACCCGCACCTGGGGGGTTATCATAGAACCGGAAGGGGCCCCTTTTTTGATCCCCCGGGCCCCATGGGCCCTGAAGCATTGCGACAAAGCAAAGAGGTCCTTTCTAATGAAAATTTGAAATCCGTCTTGTCCTTCATAAAAACTATTATTAAGTGCGTCTGGCATGCCATCACAATACTTGAGTCACGCGGATTGCCACTGAATGAAAGCTTGGAAACATTACAATCAATTCAACATGCTATAGAAAAACAATCTGATGCAAATTATTTAAAACCAGTACAGAAATTTCAGTCAGGTAAACTGACTGATAAATACCATCACCCAGTAATAATTTCTTTTACTAGATAACACAAGGGAACAAGGTATTTGTTGTTTAAGAACTGAATATTGTTTTAAAGGTAATTTGGGACGCTGAATCCAAATCTGCACTTGATTTTTTTGTATCAGCTCGACTTTTTGCGATATACCGTTATGTCCATAACTAAGGCACTTCCACTACAAATAATTAAATAACTTGAAAACGGTTCACCATATTCAATTAAAAAAAAAAACTTAAACTCGTCAACAAAATTATCTTTAATCCGTGCCTACATTGTTTTTAATTTGGCTTAGTAGTTTCAGAGTTATCGTTGTAGTTTTAAAAAATAAAACAATAAATTTACAAAAAAAAAAAAAAATTTGTTTTTTAAAAATTCATAAAAAAAATTATTGCAACAAAAATCACAGTGTTTGTCTTAAAACATTTAGTTTAATATAGTGTGAATCAAATGAGCTTTATTTCATTAAAATATCTGCACAACTTTTGATTTTGTCAACAATTTACTGAGATAACTAAATTTACAAAAATCACGATTTCCATACAAAAATAACATTTATTAATATGTTTGTGAAAGTGTAACTCGAGCAAACCTTAACGGATCGTTATGAAAATTTATCAGTATTAATATTTTTCGAAACGAACTTATGGGATTGTAAATGGGTGGAATAGCCCCACCCCTTCTGGTACCTCCCATACAAAATTACCTATTTTTGGATAATTAATATATCTTCGATAGCTGCCAAACAGACTACCGGAGGATATTGAAATTTGGTCAGCTTATTTATCTTGCAAAAGTAGACAAACCCTAGAAAAACCGAAAGCGTTGCCATACCCCTTCTGGTACCTCCCATACAAATGACCGAACTCACCCCAATAGTCTTACATACATATCTTTTTTGTAAGTACACTGAATTCAGTCAAACTATGCGTAAGTTTTACGGTTATCAAAATATGAATCAGGAATGAATTTGCACTATATCTGATCACCCCTTCTGGTACCTCCCATACAAAATTACCTATTTTTGGAAAATTAATATTTCTTCCTTAACTTCCAAATTGAAACCTGCCGATTAATTAAATTTGGTCTGTTAATTAATATTGTAATAGGAGGCAAAACTAACAATTAAACTATAAAAAAATTTGCAAATTTGTCATGATTTTTAAAAATACAAAATTTTAATTTTTTTTGGGTAAAAACAAAAAATTGCGAAAAATCTGCTATCACCTAATTTAGCATAACTCATTCAATTTTCAATCGATTGTTATGTACATACATGTTTTAGAAAGCTATCTTAATATGATGTTCAATAAAGCTAATAAAAATAACAATTTGCCCCCAACCGATTAACTTTCAGCGTGAAGAAAATTAAAATGTGTAATTTTTTGTGTAATTTTTTTTTTTTTTTTTGAATAAAACAGCCTTTACTCAGTCATTTTTTTTTGTAATATTAAAAAATTTGATTTTTTTCAAAGGTAACAACGATATCTTTAATAAAAAAATAAAATTTTAAAATCCGGCTTATGAAAAAAAAATTATGATTTTTTGAACTATAATTTTATGGAAAAAAGTCGAAAATACGATTAGTACCTGTAACTTAAAAATTCGAGCTGATGGAGAAAAATGGAGATTAGATTTGAAATCAGCGACCCCAAATTAGTAAAAAACAGCTATCGAATTCCAAACAACACTCAAAAAGTTCAATTTTGTTCCCTTGTGTAATTAATTACCAAATTTGATTATCCTCCAAGTGCCTGATTAGAAATTATGGGAGAAATATTAATTTTCCAAACAAGGTAATTTTGTATGGGAGGTACCAGAGGTTGATCCGGTATAATCCATATTCATTCCTGATTCAAATTATCATAACTGTACAACTTACGCAAAATTCGACTGTATTCACTGTACTTACAAAAATATATGTATTTAAAACTATGGGGGTATGTTCGGTATTTTGTATGGGAGGTACCAGAAGGGGTGCGTTAAATAGTTATGTTTTGTAAGGTTTTGCTTCCTATCACAATTAATTAATTGACCAATTTTAATTATCCTCCAAGTGTCCGTATGGAAGTTATGGGAGAAAAATTAAATTTGCAAAAATAGGTAATTTTGTATGGGAGGTACCAGAAGGCGTAAACCGATATAGTTCATATTCATTCCTGAGTCCAGTTTTCATAAGCAAACATCATATGCAAAATTTGAGTGAATTCAGTTTACTTACAAAAAATATATGTATGTAAAACTATGAGGGTCAATTAGGTCATTTGTATGGGAGGTACCAGAAGGGGTATGGCAAAGGTTTCGGTTTTCTAAGGGTTTGTCTACTTTTGTAAGATAAATAAACTGACCAAAATTAAATATCATACGATCGTCCGTTTGGAAGATATGAAAGCAATATAAATTATCCAAAAAATAGGTAATTTTGTATGGCAGGTACCAGAAGGGCTGGGAATATTTTGCCCATTTTCAATCCCATATGTTCGTTTTAAAAAATATTAATACTGGTAAATTTTCATGCCGATCCGTTAAGGTTTACTCGAGTTATCCTGCTGACCAGCCATCCAGACAGACGGACATAGCTCAATCGTCTTAAATTGTCCTGAAACGAATTTGGTCTTAAGATACTTAGGTTCTAACTCGTCTCCTTTAATGCGTTACACTTTTTCTCGTATCAAATGATATATACCCTCATCCCTAAGGGTGATGGTATAAAAATGACTAAAATCAACGATATTATTTTTTATAAATTCCAAAGCAACAAGTGCGTTTATCGGAAAATATTCGACTGCTGAATTAAAACTTTTTCAATGCGCTCCCTTTTCATCGTGTGAAATGGAACATGTTTTTTTCTATACATATATGGAAATTTTTCTACAATCCAGCGTAAAAGTTTTACCTTAGAAAATTTAAAAATGCACTTAGTGCTTAATTGTAATCGTGGCATTGACCAAGGTATAATCTCACTTAAAGATATTTTTTTGTTTTAGAAATTACTTTCTATGTTAGAATACCCGACTGAATAATTTTGTTAATTTACTAAATGTTTTTTATTACTTCTTTAATAGCTTTAAAATTGTTTTTTGTTTGTTTTTCAATAAATAAAAAAATTAATAAATGCTGAATATAAAATCTATCGTTTTTCATGCTTTTTTAAGTACTGATAACCGTTTTTTTCGTGCTGAAAAATGGTCGCCCTAGTTATAACTCACCTCATTTTGCATTAATATTTTATATGACAAATACTTAAACCATAAGTTAACTTTAAATGGCTACAGCTTAACGGTCAATTATCACATCTAGAAATTTTTCATTGATTTTTCATTTTAGTTGGAGAGTTTACTCTATATATAAACAAAAAAAAAGGAAACGAATTGGACAATTTTATTTATGAATTTCGGCTAGAAAATTCCGATTTTCGACCAATGTCAGTCGTATTTATTTTTTTTATTACCTATTGTTCTTATTTGCTCACTTTCTCACTTCAGTGATATAACTTGGACTTTTCGGGTTTTCAAGTTTGAAGGCAAATTCTCTTTTAGGGTTGAAACCAATGTCTGAAATTAAAGTTTCTCTTCAGTAAAACAATTGCATATCCGGCTCGAAGGACCAAAAAATGATTATGCGGGGGGTTTAAAAAAAGCAAATGTTTTACCGCGAGAAATTCGAAAGAAAACAGATTCGGGGGTTTAGATTATAAGTCTTTCAGACACTAATTTTATTCATTTAAATTATACCTTCTTTTCGATATGGGTTTTATAACAATGTGCGGAGGATTATTCAAACGTATGATGCGGTCAAATGTGAGATTAAGAACTGAGCCAAGCACCAAGTTCACCTAGTCACAAGAGCGATATCTTGCTCGGGCATTCTAACTGCTGTAATGCTTTGGTGAAAAGCTCTCTTGTTAGGGCTGACGTTAATGATTTAAGTGTACTTAAGTTAGATACAATTGACGGTTATGAGATACGTAAACACCTATATTGGTGATTTTATTCTTGATTCAGAACTCTCTGTTCTCGTTATTCGTTTTGGTTTCTCTCAAAATCATTTGGTCAGTTATTTATAGATTAAATTTCGTACTTACTTTGTGTACTTAAACATTAACTAAGTATTACTTGAAAACGAAGAAAAGAAAAAACAAAAACCCCCCTAATGTTGACTACCCCCGCAAACGATATAAGGACCATGATTTAAGGATATGCACCTGGAATGTCCGAACTTTATACAGAGATGGTGCCTCTATCCAACTGGCGGATGTCCTCGACAAATACAAGGCTGACATCACCGCCATACAGAAAATGAGATGGACGGGACAGGGATGCACACGTTGGAAGAACTGTGACATCTTTTACAGCTGCCATGCAGAAAGACACGAATTTGGATGTGGTTTCATAGTTGGTAAGAGACTTCGACACCTGGTCTCGCGGTTTAACCCTGTCAGTGACCGTATAGCCACCATTCGCATGCAGGCGAAATTTTTTTACATTACGCTGATTTGTGTACACGCCCCGACGAAAGACAAAGACGATGACATCATAGATGCATTCTATGAGCGCCTGGAGGATATATATGACCGCTGCCCTGCACATGACATTAAAATTGTTCTGGGAGATTTTAATGCTAAAATGGGAAGGGAAGATGCTCCTGGTTCAGCAGTCGGAAAATTTAGTCTACACAACAACACCTCCGATAACGGATTCAGACTGGTAAGTTTGGCGTCGGCAAGAAACATGGTTGTGAGTGGAACTAGATTCCCGCATAAAGATATCCACAAGGCAACCTGGATATCTCCCGATCAAAATAAAAGAAATCAGATTGATCACGTGGTAATTGATGGAAGGCATGTTTCAAGCGTTATGGACGTGCGTGTGATGCGCGGTGCAAATATCGAGTCGGATCACCACCTAGATGCAGCCAACGTACGCACACGATTAAGTAGAGCTATAAACACTCGTACGATAATCAAACGCAAAGGAAGCTAGCTGCATACCACTGAAATAGACAATGCCTACTCCAACCAACTCTCTCAATTACTCCAACCCAACAACCGTACTGGGTTATGAAAAACCACGATCAGACAAGCCCTGGTACGATGATGAATGTTGCAAAATGTCTGAGGAAATGGATGCTGCATACAAGACAAAACTGCAGCCAATGGCGACGCGTGCGGTGACGGAGCGTTATAAAGAGAATAGGAGGGCAAAAGCGTCTGTGGAAGAAAACAGAGAGAGCCAGGATATCGAAAAATACAGGGATAGAGGTGAGACCCGAAAGTTCTACACAAAGGTAAAAAGTAAAGGTTTTGGACCTGTAAGGACAGAGACGGAAATCTGGTCACGAACACTCAGAGTGTGCTGCAAATATGGAGGGAACACTTTCAATCTCTTCTCGTTCCCGAAGGCAGCTTAAGTGACGAAATCGCACCAATCATCGACGATGGAGTAGACTGTCCACCACCGAGCCAAAACGAGATCAGCACGGCAATTGCGCGGCTTAAAAATAATAAAGCTGCGGGAGCCGATGGACTGTCGACAGATCTTTTTAAAGCCGGCGGCGATGACTTGGTAACATGCATGCACCAGCTCATAAACACGATTTGGCTCAGGGAGTGCATGTACGATGATTGGAATCTGAGTGTCCTATGTCCCGTGCTTAAGAAAGGCTATAGATGATTTCGATACCTTGGCTGCGCCATAAACAAAAATAATAATGTCAACCTCGAAATCAAAAGACGAGTATTGATCGCAAACCGCTGCTACTATGCGCTAAGCAGGCGATTTAACGACAAAGCGCTCTCTCGAAGAACAAAGATCCAGCTCTATCAGACTCCGATCCTACCTGTCTTGCTTAACAGCGCAGAATCCTGGGTAATGACACAAGCGGATCAATCTATTCTGGGAGTCTTCGATAGAAAAATACTCCGCAAAATTTTTGGACCCATCATCGTGAACGGCGAGTACCGTCGTCGAATGAATCATGAGCTGTATGAGCTGTACAACGACATCGACGTGGTCAGCGCGTTCGAATAGACCGAATGCGCTGGCTTGGACACGTTGTACGAATGGACGAAAACGCTCCGGCTTGAAAAGTCTTCGGCAATAAACTCGATGGGCGGCGCAGGAGGTGGCGACCAAAACTCCGATGGATGGACCAGGTGACGGAACTGTTAAGTAAGCTTGGTATAACGAACTATCTACGGAGCGCAAAAGACGGAAGCGCTTGGAATGGTTTTCTACGTGCGGCTACTGATAGATGAATTTCTGTTGTTGCTGCCAGTAAAGAAGAAGAAGAATTACTTGAAAATTTTAGGTTGAAATTAGTTTGATCCATAATCAAAGATGACTTGGGCTTATATTATAAATTTGTATAGCATATTAGTAAATTTATGAACCCCCTTTTTGTGCAGGAGTGCAAAATTATATTTTGCCAATGTCGAAATGTTGGGTTAAAAACATTCAAAATATTATTGTAAACCGTATCTAAGCGAAACAACTTAGACTAAGAGTTTTGCTATAAAATTTAAAATTTACAATTTTCGTTTTTCTTTTTTTCTACAAGTTTTGTTTAATGTTATCCACAAAATATTCGGAAAGTTAAACAATTGTAAAATGTTGTAGAAAAAGCTTTTTTTTATTATAAATTTACAAATATTTACTTATATTTAAAATAAACTATTTCTAAAACAAATATCAAAATTGCTAAAGTTACGCCTCCAGCATAAAGCAACAAAGGTGAATAAAAGTACTCCAATGTAAGCAAATTATCATTATCCTCGACATCGATAATATAACGAATTTGACCGCTTCTTATGCCTTCCCATTCAATATTTGAGTACATTTTTGCAAACACACCCGACGCCCAGATGCTACCTAAGTAGCGATTAAACAATTGAATGTAAGGCAGGTTATGGCGCACAGTAAAGTAAACCGGAGCACTAAACATGACATCATCTAAGAAATATAAACGTTGCACTTTCATGTATCTTTGCTGATACATAAAGAATTTTAGTTTATCCTCGAAACCTGCATGTAAGTTCGATGTACTTAAATTTCGCCGTAGAAAATCTAAAACTATACCATCCGCCAAGCTGAACAGTTTTAGAACTAAAGGCGATATGCTGGGTAACTGCAGATAGTAATCGTAATCCGTTTTAGTAATTAGTAGACGCAAGTTTAGCGACGCCATTTCATTGATGTTGTCAACTTGATGCTCATATATTCCGGAGACTAAAATACTTGACAATATGCACAGGTAGTAATTGACCATTATGATACTGTAGATTACCAGCATGGCGTAGATTATATTAAAACGCAAGGAACGTACATGTATTGGCAAATGATTTTGATAAATGACTAAGCTGAAAACATATATAATGGACTTTGAAAAATCCCACACATGATGATGAACATGAAGCAGTCTAGCTATGACCAACGATGATACAACGATAACCAAACAGTATAAAATCCAGATAGTTTTAGTAAACGGTCTCTGAAAGTATTCATATTTGGGTATAGGTTTGGCACTAGGTACGAGTATGTTAACGTTGGCATTCCAAATTACAGTACTCGAATCAAAGTTTTCGTTGCGGTAAGTCAAAAATGGAACCGCGTCTATTTTTTGTGCAGCCAATGCATCTAACAAATGACCTTTATCATCCTTTTCATAGTTGTGAGGATACTCGACAAACGTAAAGTTGAACATTTTAACGAATATCATTAGAACATTGTACAAGTACCCAGCATTGTATTGTCTGCCATTTATGTCGGTGAAACGATAACATCGTGGGGGACTATACGTTATGGGAAATTTTAATGGATATTCGTGAAAGTTTTGAATATCTTTTCTACTGATGTAACTGTCAAGAGATGATAGATTTACCACGTTCAGCTGTGGAAATCTATCATATGTATACACCAAGTCATTGTTATAAAATATAACATTGATAAATCCGTTATTCCAGCAAATTTGCGATAACTCGTGCAGTTGGTTTGATGTCGCCGACTTGGTTATCCATAAGATATGCGTAAAATGTATCATCCTTAAATTGATTTTAGTTATATAAGCCAAATATCGAATGCTATTTAAAAAACTTTCACTGCTCTCATCTCGGTCACTTGGCGCAAATTCCTTTACATGTTTATGTTCAACAAAAACGATTGTCATTATGTTTTGTGAGAAAATTTCGTATAGATATTTTGTCCTAGTCATTTGGTTAGTTGACATTTCGTTAGAGTGTTCTTTTATTTCTTCCGTTACAATTAATACTGGTTTATTTGTATTTCTAAGCACATACTCAGTGTCTTCTGTTATTTGGGGTTTCGATATGATTACATTAAAATCAACTTTAAGATTTTCATTTAAGTTATTGATTACTTTAATTAAATTAGTTTCCTCCGATGAGTGTCTACCGGCGATGGTCAATAGTATGAATGTGTACAATAAATTTATGCACATTATTGTTCCCTTCCGAATGCGTCGTTTCGCTTCTGTGTTCTCTACAGTAATGAATAATTAGAGTTGTGACACAAATTCGCTGGGTGAATTCGAAGCCTTTAACGCACTTGTAAAATGATAGTGTTAAAATATACATTCAAGAAACCCGGGTTTCAGTAAAACAATACTAGTATGAATTAAATAAAGAGTTTCCCGGAAATCGTACATACTTTTTAATTCTACCCATAATGATGGTAACGTAATATCATTTGACGTCTTTACTGAAACAGTACAACATTTTTCAGCTCATTGATTTGGGACTCAATTCTGAGAACTGCAAGTAAAAGTAGGCCCAAAACGAAGAAGTTCTACACCACTCGTTTTGTCAAGTTACATGCCATAATAACACAGTGATACAAATGTGAAGGAAAAAAATATACAGGGGTTCCCATGTAGCATTTCTGTTAGACTGGAGTCCATAGAGTAAAGAGATACTTTTAGTTTTTCTCGGTCACTTCGTTAAGTAATGTTTTTATAGCAAATTAAGTGAAATGACGATATTCCTAAAATTACAAGTTCCAAAATTCATAAGTCTTCTCTTTGTAAACCGATTTTCAAAAGCTTACATCTGTTGTAAAGCTATGAATTTTGAAAATCGGTTAAAAAATAGTGAAACGGCGTCTGTTTAAGCAAAACAACTCCGAAAAAAATTGCGAATTCTCATTTTCCCATATATATTTTTTATTTTTGTCTTATGCTATATTAAAGTAGCTTTCTAAAATAGGTAAGTTTATAAGAAACGGTTGAAAACTGAATGAGTTATGCTAAATTTTGTAATAACATGTTCGCGTCATTTTGTGGTTTTTCCTTAGAGTGTAAATCGGTTTACAAAGAGAAGACTATGATTTTTGGAACTTGTAATTTTAGGAATATCGTCATTTCACTTAATTTGCTATAAAAACATTACTTAACGAAGTGACAGAGAAAAACTAAAAGTATCACTTTACTCTATGGACTCCAGTCTAACAGAAATGCTACATGGGAACCCCTGTATATTTTGTGTGTAGCACAGTGCAATTTAGAAAAAATTACAGAGAGGTAAAAATGTATGAGTTTTTAAAAAATTAATTCTTTATATAGAGCAATTCGCTATAGAGAAGTTCGTTGTAGAGAAGTCCGACTGTAGTTAAAAAAGTTTCAATGAATTCGTATGTAGTTAGTTGAGCTTAAGTTAAATAACCAGAAAAACTGATATGTCTCAGTAATAAAAATTAACAAACTGTGATTTGTTAACCTAAATACACTGTTCTACAAAAAAATTATTTTTCAGTTTTCTTGATATCTGGATTGTGTTCTATGGTTATTAATATCATGATTTTAAATATGTTTTCAGATTTTCTGCATAAGGCACAGTTTTGTTGTAATTTGAATTCGATTTTTTTGCCCTGTCTTAATGTTGTATTAATATACATTTTACATAAATGTAATGAAAACTTTATTTGATCCCACAGTATATTTTCTAAATACTATAACCAATACTAGTAGAGCTTAAAACACGAAAAATAAGAAGAACAAATATGTATTTTCTATTAGTTAATAATGTTATTTATTTATTTTATACTGAATATTCTAGCAGTCTCCTAAAATATTCCAGCAGCAGTCAGCGAGCATAGTAGGCATCTATTTCCCTTCGTAACGCTTTTCTAAAGTTAGAATGGCTTTGTGGAACCTGTCACCATATTCACCGGACACGTCGCTGCAGCATTCGTGAAAGAAATCCAAATGAAAGTGCAAAAAATGCACTTTCAAGGATATGTTGCATCCCAAGTTTACGTAGAATATTAATAAGAGAATAAGGTGGTAATAAAATAGAATAGGGCGATAATTGTAGCCGAACTGGCATGTTGCTGAAGTTGCCACGTGTTTCGACTTAATTTTTCAGCAATCGCCTCCATACAAATTAGTAAGGGAAAACAAAATTTATTTCCAAATAACCAAAAAACTATGCCTCATAGGAAAATTCTGATTTCGTATTTAAATTTTCCATAGAAACACATAAAACAAGAAAAAAAACCCTTGTCTAGCAGTATTATTATAAAAACGGAAAATTTTGCAAAATAAAAACGGTTTTCCACGTATCCATACATAAAAACAGTTCTAATAAAAATTTTGACATTATCTGTTAGAGAGTTAAACTCAATTAATTTAATAAAAGTAATATATCTTTGGATAGATCTTGTCACAACATTTTTATTGATTTTAATTATATTCGATATTACAATAAAACAATAAAATGCTAGAATAATGGGACTTTGAATCAAGAATATTAATAATTTGGTGCAATGTTAGAGTCCTTTGGATGAAATCGTAAGAAAGAAACTCGTTGTTTAAAATAAGTACTGAAGGAGTTGGGTGGGGGTGTTGTGCAAACATAAGCGGTATTTGCAAAGGAACATTGTTGTTGTAACATATGTATAGTAGGGCGGCAGCAAACTATATGGACGAGTTTTTGCGGAAATTTAAAAATTCCCGGCCGGAATATTTTGCCACTTGATGTAAAAAATAAAAATTATCGTATTAAAAATCAAAGTTCCATAGATATTGCGGTTGGAAAAATAGGGTCCAATGGGCGGGGCTACACCCACTTGATATATCTAAAATTAAAATACCATATTTTCTGTGAAAATTTAAATTTTCTAGTCTATACGGTACTAAAAATTGCAAAAAAAACAAAGACAAATTCATTTTCATATACAAAGATTTGACCTTTGAGCTCTTTGGAACACGGCGTAAAGTTGTCCGATTTTGCTTAAATTTTGATGACACAATATTCCACTTGGGCATTACCGAAAATCGCAAGTTGAATTTTCGCTGCCACCCTAATGTATAGTTATTATCGTGCGCATATCAAATACAAACTTCAACATATTCGAGGAGGCAATACCTTCTCTTCTTGGTTTAGGGTGGGGGCTAAGAAAATACTGAATTATCGTTTGGCGTTGCAATGTATATTACAGTCTTTCAGGCATGTTTTAAGCATACATTAGGACGGGTCAATTTGTTCGGGTCGAAAAGGCATGGTAATCTTGTACCAGAATCTACGGAATCTAAGATAAATTTTAAGAATTATGAGAACAAGACTTTAGGCAGAGGTATTTTTTTGGTTTTTAAATAAGCCAAAATCGAATAATTGAGATACAATCTTTTTAAAACCTTCTGCGTAAAGCTAACATCTCAACAATGCACAATGGTCTCTCTGAGCAAATGCGTGGCCAAAATTAATTTTTTTTACTTTGTGTTTTACCATTTTTGTCTTTACACAAAAATTAAAAACACATCAAAGCAACCAGAAATAATTTCTATTTTTGAAAACTGTTGATTACCGTTAGTCATTGGAGCGACAAAGTTAGAAATTTTTAGTATAATTGAGTGCAGTGCAGCATTTGTATTTTGTCTTACGGTGTTTTTATAAAAATATAACAAATTTAAACAAAAGTTGTAATGGATAATCTTACTCATAGTAAGTACTTAAATAATTCCCTATAACAAGTTTGAAAAAAGGGCTGAAGTGCAGAAAATGGGGCTGGAGTCCGATTAAAAAAAAAATATGCCATTGTCTTCGTCTTGGTCCCCAAACATCGGAATGTTAGGTCAAAGTTGGCGCTCAGGCCCATGGGGCCCGGGGGGTCAAAAAAGGGGCCCCTTTCGGTTCTATGATGACCCCCATGTGCGGGTACTCAAATGAAAGATATTTTCGAGACGAATCCAACGATGTTATTTTTAACCCCACCGCATTCGTCTTGGACCATAATGTGTTCAAGATAACTAAACTAATTACATTTTTCACTTTTTCCAAGATTTTTTCACATTTATATTAAAATTTACGTTAAGTGTATCAAATGATACATCAAATTCGGCTTACGATCAGAAAAGTGTTTTTTATTTTATTGTTTAAATATTTTTGGTCAAATTCAGTGTGTCACGCACTAGGATGACGCGTTTCGAACTCCATGACGAGTTCATCTTCAGACCCCTTTGTGACGAACTGATGCACAATGGTACATCATCAGCTGTATCTACAATTATGTCAGACATGTACATGCGAAGTAGATATCAGCCGAAAATGTCCAGCATCAGTGATGTATTTTCAGCCGAAAATGTCCAGCACCAATGTTGTATTCTTTGAATTTGACCGTTAATATTCAAACATGAGAAATGGAGGAAATTCTTTCCCCACGATTCCCCTTTTTACCTTTAAGCTTCTTTACAAGGTTTTTGTTGTTAAACTAAGATTACTTTAAATTTTTCTATGTCAAAATATTGAATATTAACGGTCAAATTCAAAGAATACAACATTGGTGCTGGACATTTTCGGCTGAAAATACATCACTGATGCTGGACATTTTCGGCTGATATCTACTTCGCATGTACATGTGTGACATAATTGTAGATATATATACAGCTGATGATGTACCATTGTGTATCAGTTTGTCACAAAGGGGTCTGAAGATGAACTCGTCATGGAGTTCGAAACGCGTCATCCTAGTGCGTGACACACTGAATTTGACCAAAAATATTTAAACAATAAAATAAAAAACACTTTTCTGATCGTAAGCCGAATTTGATGTATCATTTGATACACTTAACGTAAATTTAATATATAAAAAAACACGATCGACTAAAATTAACAATCAAACAGTTTAAAATTTCACATTTTTTCAAATTTTTTTTGATATATCCCGGAAATTTAAATGGCTCTAACTCGGCCCAGAAGACCCGTAGGAACTTCAAAATACCACCGTTGGATTCGTATCTTTCATTTGAGTATCCACACAATCATAGAGCCCATTGGGCCCCCAGGCCCCCGTGGGCCAACTTTGACCTTGATTTTCGTGTTTTAGGGCGTATTTGGGGGGGGAGTGGCTTATTTTTTTTTTTGGTCTCCCGCCCCATATTCTGCACTTTTGCCGAAAAAAGAAAGATAAATAGGAAACAATTCACCTTGTTTACAAGCATATTTAATTTTATAACTTTTCACTTTATTCAAATTGATTTAAAGTTTAAAAAAAAGTCCAAGTTTGTCCAGCATAAAATTAACTTTCAAAAACAACATGTGATCTGCTTAACTATTTTCTTTAATTACATCTTGCGAATACTTGCGATTATTAAATGTATATAAATTTTTCTAGACAGCCTTCGCTTCAAAAATATGAAGACGAATATGACGAAATATGAAGAATATGAAGACGAATTTGAAGATGGTTATATAATCTAAGAGAGCAAGCTAGATATAACTGACGCTTAATGCATAATTTTATTTTCACAGCATAAAAATATGATTTTAATTGAATTAATATTTGTTTTTATTTGTTAACTAGCTGACCCGGCAAACGTTGTTCTGCCATACAACTTCTGACTCGGCGAACTTCGTCTCGCTCCAAGTTAACGCCTTCATATAAGCTCTAGAGTAATATTAAAACACATATACTTCAAATTTTAATGTGACTAATTTGAATTTAATCGAAATCAGTGAAGAGAGGTCTGATAAACAATGTTTTTCGATTTGTTTTTCGGCGCTAAAATAAACTGAGAAATTCGAGGTTGATCCCACACACTTCCAATGATTGGCCTTGCGATTTATTGATTGTCATCGCAAAAGCCAATCGAATGGGGAAATCAGGATGGCGAGAAGCGTTTGACGAAAATCTTCCGACAGAAATATTGTAGCCCTCACCAAATCGTTTCGAGTCACCTCATAAGTCCTTCATCTTTCAGTCAACTGCCTAGAAAGCTCGTTGAAGCGCTATCGTCCATTCATCCCAAATGATGATTTTGCATTCTCGCAACAATTTCGATGTCGCTGAACTTCTGGATATTGTGCCCAATGGCTTGTCAACTGTGAGAAGATTCATCGCCAACTTCAAAGCGGGGTGTGCAGTTTGACCGCCTTTCAACAAAGTGGCAGCAGATGATGCAACAGCTAACGCAATTTGCGATCGATACGCATAATAATTATTTGAGCTAACCTTTTTATTCGTTTCTTTTCCTGATGACTTGTAAACAAACCTGTCGTTGTATTTACCATCTTTATTGTGGTGATATTCGCCTTCTCCACGGCAGAACATCAACGGGTATTGAAATGCATCATATGACCGATGAGTTTCCCGACGCTTGAGAACAATATCGTGTGATTCCACATTCTCACCCTGCAGTACCTGTGAAGCCGTCGATATTCATATGAACAACTTTAAATGCAGTTATCTCCTAACAATATCTTCGATCGCAAAAAGAATACAGTTGGGATTTCATCTTAAAATAGTTTGGGATCTCACCTTGAAATGAGTAGCACGCCGTCGATATTCATATGGAATGGTAAAAAGGTGGTTAACATGCATGTGATCAAATCGATACCTTAATTCTAAGCCAAGGTATGTGTAAATTTAACATTTTACAGAAAACGCCTTTAAAGTTTGTGAGTACATCATATAGATTGCACTTATATGTTAAGTTAAAATATCCTAAATCTAATAAATCATGTATTCGAAAACCGAATTGTTGGATAAAGGTATTTTTCGAATAAACCGGAAACCGGTTTTCTGAAAAATGCAAGTATTTGAACACTATAATTGTATCCACTGCAGAAAATATTGCAACTGTTCGATTATTTCGTGTTTTATTGAAGTAAAAATTGCATAACGTTGATCTAGTTCTATTGCCGAATCACCAACGAAATAGATCTTAATGAACTTATGATCTTCGTTTGGTGGTGGTAACAAAGCGGCAGCTTGATGATGTATTTGCCCTTGAATCTGAATGTGTGGAAGCAATTTCGAGCAAAACGGGAGGAATAGTTTTTAATAATAACACTGATACAAAATCAAACTTTTTCGGAAACACTCGAACGTTGGGCAAAACCTTGCCTCAGTTTACACTTTTCTTAAGATATTCCTAGAATATTTAATATCATTGAATATTATGTCTTCGTTTCTTTTTTTAAGCAACGAAAAGAAATAAAATGTTTTTGCGACCTATTTTAAAAAAGTGAAAAAAATATTTTTCACTGAGCTATGTGTTTACTCAGCTCCAGTAATACTATCTGAACTGCATAACTATGTTCGTGCGTTTTTTTTCTCACTGTTCCACTGTGTAATGAGACGCCATTACCTTTTAACTCGGATTGTTGCCGGGTTGATCAACAACTTCGGCTCCGAATGACGGGATTTTCCGATTGTAACTTCAATGCATTGCAATGCTGGCATACGACAGACTATGAACCGATATCAACGCAGCGAAGATCTTTGTAGGCGATTGTGGAATCGTATTCAAAAGCAGCTCGATTCTAGTCTATATTTACGACTGGTCTTCTTCTAGTAACATTTTGTCGAATTTGAGGTGGTGATTGTGCAGCGCGAAACTGTGCAATATGGGCACGTCTCCCAAAATTTTTTTGGCCCGTTCCTATTGCGTTTGATTATTACGGACGTTCTGACTAATTATAGCACGTCGCGTACGCCGTCCAAAGTTTGATTGTCTAATAGGAGGCTTTAGTCTAGTAAATAACTCTCCGTAAAAACAACCATGTCCTTTCGAAAATCCAAATTTTTCGAGTTTTCCATCAAGAATTTGTCTATTTTGCATTCGGAAAGTATGAATTGATTTTGTCGAAGGCATTAAAATCTTTCGATTTTTTTCTGGAATTTTCCGAGTTTTCCACCAAGAATTTTTCTATTTTTCCATTCGAAAAGTCATAATTGTTCGAAATTGTTCACATTGACATCGCTCAAAATTACCAAAACATACGATAAGATGCAAAATTTTGTCGAAAAAAATATTTTTTTTTTGGCATTTTCCATAATTTTCCAACATAAATTTTCAATTTTTCCATTCGAAAACCGACAAAAATTTAATTTCGATTTACCTCGAATCAGGCGATGAAATGCAAAATTTTGCCGAAAAAATTCACAGTTTTCCGTTTTTTTTTGGAATTTCCCGAGTTTTCTACCGACAATTTATATATTTTTCTATTTGGAAAGTCATTTCGGAATAATTATCCGAAATTTTTCGCAAGTTACATCGTTCAAAACTATCAAATAGTACGACAAAAAGCAAAATTTGGTCGAAAAATAGTATTACAATTTTGGCCAAAAAAAATTGTTTTGAAACCATTGTGCAATGTCTAAATATAATAGTACATTTATTAAAATTGTAAATATATTCCTTATTATTGTGGATAATATTTTCGAATAAGTTTAACGAAACCGAAGTTAAGTTAACAAACAAAAAAAACATAAATTTTGTCTTGTCAAATCAACAAAACTAACCAAGATTTTCTTCTTTAGAGAAGAGTCGCCTCTACCACCCGCAAATACAGTCCACTTTACATCAATTCCAACTGGGTCTATTGTCGTTTATCAAGGCAAATTGATTGATTACCTATCCCCCATTGGTTCAGTCCCCTTATTTTTACTTCTTGGACTTAGTTGTATATGTTTGCCGCTTTCCAACTGCTGCTTTACTTAAAATCTGCGATCTGTTGCAATAACTTTCAGCTCGGAAGTACGTCAAATGTTCTACAAGCTATTGCCCTTATAGTTTCAGGCTTTATATCCGGGGTCGAAATCGGTGGTTTTTAAAAAACTTTTTTTAATGTTTTGTTTATTTATTGAACAAGAACGCAAGTGAAAAACGAGAATTTTAAACTTTTTTTTGCGAAAGTAAAATTAATTTAAACTAGTAAGGCGGTTATCTTCGTCTATGCCGAAACTCAGATACCCTTCACAATTTGCAAAAATGGTGATAAAACTTGTTATTTGCACTGAAACTATATTTTTTTTAAACTTTGTAACATAAAACTGGGGAGTTGGTGAGAAGTGGACGTTACTTTTAGCTTCACACATCCATTTTTTGTCAATAATTTTTTATCGATTTTATTCGATTTACGATAAGTTTATGAGTTGGTGATTTGGAGCATATTTTTATGCATTTTGTAACTCCCCAAAAATGGGAATTTGTGTGGGATGTGGGGTCAGTTTAAATCCGATCTTGCTTATCTTAGAATTTAACCTCTGCTTCTGGACAGAAGCTTACATACCAAATTTCAGTCTGAAAACTCTTAAACTACAGGGACCTGTACGGACAACCCGAAAAAGGGGGAGTTTGTATGAAATGTGGGAGTAGTTTTCAACCGATCGGTCTCATCTTACTACTGAACCTCCACTTAGTGTAGGGAAGCTTGCCTACAAAATTTCAGCTTGTAATCGTAGGGATAGACCCCAAAAAGGGGGAGTTTGTATGGGAGGTGAGAGTAGTTTTTGACCGATCGGGCTCATCTTAGAACTCAACCTACATATAGGGCAGATCGTAGTTTTTGGCCGATCGGGCTCATCTTAGAACTTAACCTCCGCTTTGAGATTAGAAGCTTGCATTGCAAATTTCAGCTCGATAAGTCTTAAACTGCGGCTGTAATCGCGGGGACAGACGGACGGCAGACGGTCACCTTTAAATCAGATTTCGATGCTGATCATTTATATATTTATACTAGTGGACCCGGCAATGCTTCGCTATTGCATAATTGACTAATATTACAAAATTAACTTAATATTATACACAATATCAATTAAAATTGGTTCACAGTTATAAAAGTTGTGCATATGCCACTTTAAAACATACTTTGGCATCGTTTCCTTAACTCGATAATAATATGTTTGCCTTGCTTTCTTAATAGCAACAATTCGTTACCCCAAGTAACTCCCAAACCAGTTCAATCAACAACGTTTTACTGTGTCGAATGTTATATCCCACTATGACCATCCGCCCACTGATTGAACTTTTGTAATTGTTGCGCATAGTATTATCTATTTAATGTATTGCTTCTCTCGAGGGCTAAAATACAAATAAAATTTCCGCCGCAAATTTGTAATTGTAGTACCAAATACTATGTGTATTAAATATTATCTTTTTGGAGCTAAAATACAGTTTTGCCACGCCCTCCACCCACTGATTAAAAATACTGAAAATTTCCCTCTAGGGCTATAATACAAAATGGCTATGTTAAATCCGCCCATTGATCGAAAATTAGAATTTTGTTTGCATATTCATATTTTTGTTGTCATATCATATCATATTGTATGTATGTATCATATTGTATAGGGTCCAAAACTAAAATTCGTCTGCATATTCATATTTGTGTTGTCGAGTACTATCTGGGTAACAAAATTTATTCCATTAGCTCTAAAAGTTTTGCCACGGCCACTCCGCCCATTGGGCCAACAATTAAAATTTCTACTGCATATTAATATTTTTGTTGTCGAGTACTATCTCTAGATCTCAAAAAATGTTTATTCACGCCCAATACGCCAATTGGGTCCAAAATTAAAAGTATTGCCACGCCTACTCCGCCCACTGATAAAAAATTAAAATTTCGTCTGCATATTCATATTTGTGTTGTCTATCTATCTGGGTATCAAATTGTATCTCTCTAGCTCTAAAAAATAATTTTGCCACGCCCACTCCGCCCATTAGGTCAACAATTAAAATTTTGTCTGCATATTCATATTCGCGTTGTCGAGTACTATTTGGGTATCAAATTTTTTTTGCCAAAGTTTCAAAAGTTTTGCCGCGCCCACTGCGCCCATTGGGTCAAAAATTAAAATTTCGTCTACATATTCATATTCGTGTTGTGGAGTACTATCTGGGTATCAAATTGTATCTCTCTAGCCCAAAAAAAGTTTTGTCACGCTCGCTATGCCCATTGGATCCAAAAATACAATTTCGTCTGCATATTAATATTTTTGTTGTCGAGTACTATCAGGATATCAACTTGCATCTCTCTAGATCTAAAAAAAAGTTTATCCACGCCCAATACGCCAATTGGGTCCAAAATTAAAATTTCCTCTGCATATTCATATTTTTGCTGTAAAACACTATCTGGGTATCAAATTTTTTCACTCTAGCTCTAAAAAAAAAGTTTTGCCAAGCCCACTCCGCCCACTAATAAAAAATTAAAATTTCGTCTGCATATTCATATTTGTGTTGTCGAGTACTATCTGGGTATCAAATTGTTTTTGCCAAAGTTGCAAAAGTTTTGCCACGCCCACTGCGCCCATTGGGTCAAAAACTAAAATTTCGTCTGCTTATTCATATTCGTGATGTTGAGTACTATTTGGGTATCAAATTTCATCTCTAGCTCTAAAAAAAGGTTTGCCAAGCCCACTCCGCCCATTGGGTCAAAAATTAAAATTTCGTCTGCATATTGATATTCGTGTTGTCGAGTACTATTTGGGTATCAAATTTTATCTCTCTAGCTCTACAAAAAATGTTGCTACGCCCACTGCGCCCATTAGGTCAAAAACTAAAATTTCGTCTGCATATTCATATTCGTGTTGTCGAGTACTATTTGGGTATCAAATTTTATCTCTCTAGCTCTAAAAACAGTTTTGCCACGCCCACTCCGCCCATTGGGTCAAAAATTAAAATTTCGTCTCCATATTCATATTCTTGTTGTCGAGTACTATTTGGGTATCAAATTTTATCTCTCTAGCTCTAAAAAACAGTTTTGCCACGCCCACTCCGCCCATTTGGGTCAAAAATTAAAATTTCGTCTGGATATTCATATTCGTGTTGTCGAGTACTATCTGTGTATCAAATTTTATCTCCCTAGCTCGAAAAAAAGTTTTGCCACGCCCACTCCGCCCATTGGGTCCAAAATTCAATTTTCGTCTGCATATTCATATTCGTGTTGCCGAGTACTATCTGTGTATCAAATTGTATCTCCCTAGCTCTAAAAATATGTTTTGCCATGCCCACTCCGCCCACTGGTTCAAAATTAAAATTTCGTCCTTATATTCATATTCGTGTTGCCGAGTACTATCTGTGTATCAAATTTCATCACCCTAGCTCAAAAAATATGTTTTGCCACGCCCACTCCGCCCATAGGATAAAAAATTACAAAATATATAGCCTATACTAATTTCCATATAGTACACTAACTGTCTTCCAAATTTCATTGAAATCGATTCAGCCGTTTAGGCGTGATTGAGCAACAAACAAACAAACAAACAAACAGACAGACATTCACATTTATAATATTAATAGGATTGTTATACCTACCACGAATCCTTATGGGCGTTACAAATGGAAGAACAAAATTAATATACCCTTCACTCTGTTCATGCGCATGGTGAAGGTTATAAAAATATGCTTAAAAAGGGATATTTTTAAAAAATATGTTTTAATATATAAATAAAATGCTTAAAAAACGGATATTTTTTAAAAAAATCTGCTACTTAAAACAAAATATGCTAAAATATGACTTTATGGGTAAAATATGCTCCAACAAATAGGTGTCAAAATACTTGTAAAAGTATGAAACATAAAAATACCTGTATTTGCATATTTCCGGTTGCTTTGCTATCATTATAAATTTTCACAGCATGTAACTTAGCTTTTGTTCAAAATAGGCTATTTGAATTTTTGATACATCAAGTGAGCGTGGCCCCGTCCATTGGAGACAATTTTTTTAAACGCAATATCTGGAGGACTGTCACCAATCGCCTTGAAAATTTGTGTGGATGCATTGGCATCAAAATTCGTAATTCAACAAAAAATGGGATCGGATCAATGGGCGTGGCTTACGTTTTAAAACTTTACTCGTCTGTATCTCGTGAACTATCAGAGGTATGAAGATGAGATTTGGTATATATGTTGTTGGTGCAGTATTAATTGCAGCCAGGGCGGAAGTGGGCGGTGCCACGCCCTTTTTCAGAAATCGATCTGACGGCTTTTTTAATAGACCGATTGATGCGAAATTGATATTGATAACCTCTTGATAGTTCTTGCATTAACTTGGTTGTGCTTGGAATAAGGTGCATGGTACCGACCATACAATTTAAAATTAATGTTCACCAAACATATGAAGCACTTTGTCAAGTTTATGGTGCACATTATCATACATCTGAGTAGCCAATACGCAATTCTATGGATCGACCACATTAACTGTTTTGATTCATCCAAAACAACGGCATACGCACAAAAGAAGCCATCGCCGCTGCAGACGTAAGTGTGACAGGGGACTCGAATTTATCGGTCTCTGCAAATGTTGAGAAAAGATCTTGGCCTACACCCATAAAAGATCCAACTGGTTAAAGAATAACAGCCAGCGGACGATCAATTGATTTTTTAATTTCTTATGTCATTGGAAATTATCCGAGAAGAAATGGTTCGTAATACCCTGTCCACACTACGTCTCGAATTACCTAATTCGCTCTTTGAATTACTACTGCAGGTACTTAATTTGATTTGACAGTTTCTTTTGTTTGTTTACTTTGCTTTGCTTGTATGCAACTTTGTACTAATAATTCGTGAAACCCCGATCCCTAGCTTAATTAAAAACGAAAATATTAAAGAAAAGGTCGAATATCAAAAAATGAATAAAATTTGTTTCACTTTGTGTTTATGTTTGTGTTTGTTGTTTACATTTTCATTTTCATTTTGACAGCTGTTTCGATATATTCCGATAAAAATTAGAGATGGCACCGATTTGATCATAATTCAAAAGGTAATTCTAAATGAATTACCTTTAAAGAAGGTAATGTGTATGGAGAATTCGCCATGTAATTTGGGGTTGAATTACTAATGAGAGCGCGAATTACGAAAAATTACTGTAGTGTGGACATGGTATAACATGCCACAGAGCGCGAGAGACCATCACTTTGTTAAGCCAAACGTTTGGACCGAATCATCTCAAGAAATGGTAATACGAGTTTGACGCAAAGATAGTACTCTTCAATATTATTGATCAGTGGGGGAAGAAGACATGGCTAAAGATTTAAATTTTGGTAAACATATAGTACCACAATGCCCGTTTAGGGACGGCCTTTGTATCGACATGCCACTGTACCCTTCACGTACTCCCACAAGTGGTGGATTACCACCTCACCACTTGGGCTTAGGGACTAGTAAAGGGCCTTAGGTTTTTACCTATTATTTCTGCATTTCAGAAGTTTTCTCAGACTGATGGACTTGCCAGTTTTCGGGTAAACATGGTTACAGGGGATTCATTTCATTATTTAGCCCATTAACGCCCAAATGAAAACCAAGAACAAAGTTCAATGTTTAATATCAACATTAAAACAATTGTCTTAATATACTACAAAAAAACTATAAAAAGTTTACTCAAAGGTATGTTTTAAAAGGTGTACTAAATTTAGTACAATTGGCGCTTAGAAGTTATATTTTGCAAGACATTTTAAATAATTGTCACTTATTGTTTTAATTATTATTTTTTCTGTCTTCTCCATCAATTGCAGAGAACGTTTGTCTAGCTTTATTGTCCTTCTATTCGCTCACGTGCGTTCTGTATGCCTGTAAACCATTACTGATCAACACGATCATCTGGGTTTGTAATGCATTATTATACTCCAATCATTTAAAATATTCATGTCCGCTAAGAAAGTAAACAATACCTACCGCCAGAGAATGACAATAAGTACTCGGCAAAAAGTATTGTTTAGTACACACCAATAATTTTTATACTTCTGTGGACCCAAAGCTAACACACAGAGAATGCTTACATACTCTTATTTGCGTTGAAACAGATTATTTTCACTCTATTTAAAACGAAATTTACCTCTACCAACCCTTACTTTTTTTCTCTCACGCAGGTATGCATAACCCAGCGGTAAAAATACCAATTACTTAATCGCTGATGTCAACTACATTTAGTAGCAATCAGTGATGATCCTATCGCTTATATTCCCTCTTAAACTTAGAATAGGTGTGTCATAGACCATTAAATCGGTGCGCTCTCGCTTACAAAGTAAGCGACGATGTCAGTAAGTGTCATTTCAGTAGCAATTACGTTATATGCGGAGTTTTAAGCGAGCGTTATAACTCGCTTGATTACGAAGAAAGTGACAATATCAGTAGGTGCCATTTCAATAGCATGGTAATCTGAGTTATTATGGGTAGATGATATGTTCACGTTACACGCGCATGACATCCTTAGTACTTAGATCCTCCCTTACAAAGTCATACTGATGTAGTGGATTACTGAGTAGGTACTTCGTTTCATTTAACGCTGGGAAAATACACTCGACGCACATGATGTCAGAAGCCTGCCAGTCTCAACTTAATTATGAAGTTTTTTAGCTAAGATAATCATCATCATAGATCATCGTTTTTGGTCGTTCTTACATTCGTTAACTCTTTTAAGCAGTACAGGTGCCATAAGTACTCCAATATTTTCCCATTAAGGCGGCAGCGAAATAAATGGATGATTTTTACCGAAAACTAAAAATGCCCGGCCGGAATATTGTTCTACTTGAACTACTTTTGTTCTACTTTTAAATATATGACGGAAATAAGTCAATGATAAGATTCTTAGTAAATCCTATAGTTTTTACTAATGTTCGATTAAGGAATTATATTTTTTCTACCATATATAAAACACTATATACATTATTTTTAACATTGCATTAAAAAGCATATTTAGTATCTTGGCTGGTAACTAAATCAGCCCAAAATAATACGCAACCTGTCTTGCTATCGCAAAGAGTATCACTGGGATCAGGTTTAGGACCCATACTGTTTTCTGTATACATAAACCACTTACCGCATCTATTGTCATTTTTTAAAATACATATGTACGCTGATGACGTGCGACTTTATCTAAGCTATCAACTAAATTCTATGGTTGAGTATTTTGAAAAAATTTATAGTGATTAATCTCAAATTCATTTCTGGGAAACGGCAAATGGACTCTGCCTTAATCCCCGAAAATGTAAAAGTATGTTTACACATATAAGGAATTTTGTTTCTACAAATCTTGATGTTAAGATAAGATTGAAATTGTTAAGCGTTCTAAAAATCTTGGCATAGTATTTAACAATAACTTAAGTTGGTCATATCACATTAGCTCAGTTGTCGGTCAAACATAGTCAAAACTTAGAGCGTTATGTTCAACGCAAATCCATACACCTCTTCTAATACGAATACTACCCGCAATGTCATACACTCTGCTTGGATTATTATTTGGTTGCGAGCTATTCTCGTACTGTGATTCGTCTAGCAAAAGAAAACGGAATGTTATATATAATAATACTATAGTATATAGACTGAAAAGATTTTAACCTGTCTCATGTTTCAAATTCGCTATATGGAGTCTCTTTTAACAACCTTTTTAACATTAAGACTCTTTTGTACCTTCATAAAATAATATTTATTTAGTAACCATTATACCTCTTTCAAAAACTGCAATTTTCTATATCCAACAGGGTAAGAAGCTTTTTCCATTAATTCATCGTAATCTTGTGTCTGATTGGCAATTCTTTATCCATTCAATTCGTCTTTGAAATTTAATGATTACACACCCACTGAGGTAAAAATGTGTCTCATCAGAAAAGAACACAATTGCGTCACGCGGTATAGTTGCAAGAATGTCTTCACAAAATGACCTCTCCTCACGTGTTCAATGCATGATGACAACTGAAAGGTGTTACGTACCACCATTTCAACGCCGACTATGCTCGGTCCTCCGACAGCTCTGGGTCTCTCAGGTGGATTCCAACCCGTTCCGAACATAGCGGAAGTAAACGTACAGTAAGTGATTTGGACACTAAAACCTGAAAACAAAACAAAGACAACACTACACATATCCATACAAACTGAGGATTTTTCATGACTAATCCTCGCACTCAGCCCGCCCATCCATGGTTCTGAGAATAATCTATTTTAATATTTACCTGAAAACCCCGTTAACCTCACTCACTCACCTCACCGTATAAATTCACATTTAGGCCCCCTTCACATAAGAATTAAACGCAGCATGATTACGATTTCAAATCTGATCACAAATCACATTTATTACACGCATAGATTTTTCTAATATTAATAGACAAAAATAACATAAAAACCTAACAAGCCACTAACACCCTTTGCAACTTATTGGAGTCATTGACAAGAAATTCACTAACATTGTAGAAGATGTGTATTTGGCACTTTAACGGCCCGTGCTTTTATTCTACCACACATGGTATGGTACACATTACGTTATTTTTTTGTTACCTTTCATTCGACTTATACCAATTGTGTTTTTCTTAGGATCGCAGAAGAGTGGCTGGTTCAAGTACTGCAGGGGACCAGTATTTGCGCAACCGCCCTTCTTGTCATCAGTGACCTCGAGTATTCTTGGCTTCTTCTTCAATCTTCGCAAATAATTTATGCTGGTCCCTGTCCAAACGGGCTATGAGGACCAGCACTGGATTTGGTACGTTCAAGGAGATTGGCGTTCTCTACACAATTACACAAAAAACATACGGACGTCCACACAGTAAGTTAAATTGAATTTTCTCATTTTTTTTCTAATATTTACTTACATTTATTTCTAACACCACACACATAAAACACTTTGAGTTTTAATCTCGAAGTAAGTTTTTCATTTACTTTTCTCCGTTTTATTTTTTTGGTGACTTTTTTTCTTAGACTTAATATGAGTCTTTAATTTTATTTATCTTACTTTGGGTATTAAACTTATATTGTATTAAACAAGCCCACAGCTCTCAGACAAATGTCCGTTTTTCGTGTCGAATTATCGTTTTATACCTCCAAATCATCCCGCCGGAACTATTGTTTATACTTACTTTTACTAGTTATTGTATTTCCTCCATTTCACTTCCTTATTTATTTCCCTTTCTGGTGCTGTTTTTTTTTCAGTGTTGATTTTACTGTTACCATAATTTTTTACCTACGGCAACACTTATACGCTTGACACTTTTGACAGCCCAACATTTGTCGATAATGCCGCTCATTTCCTCCTCGTGCCTTTATTACTCTTCATTTGACTAACCAAGACAATACTCTTCTCGTTTTTTTTTCTTTTAAAAGAATTTGTGAAAGACAACCACATCTAGCCCAACAAAGTTAGCGGCATTCAGCTATTATCATAGCATTGAATAGTCTGTTTCTTCGCTATTCAGACAGATTGGGTTTAACCGTCCCAGGTAAGAAGTTATGTGTTTTTTTCTCCTTTTTTATGAATGGCCTGACTAACACAAGACAATTTTTTACTTTAAGGATGAAATACCCTGGACGGAGACCTTCCGGCCTCCTGCAACAAATGCGAGGCTGGCCTGACACCTAATGTCCTCGGCCACCCATGCACATGCGCCCACACCTTGGCCTGTGGTTGATGTTGTTGTTTTGGTCCCACGCAACAAAGGCAGAGGAATACAAATCTCCCGTCAGCCACTATAAGCCACGCACACTCACCACTCTCTTCGACCAACAGTGCTGCCACAGCGTGCAGTGCAAAAAAGCTTATTACCGCGCATTATGATTTACTTCTAGGCAGTTTTTAATATACATTTTTAAATTTATGGATACCTCAACAAAAATTTCGTTGATTCAGAGTCCACAGCTCTAAATTAGTTGGCATACCATGTACTGTTTTAGAAACTTTGTAAAGATTGTTCGGCGATAAAGTTCTTTAACACCTTTTTTACATTTTGCGGTATAACATTTTCGTCGAAGAATCTGGTTAAAATCGCCCTAACAATTACTTTTGTTATTCATAACCACGAAATCAAACTTTTTGGAAAAAATTAGTTTTCCTTACATTTTTGGTTCGGTTGCTATTTTACTATATTACTTTTTAAGGAACACTTTTCATTTGCTATTATCGCAAACACTTGACTGATAAAAATAAGAAAAATCTTGAACCGTTATGTTACAGTTTTGCCATATTTTAGAGGTTTAAAATGGGTAGTTTTCTCAGGGATAGTCCTGACTTGTGCTCTCTCAGGAAACAATATGCTCAGATATCGTTACGACAGTCGGCAAAATCTTCCGAAATCGGCCCGAAGTCGTTACTAAAAACGAGTTTTGAATGTAAATCTAGAGAAATTCGACGCATCGCACTATGGTCCCAATGACAGGTTTTTGAGGCAAAAAGTCAATTTTTCAAGTCAACCATTTGAAAAAAATAGTAACGGAATTTTATATTTAACACTTTGAAACACTCAAATATTAAAAATTAAAGGCAGGTGGCAACTCATGACGACATGCCGAGCTGTCAAAGTTGTCTTGTTTTGCTTTGTTACATTTGCTGACATTCAATCATAAACAAACATCAAAGGAATTTTGCTCATCATACCAACACTTTGAAGATTATAAAAATTTTGTAAAATGGAAAACACTTGTAAAGGTATGCAAATTAAAATGTTATTCAAAATTTAAAAGAAAATAATTTGTGGTAAATAGTATTGTGTATTAACATGTGTTATATTTTTTGTGCAGTTTTTGTTGACGTCCGTAGGTTCTTTGGAGTAGAACTATGTTTATCCGAGTGTATCCGTGAAAAAATGTATGGGTTGGGAAAGGTAATAATATGTACTATAATTTTTTAGTAAAACTATCTGCCCCAATCTGCCGTTTTTCATAAAAATCTATTTTCAGATAATGTAAAACTTAAAAATCTGGATATTTTTAACTTTTGGTTGGAAAATGATAGAAAACCCATTAATGTTATCAACTGGATTTCTGCGAAATTTAATAGAAGTGTCAATGAAAACTGTATGTCGACAGTGAAAAATCAAATTAATAATTTCTGCGCACATGCTAAACAAAAGTGGGTTAAAAACCGGAGGACCACGAAGCGTTTTCTGGAAAATGAAAGACTGTGGTTATCTCATGAGACTGTATTCAAAATATTAGAAAGTGATGTTGCAAAGAAAAAAGGCCGCCCTTATGTGGGCTATGGCAAGGGAAGTGAGCGACAAAAAAGAAAACTGGCTTCAGATGTGTCGTCCGAACAGGGAAATGATACCAAGCTACTGATTCATGCTGCTTCTATTTCAGCTAATTTATCAAAAGAAAATGATTTGAATTTTATTTTAAAGAAAGCTGCCTCGTCTCCATTTGAACCAAGTAGAATGAGAAAAAAAATAACTTCTAATGAGAAAATGCCATTACCGCTCTCCCCTGAAGAAGCATTAAGCTTTTTGCTAGAGAATAGTTTAACAAAACAACAATATACTAACATAAGAGAGATGTGCAAGTCAAGAAACTGTGATATTTTCCCCAGTTACAAAAATATTCTAGAGAGCAAGTTAGAATGCAGACCCGATGGACTAACGGTAACGGATTCATCAGCATATATTCCTCTCCAAAGTTTAGTTAATCATACAGCAAAAAGAATTTTGTCATGCCAGGAAGAAGTTCTGATGCAAATGGATGAGGTCAGTGAAATCAATTTTGTTTTAAGTTACGGTTTTGACGGTTCCCCACGCCAAAGTGCATTTAAACAAATATTTACTAGTAATGCCCCGGAAAGTTTAGATAACTCGCTGTTTGTAACGTCAGTGATACCATTAAAAATAGTCACATCATGTAATACAATAGTTTGGAATAACCGTACTCCTCAATCTGTCCGTTTTTGCCGACCGCTTAAAATTTAATTTATAAAGGAAACTAAAGAGCATATATTGATAGAAAAAGCAAATCTTGATGTGGAAATATCAAATATTAAGCCTTTGGAATATTATATGGTAAACGGTAGAAAGATCACTGTGAAGTACGAGCTTATTATGAGTTTAATTGATGGAAAAGTGTTAAACGTACTAACGGGAACAAAGAGTACTCAGTCGTGTCCAATATGCGGTGCAAATCCAAAACAGTTTTTGTTGATAAAAGATTTAAGCTCATCGGTGTTTCAGCCAAAATTGAATACATTAAAATATGGTATAAGCCCATTACACGCCTGGATTCGATGCTTTGAATTTGTCCTTAATCTTTCATATAGACTTAATGTTAAAAAATGGTAAATTCGGAGTGCTGAGGACAAACTTATTATGCTAAAGAGAAAGACTGAAATTCAAGAACAATTTTGGCAAAAAATGGGCCTTCATGTCCATAAGCCAAAAACTAATGGGAGTGGCTCCACGAACGATGGCAATACGGCACGAAAAGCATTTTCTAATCCGGAACTATTTTCTTCTATAACCAACATTAATATCGACTTTTTAAAACATTTACGTATAATTCTTATCACAATTAACTCTGAATTTGAAATAAGTTACGATCACTTAAAAAAATTTTGCAGTGAGACTGCAGATATATATTTCAAAAATTATGAATGGTGCCCAATGTCAGCGACATTACATAAAATTTTAGCACATTCTTATCAAATATTGCAAGCGTCAATCGTACCTCTCGGATGTGCTGGTGAACATGCTTCTGAGGCGAGAAATAAATTTTATAAAAAAGACCGCATAGAGCATGCAAGAAAGGACTCTTGGGAGCATAATATAATGGATGTTTTTAACAGGGCCCTGGATTCTTCTGACCCATTATTATCAAGTATATATCTGAAAAACCGTCTTTCAAAAAAGAGAAGTTTGCAGTTTCCAAGAGAAGTTATTTCTCTTCTAAAGATTTCTGAAATCCCTGAGTATCAACTGCCAAGTACGTCAAATGCAGCTATAAATAAAGATATTTCAAATTCTGAAGAGGAATCATTTCATTTTAATTTCGAATTAGAAGTTGATGAATCAGAAAAGTGTCAAGTAAGAAATTATTACAAAAGACAATATTTTGTACGTATTAATTAAATTTTCTCTTTTAGATTGATTCATGATACCTTACAATCCAAACACCCATTATGTTCTGAACACTCAACACTAAATAATTTTCAGCAAGAAATTTATTAGTTTTTAAGTAATTTTCTGAAATGTATTAATGAATTATTTTGTGATTTTAAGTTAGTTGCTAAATATATGTTATATCAAACAGAATGCTGCAATTATCGCTAAATTTCAAAGAGAGCTGTCTCTAGAGGTGGGTGTGGCAGTAGGCGGATTGACTTAAATTGTTTACTCAAGTTTTTGGTGACAGTTATAGTGCGTTAATTGAAAATTAGACAATTACACTATGACACAAAATCAAACTTTTTGAAAAACACCCGAACGTGACTATATAGGTTCGATAGTACAACCGGAGCTGAGTAAAACCCTAGCTCAGTTTGGCTAGATTGGCTACCAATTTTTTTTTGGCCCCCTAAACTTTTTGAAATCCCTTGGACCCCTTGCAAAAAGGTGACGTCAATTGTTGGCCAACAGTTTCTACAGTTTTTAATCTAGCTCTTTCTCTTCTTCAGCAAAGTTTTAGCTAATAGTCCGCTTAAGAAACTGATATAATAAAATTTCCTAAAAAAATTAGACTTCCCTCGTTTATTTTCAAAAAACTTCGATAAAAATTCCAATTTTTTCACTATTTTTTATATAAGTCGTAGGGAATCCAGATTTTTTGCATACTCTATTCAGTGAAATTGTAGTTTAGGTATGCAATCTGAACAAGTCTAGGGATATTAAATAGCTCTCAAAACACACTATCTACTTTAAACAAATCAGTTTTTTAGGAGTTTTGGGCCATTGTGCAATGTTTTTACTTGCTATCTTTACCAAAAACGTACTTATTGTATAACTGAATAACTTCTGTAAACAAACAATATGATCGGAATATTCCACCCCCTTAATTGTTCACAAAGAGCATTAGGGTGTTCCTTATATGGCATTTTTTCGAATTTCGTTAAAAATATGTATTAATCGCGATGTTGGTCATCTATCTTCACCTTACGTTTCTTTTTGCCAATATTAGGAATATATTGTGAGAAATTTTGAATCGATAGTTGTACATTAGGGTGTGCCGCAATGAGGTTAAAGTATGAATTTGTTCTCAAATCAGTTTATTGCCGCTGAGTATTTTTCTTTCATATATAGACTAAGTAGTAACAAGCCGTTCAATAGCTGAAATAAAGACCTAAAATAATATGTGTTTGCTTTTACCATATCTCTTAAAGTCGCCGAGATATTTGATATAGAAGTTGGGGTATTTTTAAAAAAATTATTAAAAATGTTGAAATTGAATTTCGATGTAGATTATTATGGGCAATTATATATTTCAACTTTTAAAGGTTAATCAAGTTAAAATCTATATGTTTAAAATGTATATGTGTATATTATCACTATCTGTATCAATTCTTGAGATATCAGGCGTTAAAAAACGGAATTTTTGACTGTATGCATAGCAATGTCTAATGAACTTTTGTTCCATCTGAATACCCATTGAATACTTACCAATAACGATTTTTATATGATAAAAATAAAAAATCCCCTCAAAAGACCATTGGATATTAATGGTTTTGGTGGCATTTGTAAGCATACACAATGGATATACAGGTGAAACAAAAGTTAAGTAGTCATTGCTATGCTTTTTAAGCCCCTCATATCTCGAGAATTGATAGAGATAGTGATAATATACACATATACTTTTTAAACATATAGATTTTAACTTGATTAACCTTTAAAAGTTGAAATATATAATTGCCCATAATAATCTACATCGAAATTCAATTTTAACATTTTTAAAAATACCCCAACTTCTATATCAAATATCTCAGCGACTTTAAGAGATATGGTAAAAGCAAACACATATTATTTTAGGTCTTTATTTCAGCTATTGAACGGCTTGTTACTACTTAGTCTATCGGTCTTATTCATAAAAACTTATAAGAGGTTTATAAACCATTTTTAAGCAATTTTCGACAAAACAATATTCATAAACGATTCACATCTTCAATAAGTTAAAGTAGGGCTGTCTCTACTTTAAGCATGCTATAACTTGACGTTTGTACAATTTATTGCATATTTATGAATTCGAGATCTTTATTTTGAGTTTTTCGGCATTTTTCCTATTGAAAAGAGTTGTTGCATGCATTCATTGTGTAGGTAATTTTCTTCTTAATCATTGCGCACATAGAAAAGTATCTTAATAGACACTTTTCATTCATGAATACCATTTTGAAAAATATTTCTCCAAAATTCTTCAAAACTAATTTGTAAATAATGAAATAATATTCGTGATGTATAAACAATCAAAACAAGGAAAAAATTTAATCGGTATCCGATTATAATTTAAACATGAGGAAAAGAAAATAAAATATTTTAACATAATTTTTACTTTAACGTCTTTCTTATTACCATGAGAATCGTAGTCAATGAAAAATTGTGCTACAATAATGTTCATAGTTATTATAAGTGCAAATACATATTTGGTATCCGATTATAAAGCTTTTGTATCCGATTATAAAGCTGTTTTTGTACATCATTAACGACCAATAGCAGTCGGTGTTGCCACCTGAACACATAAAGCTAAAGCACTGATAAAAAACGTTTATGAATACAATTTCTTATTAAAGGTTTGTTAGAGCTAAAAATACTTTAGCTAGAGAACGCTTCATACCTACTTTAGAAATTTTTTATAAATATGGCCGTATATGTATACGAAAGAAAAATACTCAGCGGTAATAAACTGATTTGAGAACAAATTCATACTTTAACCTTGGCAAAAAGAAACGTAAGGTGAAGATAGATGACCAACATCGCGATTAATACATATTTTTAACGAAATTCGAAAAAATGCCATATAAGGAACACCCTAATGCTCTTTGTGAACAATTAAGGGGGTGGAGTATTCCGATCATATTGGTTGTATACAGAAGTTATTCAGTTATACAATAAGTACGTTTTTGGTAAAGATAGCAAGTAAAAACATTGCACAATGGCCCAACACTCCTAAAAAACTGATTTGTTTAAAGTAGATAGTGTGTTTTGAGAGCTATTTAATATCCCCAGACTTGTTCAGATTGCATAGGTTTGTTCAGAGAAGTTATTCGGTGTTACCTAAACTACAATTTCACTGAATAGAGTATGCAAAAAATCTGGATTCCCTACGACTTATATAAAAAATAGTGAAAAAATTGGAATTTTTATCGAAGTTTTTTGAAAATAAACGAGGGAAGTCTAATTTTTTTGGGAAATTTTATTATATCAGTTTCTTAAGCGGACTATTAACTAAAACTTTGTTGAAGAAGAGAAAAAGCTAGATTAAAAACTGTAGAAACTGTTGGCCAACAATTGATGTCGCTTTTTTCCAAGGGTTCCAAGGGATTTCAAAAAGTTTAGGGGCCAAAAAAAAAATTTGGTAGCCAATCTAGCCAAACTGAGCTAGGGTTTTACTCAGCTCCAGTTGTACTATCGAACCTATATAGTCTCGTTCGGGTATTTTTTTCACTGTTGCACTGTGTTATAATTTGCCCGTGATCTTCAACCGCAGTGGCACTCTAATTCACCTACTGGAAGTGGGCGTGGTCCGATCGATTTGAATTTTTTACTGAAAACTTAAAAACACATTATAATCGTCTGTACGAAATTTGAAAGGTCTAGCTGTTTCCTGTGATTTATTGCCTCCAAAACCTGTCATTGGGACCATAGTGCAGCCGTTTAAGAGGAGTTCAGTCACAAGGGATCTATGGGTCGAAAAAATCGATTATTACTTTTTTGGTGATTCTTATAGTAGACAACACGCACTTTCTAATGCAACAAATCACAGCTTTCTAGCTGCATTAGTTTCCGAGTAACAAGTTTCAAGCCCTTCAAGCCACGCATCAAAATCAACTTTTTAACTTCAAAGTCGTTTTTCTCCAAATCTTATTTTCTGAGCATAGGTCCCTTTCCCTTTGAACTTACCGGGTCACATATATAGACTAGCTGACCCGGGCAAAAGTTGCACAATGGTTCCTGCTAGTGTAAGAGCGTAGATAAATTCAAAATTTAAAGTGTTTGCAAGAAACTTTTTTTATGTTTTTCTAGTAAAAAGTCCAAATTAACATATTTACGGCATTTATCATTAGATTGACATACCTGCTAACGTGCAATATATGTACAAAATACATTAACAGCTATATTTCGGAATATGCATTTTTTTTTGAAGTTTTTTCAATAAAATTAACGATTTTTTTTAAATGTTAAATATTATCATACAGAATTATTGTGTATATAATATTTAAATGACAATTTCGCATTATTCTATTTGTCGGACGTTCACTTGTACGTATATAAAGAAGAGATTTGCGTTCCTATTACTTGGTTTGAAGCCTATGACTTAAATGTTTATTTTCAGAAGATTGCTATAGTTGTTCCAAATAGCATTAACTTTATTTGGTATATTTTATTTCTTAATGTTTATATTTTGTTTTATTATAAATAATGTTTTTTATTTAAATTTACTTATTTTTATTTATTGATACATTGTATGGAAATAGGTACCTACATTTGAAGCATATCTGCGAATAACGCTAAATGCAACACAATTAAAATTGTTCAGAGAAATTAAAAAACGTTTAATAATAATAAATTGAATGATAATACTTAATAACTTATATTTAAAGTGTGTAAAAACGTTTTATACCCAACAACTCACTACTCCATAGAGAAAACGATGGCATGTTTTTCGCAACGTTCTTTCTACGAGTACCACTTTCCAACATTTTCACACCTTTTTCACATTTTTAATATTGAATTTTCTTTGCACCGTGAGGTCTAAATACTCCTGAAGTGATGTTATTTTTGCACTATAGTTGGTTATTTCAATTGCATTAGGGGATTTTTTTTGTTTACTTCCAAAAATTTTTAGTATGTTGGCAATATTAATCAATTTCTTTGCTTTAGTATATTTCCCAATAAAATGTATTGAGATTTCAAAAAATCCATTTCAATATAAACACTCAAAGCTTCATCATTGTCCATAGGAGTGGAACATTCTTCCTCATTGAGCATTTAAGATTGTCCCTTTTTCTCTGCTGGCCGATCTTAAAAGCTCTACTATTTCTGCTCCGTCTGGTTCATAAATAGCTCGTAATCATTGCATATATGCACTGTATTAAAAATGCGGAATCAAGATTCTGGTTACCTGATTCATTACATGATTGATGGACTTTTCGCATAGATTAAAATGGTCCTCTATGTAAATTCTTATTGCAGAATCACTTTTATTGCTATTTATGTAAGACAAAATTAAATAATTTGTTTACACTTAAATTCTTTATTTTATATTTTATTTAATAGAAAAGATAAGTAGTTATTTGTTTAATAAAGTTTTTGGTTTTAGACTAACTGATTAGATTGATGATCTGAACAGAATTGACAGCCGTTGGCAAACGGCCACAGCTTAAATAAATAAGTAAGGTAGTATAGTACCTATTTCAAAGTAATAACTATACTTGTATAGATCAATTTTAAATGTAGCTACATATTTCCATACAATGTGTTTATAAACGAAAATCAGTAAATTTTAAGAAGAAAACATTAATAATAATAAAACAAAATAAAAATATTCAGAAATAAAATATAATAAATTAATTTAATGATGATTTTAGATATAGTATAATAATGATGATTATATATTATATGTAGTTGACGGCTTAAATACATAAGTATGTTAAGTACTGGGAAGATTTAAATGTTGATTTAAATGGTGAGAAATAAACAAAATTTGTTGAATTATGATGCTAGTACGTTTATGAATCTGTTTTATAATAGATTGCAGGTAATTTTTATTTTTTACAAATAAAAAAAAAACAAAACAAGAATAATACCCTCCAGAGAATGACAAAATGTATAATAAGAGTACTGTTGAAGTATTAACGTCAAACCATGTACATGTGTAAAAAGTAAACGATCAAACCATGCCCATTGTACACGAGAACAAAAAAAATATAATTATTTTTATTATTATATATATTTTTTTTAATTTTATATTATATCTACAATTACTTAAAAATTATTTGCAATGTTTCATCTTTAAACTAATATAATTTCTGTACTATAATTATAAGATGACTTGTCTTGTTGTGCAGAAAAAACAATAAATAAATACAAATAAAAATTACTTGGAAGTAAAAATAAAAAACATAATTTTTAAACTTTTATAACTTTAAAAATAAATTAAGTATCAAGTTAAGTTTTTGCACATAACTTCATTATATACTCAATAATGTATCCTCAAAATCGGATAATAAACAACCAAGTTACAGATTTTAGCTACGCAAAACACAAAAAGGAACCACTGTGCGTTGTTTTGCCACAGTTACGGTGCAAAAACACAAAAAAACTAAATATTGTGCCATCTGTCGGACGAACTTTAAACTACACAGAAACACTACTCACCGCCTATAGAGCATGCAGATATAATTTGGTCAAAATCGGTACATATACGTAATTTTTATATATGTAGAGATTTGTTCAGAAGCTTTCATTGCTGGGTGATTTGATATAAACATCGATGCGAGGGCTGCCTGGTGAATGATACAATGAAAGCTTTTAAAAGCTTAATTGACCAACAAAACCGTTATGTTTTCCACATATCACGTTTGCACCATCTGTACAAACACCGGCCAATTTTCTAGAATCCACGACACTTTTTCATTTACGACGTCAAACAACAACTTTCCTGTTACATTTGCGTAAAAATTTTCTAGTGAAAATATACTTTCAAATACATTGTATTCTTTAGCTACACAAAGAACACAAATGACAATTTAGCACAAATCATTAACATCTGTGCTTTCATCTATATAAAATTAAAAAAAAACACACAATTGTTTAGTCTTTCTTGAATAATGGACCCTACACGAGCTCCTAACTCAATACTACGTCGAACTCAGGAACTCAGGTTCCTATTCCTTAGAACTTAGGTTCTATAAATCCGAATTAATATGGGGAAATTCAAAGACCAATAAAGGGGGATTTAAATTTAAACTTACATATTTTTTTTGTAATATGGTAATGATGTAACCGGGTGGGAACTCGGGAGACTCTGCGACGTGGTGCTGCTGGTGACTCGATGCAGTTGCCACTTAAAATAAAAATAGTGGGTTTTGTTCAAGCATGACTGTGCATGCATGGTACACAGCGAAAAATCATGTAATACATTATGTTTTAAGAATTCATTAATCATGTAACAATTCATTATAAATTTAAAATATATATGGTTTTTAGGACAAACAGCGTTCAACAGTATCGAAATGCCTTTTTAAACCATTTATTTGTTAATGATTTATAGCTTAAAAGACATTGCATATGCTCAAAAAAAATTTATCGTAAAAATTTATTGTTTTGCTTTACGACAACACAAAAAATAACATCAGTCGCAAAAAGAAGTTCAAGTGTATAGGGAAGTTTTCAATAAAAATATAAAAAAACCGAAGACAATAAAAAGTAAAAATCTACAACATAAATACATATAATAAGTCGCAAAAGGCAACTGAAAAGTCTAAAAAAAAAGAAAAAAGTTTGGAAAATTTATGAGTATTAGGCAAAATGTGAAATTCTGGTTCTGGTCTATAAAAGTGTGTAGTTTACACAGACTATAGAAGTGACTAGTCCTTGTGGACTGGTCACGTGGCTATTACTTGTGCAATAGCTAAAGTACTAGCACATTGGTAATGCAAATGGGGGACGATTAACCTCGTCCAATGACATGCCAATGTTAAAGTAGCTTCTTAAACGCATTGCGAGGGGATGGAAGCGGAACAGTTCTGTACTGTTGGGGATAGTAATTTAGCTAGTTCCATTCCCTGCAGGGATGAGCTGGACATCACTGGAATTGTCGATTCGTAAATAGTTATGTTGTTATTTTGCTGTCCTGTGCATTACTAGTATATAGTTAAACAGATTATAGAATTTTAAGTTCGCGATACAAGAAAACACTTGTTGTCTAGCTAAAGCAATCTAAAAAAAGTCCCGTTATCCTCACATTGTCATTCGTTTAGTAAAACACGAAGACAAAAGACCTGTGTTGTGTGCAGTGTGTTAAACATTTTTAATAGTGTTTCAATCAAAAGGTAATAATAATGAGCAAACATTATTGAAGAAGAACTTATGTTATTCCAGAAAGTAGTGAAAATATGAGTGTCAGTAACAATTCAAAACATGGTGGGGTATCCGATCTTAGTGAAAAACCAAAAAAATGGAGTGTATATAATAGGGTTTCGCGTATTTGTCAAATGATTTAATTGAAATTTTTAGAAACGAAAATTTGGTTGTTAAATCTTTCTAATACATATATGGGCAAGGCCACCGTCAGTAACGTCACGTTCGTATACATATTTTGGTCAATATCTTTACTAATACTATATTATTTCTCCCAACTTGAGAGCGGCATATGAAAGTTCTCGTAACATCACCGGATTTTGGAAGTGTGTTTTGAGGTTACTGAACGTTTGTGTAAAAATTAGCGAATTGAAAAGAGTTTATGTTTATAATTGACCAGTATTTAATAAAGGAAGGCTGAAAGATGATTTTATCCAAAAGGTGGGCTTAAATTTTATGTTTAAACTAGCTTTCCCGGCTCGCGTTGCTTCACCCGTACTTACAATGAATCTTCTTATGAATTCAAACAATACTGGTAAAATGAAAACGCTTCGTAAGAACTTCGAACAACCTATTTATGTGATATAGCTTTATCCCATTGGTCTCAGTAATTGTACCGCGTTAGTCCCTTCATATCCCGAAATTACAAATTTAAAAGATACATTCGTATCGCACAACTAAAAGGTAATGGTACTCCCTCTAATTCTATAGGATGCATGCCCATATACGATTATAGCTTTAGCCGTTTGGTCTCGATGATACCAGTATTATCCATCTTCGGCCTGTTTACCCCTAAATGTTCGAATTTCTTAAAATCCCATCCGGTGGCTCTCTAATTCTTTAAGAAGCAATTCTATATACTTTTTCGTAACTTAACCTTTATGCATTTTGTCTGGGCGATAGTACCAGTTTTATCTTTTTTCGGTATTTTTACAGCTTAAGAAAGAAATTTCGAATCTCACAACTAAAATATGCAGTTAAATTTTTGCGACTATACCTTTAGCCGTTTAGTACCCGTTTTATGCCTTTTCGGCCTCGTTTACCCCTAAATGGTAAGAATTTCGAAAACCGTCCTTGCTTTGTTTTAATTCCAAGCCAATATAAATTGTCTTTTCGATTTTTTTACCCAAAAATATCGGATTTCAAAAAAACCTTCAATCCAATTTGATAGTGAGCAAGCTCATATCAATTTTAATTTATAGCATTTGCCGAATGGTCGGGTCATGTTTACCCCTAAGAGTACGAATATCCAACAATTAATTCTTAGCTGACGTTTATTCGAAAAGGGAAATAACCAGTGCTTATTAACCACCCCAAATTTCATCATCCTATCTACAACCATCACTGGTGCATCTCAGTGAAAATTTCATTCTAATCATTCCATTTATTTCGCCCAGATAACGATTTTTTCAAAAGGAGCGTGGCACCGCACTTTTTCCAGAGTGACGTAATCCTCTTTGTATCAGTAACATATGTAGCAAATCTCATTTTCATACCTTTAATGGCTCTTGAGATATGACCGATTTAAAGTTCGGTATGTGTGGGCGGTGCCACTCCCCATTATCTAATTATGTTTTCCTGCAGGATATGATAGAGACCCTATGGATAGTGAAACACAGTGAAAATTTCATTGCAATCGGTCCATTTATTTCGCCCAGGTAACGATTTTTTCAAAAGGGGCGTGGCACCGCCCATTTTCCAGCGAGACCTGATTCTCTTTGTATCAGTAAAATATGAAGCATATCTCATCTTCATAGCTCTAAAGTCTATTGAGATATGACCGATTGAAATTTCCGTTTGTGTGGGCGGTGCCACGCCTCTTTGTCTAATTATGTTTTCATGTAGCCTATAACAGAGACCCTATGGACAGTATCACACAAAGAAAATATAATTGCAATCGGTCCATTTATTTGGCCAATATAACTATTTTTTAAAAAGGGGCGTGGCACCGCCCCCTTTCCGCAAACAAAGTATTTTTTCTTACACGTCCGGAACACGTACCAAATCTCAACTTTGTACCTATAATGGTTTAAAAGATAAAGCTATTTCAAAATTCTATTTGTATGGGGCGGTACCACGCCTATTTTACCCCCTTCCAGTCCGAATTTCCAAAAATCCCGTCTTAGTGCGCGCCTACGTCATAAAAGAAACCTACATTCCAAATTTCACGTTTCTATCTTAAGCCGTTTGGGCTGGGGAGTGATCAGTCAGTCACCCAAGCCTTTTATATATATAGATCACGTAATCGCCATAAAAGCAGTGTCAGTAACGTCACACGTACGAATTTCGGTAGGATTTTCGGGTTTTTTTCCCTTGGGTTAATAGAGCGACCCTAAGCGACCAAAAAATCATTGTAGAAGAGTTTTAAGATGCAACATGGGGAGATATTAAGACTAAACCAGTCTCATAAAAAAATTGTAGAAAAACGGGCTTGACCTTTAGAGCTGATTTTTGTATGATAGAGTTTTAGTTAATAAAATTATCTCTTCAATAATGTTTATAGCTTGAGGGTTGAAATTGGTTTTTGATCAGTTTTGCATCATTAAAATTAAAATTTGTAATTTCTCCCCACTTTTCAGTCTTAGCGGCTATTTAGTACGAAAAATGTTAAATTAACTTCTGTTTTTTTTTTTTTTGCAAAAAATTTGTGAAATTTCTTCCTCAATGGTGATACAAATTTTTTGTCAGTATTTTGAACTAAAGCCAGGACAATCTGTAAAATAAAAAACATTATTATCGGAAAAAACAAGTCTTTATTAATTCAGTCTTGTTAATTTTTGCAAAATTAAAGCATCGCTTCAGTTGAAGTTTTTTTTTAACGTAAATAAACATAAAATATCACAAAAATAAGCAATTTTAATTGTATCTCTGCTGAGCTGCTATTTCGTCCCCAATGGTACGGATTTGGTGCGAAGACGAAATGTCACGAATGTTTTTGCGTTTGCGAAAATTGCGGCCGTATCCAAAATGGTGTTTATTTTTTAAACTCTTCTTCAGCAGCTTCCGCAACTAATATTTGCGATTGTGTATATTAAAACGCCTCAACGAATTCCCATGCACTGTTTACTATGCAGTGACGAGCTTTTTCCTTTTGTACTCGTCGTATTTGTTGCTTTCTTTTAGCTTTTTAACAAACCGCTTGTCTCTTTGTGTACCAGGAATCGGAGTCTAGCAATTAAATACCAAATTATTTTCCAAAAAAGTAAAAAAAAAATAACATTAAAATAATCCGTCAGTAACGTCACACAATTTTTTTTGCAAAAATACCCTGCTATGTGCTAATAATGCTTCATTTAAGCATTGATTATGAAAGTACTTCAAAAGTACTAAAAAAAAATCAGCTCATCCAACCTTCTTGCTAATTAGTTAATGCATAAAAAAACATTTTATAAAAATTTGTCAGTAACGTCACCATTAATTTGCGGCTGATTACTTTAAGCCCTAATTGGTCCAAAACCCAAGCTTTGTACACAAATTTTCTTGCTAATCAATAGTTTGATTTGTCAAAAAAAAAGTAATCATCTGTCTAAAGTATAAAAAAATAACAACAAAATTTACCTTTTTCGCCGACATTGATATATTTTCCAAATACACCTTGCACGTGCCACTTATGAAAAGGATGTAAAATGTCCAAGCAGACACAAATTTTGCACTGGCATACATTGCTGCCATATTCTATACATAATAGACACTTGAAATATAAAAAAAAAATTTGGACCTTGTGACAGAATAAAAAAATCTATGTGGTTTCATTTTTCGTGGCCTTGCCGATATACATATTGGCATTATAAGTCAGTTAAATACAATATCTGTAGCTATTGTTCTTGACATTAATATCGATGGTTTGCTTCTTTTCAATAGCTCAAAAATTCAACTTTAGCCAATTATCCTCGGAGCAATCAATGTCAGAAAACAATGGCGAATTATATACAATTGAAATTAGAACAGTTCTTTGCGACGCTTCAGCAATGGTTTATTAAAGGAACCCCTTCGCATAGTTCTACGGATGCTCAAAGTGCCTTTTAAAGTCACAATTCTAAACCATATTTAACAAGAGAAACAGTATTAGAAAAACTTAATATATCAATGGTACCTAGGTTCCTTTAGACTGCATGCATTTGGTTGATCATGAGGTAAGATATGGTTTAGACCATTAAAAAAAGACGAATTTCCCTCACTTAATTTAGAGAGTAAGTATTTTAAAAAATTTATAAAAACAGTTTTAAACTATATGTAAAAACAATGATTAATATTTATATATAAAAATTTTCAGACCATACACCTTTAAAATTCAATAATGATTTAGTCCTAAAAACCATAGGAGAATTGGAAAAAACCACTGTCAATTTGTATTAGCAGTTAAATGTAAACAAATTTTCCACAACCAAACTAATATAATACTTATATTTTTCTTTTAAACATTGAAACATTTTACTGGTCAGCTTTAAATCATTATAGAATCGCTGGCTGACTTTTGCGTCAGCATTATGAAGATATTCCGATTCACAAGAAATTCCCTACAAAAACGGAGGGAAAATTGATTCAGTTAAATAAAAAAAGTAAGGTAAAAATTAAAAATCAATACGTAAGTATTTTTTAGTACGTATGTATGCATTTAATATTTTCCTACTTTTAATCTTATCTATTATTTTTTCACTTAGGTTAAAACAGTGAAATTTATACTCGAAACTGGTGGAGTGTTAAAAATTTGAAGTACATCATTAATAACAACGTTGCAAAGGGGATTAATGTCGATCGTGCGTCGATAAATGTTAAATATCACGTATTTAAACTTAATTTGTATTAACAAATATTTTATTTTTAAGAATCTGTTTCATCACCTAGAGATAATCAAGGACCGCCAGATGGACAAATTCGAAATGCCATGCCGAGACAAAAGAAGCGTGTTTATTTTGAAATGTGTTTATTTTTCGAATATTTAAAATGTAAAACAAACCTGTAAGAAATATTATTAATATTTATTAATATTATATATTATATTATATAAATTATTTCTAAAGTGGGCAGAGTGGTACATTTGTATAGGAGGTACCAGAAAAGCTGTTGCTAGACTTCCAGTTTTTTTTTTTCAAAACTTTATCCTAATTTACAAAAAATCAGATTCTGAAAATTCAGATTAGGCGCAACAAATTATTCTTTTTGACTTAATTTAATATTATTTTTTATCTAATTTTATATATAACTAATATTAATCGTAGAAATATATAAATTTTAAAAAAAAATTACTTTTTAAAAAATCAAGTTGAAATTTAAGACTATGGGTCAGCGATTGATAATACAGAAAACCCCAAATTAAAAAAAATCAATTCTCTCAATGTACATGTTTGGACACTAATACTTCAACAGTACTCTTAGTATATATTTTGTCATTCTCTACCACTCATTTTCTTTCATTGCAATTCGGTACATTCCTATAAACTGGTCTTTTTGAGCTATCCCCTCCCATGGCTTTATTATAACTTTAAAAAACGTCTACATCAACTTTTTATATGTTCATAAAACATAATATTTTGAATTTCACTATATGCCTCTTTGTATCTTAATTTGTTACGACCATGCAAACATTATTGTCTTTCCATCTAATCATAAGAATTTCCTTGTTTTTATCAAAACTATGCCTTTAACCCAAAATAGTTTTTGTTACGTCTCAAAGTATATTGGTTCGCAATTTTATATCTTCGAATATTTTTAGTTAATAATATTTAGAAAAGGCCGCTATTTGAAACAAGAATGAACAAAAAACCAGTAAGAAAGTTTCAGTCGGGCGACCCGACTTACATATACCATCACCCTCAGTAAAATAAAAAAAATTGCTATTATATTGATATTATTACTCGATTTCTAAAGTGGGTGGAGTGGTAAATTTGTATGGGAGGTACTAGAAGGGGCGTGTCTAGACTTCTAGGTTTATCATCCAAAACTTTATCCTGTTATAACTTTTCTAAATACAGAGTTTGGGCACGATAGCGTTGGATGTATTGATATTATTACTCAATCTCTGAAGTGGGCGGAAAGGTACATTTGTATGGGAGGTTCCATAAGGGGCGCCGCTAGACTTCCAATTTTTTCTCCAAAACTTTATCCTGTTATAACGTAATAAAATACAGAATTGGGGCACGATGTATATTGATATTATTACTCCATCCCTAAAGTGGGCGGAGTGGTACATTTGTATGGGAGGTACCAGAAGGGGTGTGTCTAGACATCCAGATCTTTTGTCCAAAACTTTATCCTGTTATAGCTTTACTAAATACAGAATTTGGGCACGATAGTGTCAAGTGTATTGATATTATCATTCCATCTCTAAAGTGGGCGGAAAGGTACATTTGTATGGGAGGTACGATAATGGGCGTGTCTAGACTTCCAGATTTTTTCTCCAAAACTTTATCCTGCTTGAACTTTACTAAATACAGAATTTGGTCACGATCGCGGTAGTTCTAATAATAATATTAATCGATTTCTAAAGTGGGCGGTACCAGATGTGTGTGGGAGGTACCAGATGGGGCGTTGGTAGACTTCCAGTTATTTTTCTCAAAAACTGTATCCTGCTATAGTTTTACTAAATTAAGAATTAGGGTACGAGCGCGATGGATTTATTGATATTATTACTCCATATCTAAAGTGGGCGGAAAGGTGAATTTGTATGGGATGTACCAGAAGGGGCGTGGCTAGACTTCCAATTTTTTCCAAAACTTTATCTTGTAATAGCTTTACTAAGTACAGAATTTGGGTACGTTCCCATCGGGTGTATTGATATTATAACTCGATTTCTAAAGTGGGCGGAATGATGTATTTATATGGGAGGTACCAGAAGGGGCAGAGCCATGTAGCCCATTTGCAATACCGTAAGTATTTTTGGGGAAATATTAACTCGTGCAAAATTTCAAGACATTTGGTTGCGTCTTTCGAAAGTTATCGTGCGAACCAGCCGGACAGCCACGAGACAGACAGACAGACAGACGGACATGGCTCAAATGACTTAAAAAGTCATGAGTCGAATTTAGTTATAAGAAATCTAGGGTTGCCCGACTGAAACTTTCTTACTGGTTTTAATTACAAATCGGTTAATTTCAATAACTCAAGACTTAAACAATATCTTATATTGGGTGATGGTATTTATCAGTCAGTATAACTGACTGAAATTGCTGTACTGGTTAATTTATAACTATGACTATAACTAAGTATTTTTATTTCACCTTAAAGTTGTGTACTATTTATAGTACAGCGGTGGTGAAAGCATTAAAGAAAATTGGCGTCATGTCTTTCACAATGACTAGTTCTACTTATAGTTGTGAAGCTGTTTTCTCAAAAAAAGCATTTCATCAAGAATAAACATCGGAGTTCCCTTACAATCGAGCATCTCAGAGACTGCATAATTGCAGCAACAACAAGCTATGTTCTACAAAAAGTAAATTTTTCTCAAAAATGTAATTTATTAAGCTTTTTGATTTCGGAACTCTGTGTCGGAAAAACAACGAATTTCCTTTCAGAAATCTTTTAGACTTCGGTACAACATGTCGTACATCAGTTGCGTAGGTCAGGCATGGTGTCAACCACTCCTCACGTTTTTAGTAACGATTAAGGATCCGATATCGGAAGATATTTTCCTAACGACTTCGGGCAGAAATCGGTACGACGCGTCGGCAAAAACATTCGAATTACTTTAGATATTTTGTAAAATATCCGTCAGAATTCGTTACAACGCGTCTTATTTCTCTTCAAAATTTCCACCGATTTACATTCAGGAATCATTCAGACGTCGGTACGACATGTACTTAACATTATACATCCTCAGTTGCATCAGTCGGACTTCGTGTCAACCATTTCATAAGTTTTTAGTAACTACTTTGGTCCGAAATCGTACCGATTTCTGAGCATTTTGTTTGCTAGCATGCAAAGTAGGCAAATAACATCTAAACACAGATGTAAAATTAACAGCGACCCGCCAACAAAATTAATTGGGAAGCCTTGGTATACAGTATCACAATTAAAAAAAACATTCAAATGGGAAACATCTCGCTATTCTTAACCAATTCGATTAAAACCGAATAAAATTTTGCTGTTTCGTTGTTTCCTTCTATTGACGTGTCTAATAGTAACACAACAATAAATCGGTCATTTACTAAGTGTAAATCGAAATTTTCGACAGTCGTTTTTGTTTTGTTCAGGCTGTAGGAGGTAGCAACAAATCTGCAGCAGTGAACCATCTTTACATTTGGTACTGGAATCAAAGGTAGAAAGAAATTAATTCTTGAGAATCTAATAAAAATATATTTGAAGTGAGTATTTTTAATAAAATTTGTGAAACAGATTATTTTTCCAACTATTAGTTGTATTTACAAAATTGTTACACAATCACTTACTAGTGACCGTTACCGTACAACAATGTACGCGCAACATCTATGTGCCCAATTAGTTGGAATTATATATTATGCCAATAATTTCGAAAAATCTTGAGCGTTTTCATATGATAATTTCCATTATAAGAAAGTTTAACCACAATCTATGAACTTGAACTTGACAAAATCTTCTGCACATGACCTTGAATTACTCAAAGTATTTTCTAATTGATTGTTCTTTTTCTTTTTTATAGGTTTTCCTACATACATATTTACATTAAAAGACACTGGTGACGTCGCGTACATTTAATTAGATTGCAAAGATCATCCGAACAATAACAACAATACATTAAATTACAAGTGCGTAAACAAATTAAAGCACGCAGTGGTTGCAATCACAATAATACTTAAAATTATATACATGTAAACAAAAACATTGCAAATTACATATAATTTATCGTCGATAAAATACGAACAAGAGACCTGACAAACAAAGTTCTACAATTGTGTTTGGTGACCGCAAGTCATGTCCCTCACCTACAGTTTACGTACGCCGTATGTGCGCCACGCTCGTTGTGAAACCCACTTTGACCATGACACACCTGGATATACTGTCGACTTTAACCAACCCGTTAAAGATTACCTAGATGCCAAAACTCGAAATTTACATGCGTCACCAACGCATATGCCATGGGCTGAAGAGTGTGGACCAAAGCACTATAGGTCATCGAATATTGTACACAACTACAAAACACTGGAAGCCCTTAAAATACAACATGAAATTGAAGAAAAAACCAGTGGAATTATAACAGATCTGCGAAATAGAAAACGTCCACCTTTCGATGCAAAGCCAAATAACGATCAATCGCTGGTTAAAAATGTTCACCCCGATAATGTTGAAGAGAGAGCACGGAAAAGAATAGATTATCTAAACCAGCGCCAATTCGAAGACCAAATAAAAAGTGATACTATGCAAATAGTTCAACGTATAAGCAAACTAGAGTTGGACTCAGAATTGCCTAAAGAAATTGAACGCCAAGTACGCAACATTTATACCAGAGTTTTGCCGCCATCTGAAGGAGATGATTTCACGGATCTAGATATTGAGTATGCAGACTCATCATCACCCAGATCTGCTCAAAGACCGACATACAATTCTTATATGAACACAATAGACGGACATCGTACAAAGAGATTATTTAGTCAGGTCAAGTCTTCGCTGCAGAGTGCGAAGAGCCTTTTGAGGAAGTTGGATGGTCGGATTGAATGTGACTTCTACAAATGTAGTTTGAATGATAAATGTTGGGTCTGCCGAAAAGTTGTTCGAAATAATTGTAATTTGCACTATTATAGTCCCATAAGGCATCATCGTTATTAAACTCTACTAATGTGTGCAGGTATATTTGTTAATAAAGCTGATGATATTAAAACACAAAATATGTATCTAAAAAACTTTTGTTATCTAGACCGCTTTATATAAAACTATATAAATGTGTAAATTTTTGCCTAAATTTCAGCAGTATTAAATACAAATCGATACAGTTGAAACTTGCACAAATGTTATATATTTAAAAATAAAAAAATGTAAAACCTTACTTCTGCTAAATAATTTCGTTGAGCACGTCAAGGTTAGAAGCTACTATTTTAATGTACCCCAATCAAGTTGAAAAACAAAACATTTTTATTTTTTTAACATTTTATTATTTATATTTTACTAGCTAACCGGGCAGACTTCGTCCTGCCTAAATAAGTATTGACTTAAATGTAACTTTTTTTTGGTGGAACGACATTCTCATCCTAATTTAACAACAATTTTAAGGTATGTTAAAGGATAATATTTTTTAATGAGAGAATTTTATTGCATTTCTTTTAATAATACGAATGTAGGAGAACTAAAGGAGGGCACATATGTTAATAAGTGGGCCTTTCTACACGTGAAGATGCAACGTAAAGCTGATTATGCTAAAACATGGATTTTTTAAATTCAAGCCGAAAGCTTGAATATACTGCCCTTCAGCTCTATTAATTGTCATCGCAAATTCTAACTTAACTGGAAACTGTACATAGTAGCAATACATCGGTTCCCTTATATTTTCTGGTTAAATTAATTTTAGAAGGATATCTCAACCATGTATTGCATCTTAAATCCTGTAATGCGCGATCTAGGGGTTCCAACGACTTTTTTGTGTGCCTCACTATGATTTGACATGTTTGAAGCTAATTTATCTTGATATAACATGTGGGGTTCTGAAAAAATTTCAATTTTATATCAACGATATCAAAACCGATGGGTACATCAAGGAAATAAAATCCAACTCAACCATTTGTTGCTCTACCTGTAATAGATGCATATTTGATTATTGTTGGAATTCGTAAGTATTCGAATTTGTTTTCCTTCGTTGATCTCGTTCACATACAACACAGTTCTCAAATAACGCCATATCAAATATCAAGACGTATGGTGCTATAGTGCTCCAGCTTTTGCGTTTGTACGACAGAATTGGGCAGTACCAACCGTTTTTGGCTTGATCGCACATATTGGTGTTTATTCCACACCCTTTAGAAAACGGGAAATTTCACCAAATTTCATGATCAATCGCACAATAGTTCTTCAGATATCGCACTATAACAAATTACGCCCAGTGGACGGATCACGCCTACTAATCTAGTACTTTAGAAGTCTCACTATTACAAATAAGGCCCTACGGGCGGTGTCATACCCACTTATCTAGTACTTCAGATACCGCACTTTAACAAATTACATCCTGTGGGCGGGGCCAAGCCTAATAACCTAAACCCGCTTGTTTCTGACCTGATCATATTGCTTCCACACCTAATTTAAAATCACTAATTGTAATTATGGGGTGGGCCACACCTCAAGATCATCGCTTCAAACATACCCAATCTAAATATTATATACATATATCATTTGTTGGTGCTATTTGAAATTTAAATATTGACAAATTTAAATTGTCACAATTTAAAAATTTTGGGATAATTTTTGTATGAATAGACCAAATGTGTCTAATGTTATGATTAAGTAGCCTATAACCATCCTTGGAAGAATGCCTTTCCAATGAAAGCGGTTTCTTGCACATCGGTTTTATGGTTTTAAAGTCATAGGTAGAAACAAATGTTCACTTTTATATATATAGATTGACTACAAGAGTTGTTACAATATTCATGATACAGATCTCTAAATAATCGCGTCGCAAACGAATAAATATATCGTCGACCATAGATAACGCGTTAAGATAACTGCTTCGGAACAAAATGCGTAAAATGCATCGACAAACCTGTTTTGGTACCTCTCATACAAATTGATTTTATGTTAATATATTTTATTTCTCCCATAGTTTCTTACAAGACGTTTGGAACGCCGATTGTTAATGAGATGGCCAAAATAAAAAAAAAATATTTTTTTTCTTAATTTGTCTGTCATTTGTTTTATTTTTTTCTCAAGAATTTAAAGAGACTTCATCACGAAATCTACTGAGGGGCTCAACAACAATACTACCTACTGTGGGTAAAAAATTACAGGTGCATTTTCCTTAAAAATTGTTTTAAGTTTTTACTTTAAATTAAAAAAAAATATTCAAATCATAATATTTTATTGAATTACAAATTAAATTCATTTCCTCAATCCAGACCAAATATACCTAAATTATCATACGGTCAAATATAATATTTTTAAGTACTTTTTCTTTAAAGTACATGTTTGCAAAATTACATCAAATTCGAAGCGAAGACCCAAAATTTGTGTGATCGCTTCCCGTGGAATTAATTATTCCATTATTTTTGTCAATATCGCAGCTAGCTTTGCTTGCATTTCACTTTTTTAGGCGTTTCAATTGTTACAAGGGTTAGGCAAACAAGTTGAGTGAAAATAAAATCAATAGTTTTTGATATATTGCTACTAATTTGCATTGTGTTTTGAATTGTTTAGGGCATACTTATGTGCATTTGTACATAATTACCATCATATCATATATATTTTCAAAGTAAATGAGCCAAAATACTAAAAAAAAAAGTAAGAAAGTTTCAGAAAACCGACTAACATAGCGGAATGGTTCGTTTGTATGGGAGGTACTAGAGGGGCGTAAACAGACCACCAGGTTTTTCTCAAAAACTTTAGAATTTGGGCATGATCGCGTTAGTTGTATTGATATTATTCCTCCATATCTTAAGTGGGCGGTTCCAAAAGGGTCGTGGCCAGTCTTCCAGATTTATTCTCCAAAACTTTATACTGCTTTAGATTTACTAAATACAGAATTTGGGCTCAATCGAATTGTGTGCATTAATAATACTAATCGAATTCTAAAGTGGGCGGAATGGTACGTTTGTATCAGGGGTACCAGAAGGGGCGTGGCCAGACTTCCTGATTTTTCTCCAAAAATGTATCCTCATTCAGTTTTACTAAATACAGAATTTGGGCACGATTGTGTGGGGTATTTTTATATTATTACTTGATTTCTAAAGAGGGCGGAATGTTGTATTTGTATGGGAGGTACCAGAAGGGGCGTTGCCATGTAGTCCATTTTCAATACCGTAAGTAGTTTTGGGAAAATATTAACTTGTGCAAAGTTTCAAAACATTTGGTTTCGTTTTTCGAAAGTTATCGTGTGTACCAACCGGACTGCCAGACAGACATGGATCCTACCCTTAGGGATGAGGGTATATATCATTTGATGCGACCCAAAGGTGTAACACTTTTGACCTTAGGTTTCTTTGACCCAAATTCGATTCATGACTTTTTAAGTCGTTTGAGCCATGTTCGTCTGGCTTGTGCGCACGATAACTTTCGAAAGACGCAACCAAATGTTTTGAAATTTTGCACAAGTAATATTTCCCCAAAACTACTTACGGTATTGCAAAAGGGCTACATGGCTCCTCCCCTTCTGGTACCTCCCATACAAATACATTATTCCGCCCACTTTAGAAATCGAGTAATAATATCTATACACCCAACTGGATCGTACCCAAATTCTGTACTTAGTAAAGCTATAACAGGATAAAGTTTTGGAAAAAAGTCTAGACACGCCCCTTCTGGTACCTCCCACACAAATGTACCACTACGCCCACTTAAGAAATCGAGTAATAATATCGATATAATATTTTTTTTTGTTTTACTGAGGGTGAGGGTTGCCCGACTGAAACTTTCTTACTTGTTTTTTTGTATTATGTCTTTCCATGAATTGTTTTTGTTTAAATAACTTTTAATTTACTAAATAAAACTATTTTTCTTCATATTTTTAGACGATTTAATATTTTATTATTAAATAACAGAAACCGGTTTATTTTGAATTGCAATTTTTCGAAGAAACCGAAAATGGGTTTCCAAAAAATGTCGAAGAATCGATTAACCTAGTAGGAGCTCAACTGGGACCAATATATATTTGTTTTATAATTTGTACTTTCTGTTGCAATAAGTTATTTTTGATATCACAAAAGTAATTTTTGGTACAATAAATTCAACTTTTTGGTACAAAAAATTTTACTTTTTGGTAATGTAAATGTACATGTTAGTACAGTAAAATATATTTTTGGTACAATAAATGTACTTTTTGGTTGCAAATTAATATATTGTTCTTCGTGGTACAATAAAAGTAATTTTTAGTATAATAAATTGCTTTTGTGGTACAATAAAATTTATTTTTGGTGCAATAAATGTACTATTTAGTACAAAGAATGTACTATTTGGTACAATACATTGTACTTTTTGGTACAATAAATTGTACTACGTGGTGCAAAAAATTTACTTTTTGGTACAATAATATTTATTTTGGAACAATATTAACTTTTTGGTACAATGAAAGTAATTTGTGTTACCATAAAGTACTTTTTGGTTCAAAAATTTTTCCTTTTTTACATCAAAAGTAATTTTGTACAAAACATTTTACTTTTTGTTAAAATAAAAATAATAACAAAAATTACTTTTATTTTTCAAAATTCACTTTTTGGTCCACCCTGATATTAATAACCAGGGCAACCGGAAATATGCTACAGCATGTTTTTTTTACAACGAGATATTAACAAATGGGTAATGTATTTATACGTTTCATGGTCCTACAAGTGTTTTGAGACCTATTTGTTACAGCATATTTTGGCATATTTTACCCATAACGTCATATTTCGGGAAATTTTAGTTTAGGAACATAGTTTTAAAAAAAACCTCCCTTTTTAAAGCATAATTTATATTTTTTAGGCCATATTTTTTCGAAAATATCCCTTTTTAAGCATATTTTGTGTTTTTGGCATTATTTTTTTTGTTCGTATAAACAAGTGTCTTTGCAACTTTGGTTATTTAAAATGTAACAGCCAAATCATGTTTTACGTAACTGTGAAATGTTAAACGTTTATTAATCTTTTAACGCGCTTTCTTATTCCATAAGTAAACAAAAACATAAACCAGTACAGAAATTTCAGTCAGTTAAACTGACTGATAAATACCATCACCCAATATAAGATATTGTTTAAGTCTTGTGTTATTGAAATTAACCGATTTGTAATTAAAACCAGTTAGAAAGTTTCAGTCGGGCAACCCGACTTACATTTACCCTTACCCTCAGTAAAATAAATAATTTTCTATTATATTGATATTATTACTCTATTTCGAAAGTGGGCGGAGTGGTACATTTGTATGGGAGGTACGAGAAGGGGTGTGGTTAGGCTTCCAGATTTATTCTCCATAACTTTATCCTGTTATAGCTTTACTAATTACAGAATTTGAGCACGATTGCGTTGGGTGTACCGATATTATTACTACATCCCTAAAGTGGGCAGAAAGGTACATTTGTATGGGAGGTACTATATGGGGCGTCGCTAGACTTCCAATTTTTTCTCCAAAACATTGTCCTGTTATAAAATAACAAAATACAGAATTTGGGCACGATCGTGTCGAGTGTATTGATATTATTACCCTATTTCTAAAGTGGGCGGAGTGGTACATTTGTATGGGAGGTACCAGAAGGGGCGTGTCTAGACTTCCAGATTTTTTCTCCAAAACTTTATCCCGCTTAAACTTTACCAAATACAGAATTTTGCACGATCGCGTTAGGTCTTTTAATAATATTAATCGATTTCTAAAGTGGGCGGTACCAGATGTGTATGGGAGGTACCAGATGGGGCGTGAATAGACTTCCAATTTTTTTCTCCAAAACTTTATCCTGTTATAGCTTTACTAAAAAGAGAATTTGGTTCCCATCACGTTTAATTTATTGATATTATTTCACCATCTCTATAGTGGGCGGAAAGGTAGATTTGTATGGGAGGTACCAGAATGGGCGTGGCTAGGCTTTCAAAATTTTTTCCAAAACTTTATCCTGTTATAGCTTTACTAATTACAGAATTTGGGGACGATCCCGTAGGGTGTATTGATATTATTACTCGATTTCTAAAGTGGGCGGAATGATGTATTTGTATGGGAGGTACCAGATGGGGCGGGGCCATGTAGCCCATTTGCAATACCGTAAGTAAAAATTTCAAACTCGTGCAAAATTTCAAAACATTTGGTTGCGTCTTTCGAAAATTATCGTGCGAACCAGCCGGACAGCCACCAGACAGACAGACAGACAGACGGACATGGCTCAAACGACTTAGAAAGTCATGAATCGAATTTGGTTCAAAGAAACCTAGGGTCTAAAGTGACTCCTTCTATGTGTTACACTTTTGGGTCGTATCAAATGATATATACCCTCATCCCTAAGGGTGATGGTATAAAAAGAGGTGCTTTACCACCACCACCGATTACGACCCTGGACATAATGCCTAAAGCTAATCCGATAAAAGCAGCAAATCTAAAGGCGGTTGTAGAAAAGTTTCCAGACTTACGAGCTGATTCCTCTATTCTAAAATCTGCAGCAAAGTTATTGCAGCAGATCGCAAAAAGTGAAAATAAGCAGACCAAACAATTATTTTTGTCAGAATGCTCCGGTAGATTCTCAAAAGAACACGATTTTCAAGAATAACTGTGCCGAGCTTTTGTGTCTGCTGACATTCCACTTTACAAAATGAGAAATCAAAATATAAGAACACTATTTGAGGAATACACGGACTACCAAGTGCCATCCGAAACTGTTTTTTGAACTAAACATTTAAAAATATTATACAACGACTGCATGGACAATTTACGAGCAAAACTAAAAAATCAATTTATATGGATGTCAATCGATGAAACTATAGATGCAACAGGCAGAAATGTGGCAAACATTTTAGCAGGTGATTAAGGTAATTGCAAGTGAGAATTTTTACTAAATACAGCAGCCTTTGAAAGGGCTAATTACTCAACAATTGCTAGACTGTGGGACGACGCCATCAAAAATCTGGACGTCAACTTCAATAAGAATAATGTGTAGCTTTTTGTTACGGATGCAGTTCCATACATGGTAAAGGCTGCAAAAGCTATAGTGGCATTTTATCTGAAAGTGACGCATGTGACATGTATTGCTCATGGTGTTCATCGATTGTGTGAATGTATTAGGAATTTAAATGAAAACGTAAATAAAACTATTGCTAATGTGATGAAGTTATTTTTAAAAGCTCATTGTAGATTAAAACTTCAAAGGATGTCTTGACCCCCAAACTAGATCTGACTTGATTTATATTGCTTCAAATTACGGTTTTATTGCAAAACATATGAAAAATTTGCAAACATCAGGTCAAGGATTAGAATATTCTATAGAAATATTCTCCGGAAAACTTCACTAGGAGTCACCGAAGACAAATAACCTCTATGAGTCAAAGGTTCCAAAATAAAATCTAAATGAAATGATAAAAAGTCTATTTTCAGGCAAACAGTGCAACGCACTTTTTCGGGAGTGAACCAAACCAAAATCAAACAATAGCATTTGACTTCAGTAACAAAACCCTAAACTACATTTTGCTCCAATAAGTCACAATTTTGGTTTACAGTGGTTTAAAGTAAGATTTTTTTGGTCAAGTGTAAAATAAAAGAAAATGATAAATCATGTGCAAAAATAGATTTGGGATAGTTCATGACTTCGGAGACCTACATTAAAATTTTCCGGGGAATATTTCCTTGAAAAAATTTATTTCTATTTTATTTTACTCAACATTTATGTATGTAAATTTACTAAAACTACTAACAAAGTCTGAATTTAAAATAATATTGTTTTTTTTTGATTTTTAAGCTGTTTTTTTATTTTTAAAAAAAAATATTTCTAATTCATATGAAAAAAATTGTATGACTTTAATTTTTTATGGCACGTTTTGTTGATTTTTAGGTCATATTTTGCCATCTTTCAGGTCATATTTTATGCGCATAAAACACGATTTTTAGGGCATATTTCCGGTTGCCCTGTTAATAACTATCAAACCAATCAAAATATCGCGAAATGGATTTAAAGGTCGATGGACAACACACGAGCTTCAAAAAAATGCAATAAAAAAATTTACTCATAACTTATTTGGTTGCAAAGCGACGATATATGTATATTAGGGATGTAACGAACGTTCGCCTTCGCATATGGCCGTGTTCGCGAAAATGTCAACCAGAGGGGAAAAAAATTTTTGTGACTTTTACAAAAAAATTTTGTGTGTATGAAATAAGAAGTGTCTAATAAGTCTGGCAAAATCTGTTTTTTTGTCGAAAATTGCAAAACTGTGGCAACCCTAGCATGTTTTTTCTAGTAAGCTTTAAACTGAGATTTCAAACAAAATGGATAGCTCACAGAAAAAGGTAAAAACAACCTATTTTGCTCAGAAAATTGCATTGTTTTCTTTTGCAATATATAGATAAAGAATTGTTTTAGTGCTGAAAACAAAAAAAAAATTTAAAACAATTTTTTAAATGCACATTTGATGGCAATGAAAACTGCGCAATTTCGGTGTAATGTGAAAGACTAAAATTGGAAAAGTTTAATAACGGTGGTTGCCCGCTGGTGTTTTGTTATGAAAACAAAACTTTTTCAGAGCAGGAGTTCCTAATATCTGGAATCGGTGGTATTTTTGAAGATTAATGCTGGTTTCTCAGTTTAAATTGCCATCAAATGTGTGTAATGTGAAAGACCACTTGAACAAAAAATACTTAATTTTTTTTTTTTTTGGTAGGATCCACTCACAAGTGCAGAAAAAAATAAAAATTACATCAAAAAGCTAAAAAAGAATGGTAAATAAGAAGAGCACTAAAGAAAGAGGGCAGAAGCTATGCGTAAATTGAGAGAAAACCGTAAACTGAAGGAAAGACGTCGCAAAGACTACGTAAATGCATTCAACCTTACACCTTCAACCATTTCTGTCAAAGAAGTCACTGATGAAGACTTTTGTGAAATAAACAATAACTAAAATGTTGCCAATTTTTTTTGAACACAAAAAATATTCGTGATTTTGCGTCGGCCCATCAAATACAGCAAGAGTCCGGCAATATCCGCATTTTTTAAACTTCCAAAGAAGGATATAATCAATCTTAAAAAAAAAAAAAATCAAAAAAGAGAAACAAAATAAAAATAGAGTTTGAATAACTTTGTTTTTGCATTTTTTTTATAATTCCGCAAATATAACCGTTTTCAAAAGAATGTTGTAGTTTTATTTGGCATGCGGAACGATGGTGACTTAAAACGTTAAAGCTTACTAGAAAAAACATGCTAGGGCTGCAATTTTAGAACAAAAAAACAGTGTTGCCAAATTTTTTTAGACACTTCTTATTTCATACGCTCTCGAACACGGCCAGGTGTGGGCCCGCCCTTAAATATTGTCATGCTGTTTTCGAATTTTTTGACACCTTTCTTTTTTTGCCATAAAAAGCTGATAAAAACATGGTTTTGTCCCACCTGTCACAAATTGCTCTACCCCCACCTACCAAACCATGATATTTATTACGATCCCTTAGCCCCAAGACCCAATATTGGTCTTTGGTTGTAAAAAAATTTCTTTAAGAAGCATTTTAAGCACTAAAAATCGTTTTTAAACGAACACGGCCAGGTGTGGGCCCGCCCTTAAATATTGTCATGCTGTTTTCGAATTTTTTGACACCTTTCTTTTTTTGCCATAAAAAGCTGATAAAAACATGGTTTTGTCCCACCTGTCACAAATTGCTCTACCCCCACCTACCAAACCATGATATTTATTACGATCCCTTAGCCCCAAGACCCAATATTGGTCTTTGGTTGTAAAAAAATTTCTTTAAGAAGCATTTAAAGCACTAAAAATCGTTTTTAAATGCAAAAATTTGTACGATGTAATGTGAAAGACTTTCGATGTAATGTGAAAGACTTGATATTTTTAGTCCTACTGAGTTTTCTAAGCAACATATTAAAACCGTTGAAATGCAATTTCCTTTCTTCATTATTCAACTTTTATCTCCAAAAGTACGGAGACAACCCGTTGTCTATAAGAGCAGAACTTTTAGAAAGTATCTGCCTGCCTCAAAAGTGACTTCCAAAATTTGTAATGTGAAAGACCGACTTTAACTGCTTATACCATGAAAACCATAGGACCTGGAAAAAAATTTTCTTTTAAGAAAATGTGCACACTGTTAAGCTTTATAATTTCCATGCATAAAACATTAGCATTTAACTAATTTCAAACCAATTTTTTCAAATAAGTGTGTACAAATGTAATGTGAAAGACTGCGAACACGGCCATATGCGAATGCGAATTATTCGCATCATTTTGTACATTCGCATTCGGATTCGTATAAATATATTTTTCAATATTCGCATTCGCATTCTCAAAAAAATTTCATAAATACAAGTAATAATGAGACTGAGGCCAACATGCAAGCGGTCAGTCTCTCATGAAAAAAAATTGTTAGCTGAATACAATAAAGTGAAAAAAAATATATTTCAGAAGATCCTGTATTGTAGTGGAAACTAAACAGCTCGAAATACCAAAAGTTAGTACCTTTGGCACGCCAGTTCTTAGCTACGTCTCCGGGAAGTGTCCCCAGCGAACAGTTGTTTAGTGGAGCCGGACTTATCTATGATCCACTAAGAACTAGATTGCATAGCGAAAAAGCAGCGCCGCTTCTTTTTGTTAAATAAAACTTGGTTTTCGAAAGTAAATAAAATTATTGCTTAGTTACCTTAAAGACTGAATTTCTGAGAATTATTTATATTTTTTTTGTTTTACTTTGAAATAAATATTTAATGTTTAATTAATTAACTGGAATACATATTTTTATTTGAAAAGGCAGACAATAGGAATGAAACTAAATTATTCGTTTACTTAAACCATTTTTTGACATTCGCTTAACAATTTTGGAATATTCGCTTTCGCATTCGCAAAAACCAAAAGTAAGTATTCGCATTCGCTTTCGCAAAAAAAATATTCCAATATTGGCATTCACTAAAGCACATTAGTTACATCCCTAATATATATTATACACATTGGGAAATTAATATTTAAAACCAGTACAGAAATTTCAGTCAGTTGAACTGACTGATAAAAACCATCACCCAATATAAGATATTGTTTAAGTCTTGAGTTATTGAAATTAACCGATTTGTAATTAAAACCAGTTAGAAAGTTTCAGCCGGGCAACCCAACTTACATTTACCCTTACCCTCAGTAAAACAAATAATTTTCTATTATATTGATATTATTACTCGTTTTCTAAAGTGGGCGGAGTGATACATTTGTATGGGAGGTACGAGAAGGGGTGTGGTTAGGCTTCCAGATTTATTCTCCATTACTTTATCCTGTTATAGTTTTACTAATTACAGAATTTGGGCACGATTGCCTTGGGTGTACTGATATTATTAGTACATCCCTAAAGTGGGCGGAAAGGTACATTTGTATGGGAGGTACCAGAAGGGGCGTGTCTAGACTTCCAGATTTTTTCTCCAAAACTTTATCCTGCTTAAACTTTACCAAATACAAAATTTGGGCACGATCGCGTTAGGTCTTTTAATAATATTAATCGATTTCTAAAGTGGGCGGTACCAGATGTGTATGGGAGGTACCAGATGGGGCGTAAATAGACTTCCAATTTATTTCTCAAAAACTTTATCCTGTTATAGCTTTACTAAAAATAGAATTTGGGTACGATCACGTTTAATTTATTGGTATTATTTCTCCATCTCTATAGTGGGCGGAAAGGTAGATTTGTATCGGAGGTACCAAAAGGGGCGTGGCTAGGCTTTCAAAATTTTTTCCAAAACTTTATCCTGTTATAGCTTTACTAAATACAGAATTTGGGGACGATCCCGTAGGGTGTATTGATGTTATTACTCGATTTCAAAAGTGGGCGGAATGATGTATTTGTATGGGAGGTACTAGAAGGGGCGGGGCCATGTAGCCCATTTGCAATACCGTAAGTAGTTTTGAGAAAATAATAACTCGTGCAAAATTTCAAAACATTTGGTTGAGTCTTTCGAAAGTTATCGTGCGAACCAGCCGGACAGCCACCAGACAGCCGGACGGACATGGCTCAAACGACTTAAAAAGTCATGAATCGAATTTGGTTCAAAGAAACCTAGGGTCTAAAGTCACTCCTTCTATGTGTTACACTTTTGGGTCGTATCAAATGATATATACCCTCATCCCAAAGGGTGATGGTATAAAAAAATTAAATCATCCGATTTTATTATTACCTACTAATAAAAACCTTAAATATTAAAGTCAAAAAATTTAAATTTGAGAGTCTTTAAAATGATTTGTATAATATTTCGTAGTGGAACTTTTTGTCCTCATGTCAAAAGCTATCACAAAATCGATGGCACAATATCGATTCCTAAATTGACCCACGCAAACATACATATTATATATCAACTGAAAGGTATTAATGCGTAGATCACATATATTGTCCGATATATGATCTGGCTTCCTCGGTTCAAAAGATATTTGAATGCAATTTTTATTTTCTTGACAAAATTTACAAATAATTGTTATTTTTTAATTTTAAAATAAAAATGTAAAATAAAAATTTAAATATATTGCATATCTTTATGGTAAGAAATTTACGTTGCTCACTGATCAAAAACCACGTGTGTCTATTTTTAACCCGAAAAATGGTATTCCGCCACATTCAGAGATGGGCGCTATTTTTACAAAGTTATACGTAAGATATAAAGTATAAAAAAAGTTGATATTTATTTGGCGGAAAAAGTAGCTTCGTTTCCTACAGATTGCTTAGCAAATAGCTGATTGTACCCAGAAGGACAAAATATTATCAAAAATATTGAATTTTGTACAAAATGGCTGGTCAAACAAAACAGAAATTGAATACAGGCCTTATTACAATATGCGTCATAAATTAACTACACTTAATGGTGTCCTGTTATTACAAACCGATTACAGGAGAGTTGTATGTAATTCCAAAATGTTTTCAAATAAAGTATTGAGTTTATTACACGAAGGGCACATTAGCGCGACGATGTTGTTGGTGGCCAGGTGGTCGATAAAAGCGTTGATTGCCAGTTGTGCCACATGTTTTTTAGAGTGTTCAAGGCCTCGAAAAACATTTAAACCCTGTCAAATCCCAAAAAAAACATGGCAGCGTATGCATTTACATTTTGCTGGTCCATTTTATAACGCATCATGGTTTCGTATGTCACTAAAATGGAAAGTACGACAACTTCCGGACTTATCGAGGCCCTAGATTATATTTTTGCTGTTGAGGGCTTACCGAAAGTACTTGTGTCAGACAATGGGCCATAATTTAAACAATTTTGTAAATCAAATGGTATAAAAAACATTACTACTGTACCGTTCCATCCTGCACCGAATGGGCAAACTGCGCGTTTTGTGCGTTCATTAAAGACGGCTTTTAAAAAGCACTTATATTCTGGAATAAAGATGATTCACTCTTGCAGTTTTTGTCGTTTACCGTGTAACACCATTGGAAAATAGTAGTTCCCCAGCGGAATTATTACATGGGCATTAACCACGAATAATGCCCAATACACTGAAGCCAATTAAAAACGTCGTCACGGAAAAATAATCTAAATTTCTTATAAATGACAGTGGATTAGCAATTGTTTGGAAGAAGTCAGCGCTGGGTTAATGGAAGGGAATGAGTAAAATGGTCAAATCATTAATAAATTCACTCTTTGGGCCTATTTTTAATTGTTTGAACACATTTCAAACAAAATGACGTTTTCGTACAAATAGAAATAAATGTAGATGATTGTGCCGGGGCCTCAGTCCAAATCATCCTAATCATATTAGCCACGGTCGGTCGCAAACGATTGGGATAAATCTAATAGTTACAACGTTGTTATTATTCGTGCAGAATTCAGAACTGTAATGTAATATTTTAGCGCAATTATTTTAAATTCATCCAAAAACTTAAATTATTTCTTTATTTCATAAATGATAAACAATTGTTGAAAAATCAAACAAATGCTTTATGACATAGGGAAATTAATATTAATTGACACAAGTGATAACTTTATATCAACTATATTTTTTTAAATTAGTCTTGATGTTGCTGTTGCCTTGTAAAAGAGTAAAAGTTTACATAATCCTGAACCAAAGTCATTTGATTCCAATACAAGTCAACCCACCGGGAATAAGCGTTTTGATATACCAAGTTGAAGGAACCGTAAGTACTACCCGTTACACTATTAGATATAGAACTATGACTTTCACTAGGGTTTGTACGACTAAAGAGGACTTCTCCGATGTATGTGTCGTTTGAGTTAGTATTTTCTTCTGTATAATCTTCTTCAGGATCACTGTCATCTGTTCCAAAATAGTGTTCACTGTCGCAGTCATCTTCTTCGTACATTTCGAAAGTGTAATCCTGTTCATCTTCATTATCTTCCTCGCTTGATGTTTCATACTCTGGAATCTGCCTCTGCGCCAGATTGCTACCTTGTTCGGATGTCTCAATTCCAGATGATCCAGAAGTTGAGGTATTTTCATCAAAGCCACTGCTATTTCCACCGTTCCGATCTGACTCGGAACCTGACATTTGAATGACACCCCCCTCATTAGAGAGAGTGGCTAAAGAACTTTCTGTGCCTGCGGGTGAAATATCTTCAAGATTACCCAAGGCGTTGACAAGGGGCGAAACAGAATTGGGCGGTGACTGGCATGGAGGAATTTCAATCTAATTTAAAAAAATAACAGGTTAGTAAACTATTAATGCCATACCAAAATCATGACATACGTGCGCTGTGATATTTATAGACAATTTTTGCTTCTGCAATTGCATTGCTTGTTTTTTATCTGGTCCATGTACATCTGATACGAACCCTGGCAGAGTGGGTATATGATTGTGAGCGGGAGATGTGAAATGTTGTATTTTGGCTACGTCGACGGATTCTGTAGTTACTGTTGTTTCGTCTGTGCCGGGATACAAATCAGACGAATTGTTATTCAGTTCTTCTAACAAATCTTGTCTCATCGATGGGGTTGCCACTGACATGATAAATGTTTCCTTGTCAACATTCTCGGAAACAGAAACAGAAATTGAATTGTCTTCTTCATTAAAGTTTGCAAAATCATTATACAAATCAATATTGTTTTTTGCAGTAGATTTCTGAGTTGGTTTGTCAATGAGTAACGATTTCAATTGTGCCATCTTTGTTGAGTTAAGACCAGGACCATCTTCGGTGATTTCATTCTGAAAAAAAGCAACAAAAATATAGTCCATTTTAACACTAATATCGGCAAGGATGTGATGCGAGAAAAACAATAAATAAAATAAAACACAGGGGATTTAATATTAAATAAGTTAAAAGGTTTTCCGCTTTATTGGGAAATGCAAATATTCAGTTTTAGTATAACTTGCAAGGATTGATCCGCAACAAGAATTAGGGATTATTAGCTTGATGTAGCGAACAAAGCCTGAAGAGCGGGAAGGTCGTATAGATCCTTAATAGTACTATCACTGGTGGTTTAGTCTTTTTCTTTAAAATCATGAGATTCAGCAAAATTAAATACAATACTTTAGAGATGAAAAATACTATAGATAAGGAATTTTATAAAGTTTATATGCCACAAATCGTTGATCACGAATGTTACTGTTTATTCTTAAAGAAGAAATATAGAAAATAAAACTGCAAGTGAAATTAGTTTTCTTTCCTTGTTGAAAGGTGTAACCTTATCACTTTTTATAGACGATTTTAAATCCAGACAAATGTTTTAAATGTTATGTTTTTTTCTACGTATTCATTCTATTTATTGGGAAGTTATAATTAATTTTAATTCACAAGAGCGTTGCCAAAAACGTATACGTTGCTGTTGCATGTCCGATCGTTTACGTTGTTTTTTGTATGTTTTCGTTTGGAATCCTTAGTCCTACGAGTGTAGGTGAAAATAGGTCCACCGTATCATTGCCCCTGTTAACACATTTAGGACTACATTAATTAATTTTTAATTTCATGTATTGTCCATATGAAAAAATTGATTAAAGGAACATTTTTGTGTAAAATAAACAATTTTATTATACCAAACCGAATTCGATTTCATCCTAGATTATTTAATGTTCCCTAACAACTGCACATTTTGGCACTACATATTTAAACAAATTCCAATTATCATTTTTTCAATTGTACTTAATTGGTTATTCATGTAGACTATCTACATTTGAAGAATTTTTGGAGATAACACTATAAGTAAAATATTAATTTTTGAAATGACACAGAAACAGATATTCCATTTTTAAGTTTGTATTGTCTCTTAAGGCCACTTTACACTGGCAGAGTTGACTGGGAGAGAAAATATCCGCGTAATCATCTGTCTTCCTCATTACATAACGAGCGCATCTGTCTAACTCTTATTTTTCACCCAGATATATGAATATCAAAATCGTTTTGATTTTTTACAGCCAAGTCTGCGCAGACCGAATTCATCGTCCTAAACTGGGGGATAAGTCTGGGCAGACATTATATCTCATAAACTGGTCTGGCAGTGTAAAGTGGGCTTTAAAAGATTTGTTGGTGTTTTAAGGAATATACATTAAAATGTCTTTTGAAATGACTTCAGCTTTTGTTTTCTTTTTTTTAAATTCAAGCCTTGTGATGATGGGCTTATGATGATGGAATGCCACTGGCTAACAAAATTCATTTATTTTTAATGTGAGGTACTTTTTAATCCAATTTAGAAAAATTTTATTTTTTTGTTATCGGATCAAGCTATTAATCCATATGAAAATAGAGAATAAACAATAAATATTGAAATTATCAAAAGAGTTTTCAAAGCCTTTTTCCACATAAGGTATAAACACAGTTTGCGAGAAAATACAAACTTAAAATTAAAATATCTCTTGATTTTGAACTTATCTTTTAAAACGGAGTATACCATTGTGTTTTACGGAACAGATATATAAATAACGCTTATTATACGTGCGGGTTTGTTCTTTCACTGGCATATTAATGTAGCCTATAAATCTTTTTCAAGAAAAAAATCATCAAACTCACTGAATAGTACGGGTTTTTGTATGTTGAATTGCAAAAGGTTGTAATAATTGTTTCATAAAATATTATTCTAAATACATTGTTTGAACATACCTCTGTTGATTCATTCCCATCGTTTAACACTTCTTCCGTATATGCATCAAACACATTCTGATTCCGTTTGGTCGGTGTATCCTGTGACGATTGGTGATCCACTAGGAATTCAACCAAGGTTGGAATGGCAGATTTTTGCATTAATACTGATTGGTATCGTGAAACATCTTGCTGGCTGCTACGTAGGCTATCTGCAGCGATGCTACTGGCGTCATCGATGGTATTTGATGTAATTAATTGGTGAGACGATTCGTTATGTGAGCAACAGGGAGTATTTTGTTTATCTGAATGTTTGGCTACTGGGGATTTTAATTCGTTGTTTGCATCTTTTTCAGGAACAATAGGTGGATCATTCAGTTTAGGCATATTAACTGCACTATCTTGAGAATTTATTAGGAAAGTATTAGTATTAATCGACGATTGTTGAATTGAAGAAATGTTGTTGTTAGTTTTGTTTTCCTTGTTCTCCGACATTGATGAAGTTAATGAAGTTTGGTCATACGATGCTAAAGGTGCTTTGGGAGAGCATTCTCCCAGATATAGGCCAAAATATTTAATATCTTCATCGAATTCACCAAAGTTCCAAACGTCACGAGGTTCCTTCTCCTCCTCAGTTTTTGTTGGAAATTTTAATACTTTCATTCCCGTACCCACTTGACTGACAAGTTTTTTGAAATTCGTTCGATCTTTTTCCGATGAGACAAAGCTAATGGCCACTCCATGGGAACCAAATCGTCCCGCTCTTCCGATTCTGTGAAGATGAGTTACAGAATCTTTTGGAAGTTCCAGATTAATCACTAAATTAACATGCTCAGAATCGACCCCACGTGACATTAAATCGGTTGCTAGAAGAATTCTCGTTTTAAACTCTCGAAATTTACGAAATTGTTCTAAACGTGTTTTTTGATCTTGAGCCCCAGATATCAGTTCACAGGGCCAGCCATCCTTTTCCAAGTAATTGCAATATGAATCAGCTCTTGACTGCGAACCGGCGAATATAAGACATTGCTTAAAAGCCACCCTACCGAATATTTTTCTCACAGCATCCAATTTCAGTTGCATTTCTAAAATGCTAGTTTTTTGCTCAGGCAGCTCGTAGACGAACTGCTTGATACCTACCAACAAGGTAGCCCGTTCATCAGTTGAAACCAACAATGGGCTTTTCATAATTTTAGCTAACTCTTGATCTAGGTTGTCTGCATAAGTGGCACTGCACGCTATGGTCTGTTTGCGATTTGGTAGCGACTTGCGGATTCGTTGTAGATCCTGATGAAATGTATGTGTGAACATTTTATCTGCCTCGTCAAGCACCAAAGTCTTCATCTGCGATGTGTTAAGAACTTCATTTTGGATTAGGTGCAGAATTCTGCCTGGTGTACCAACTACAGCTTTGGCTCCCTGCAACCTTTTTCTGTCGTCCGACACATCCATGCCACCAATAACGCTAACTGCCTTAAACCCCGGACAGAATTTGCCAATTTCATTTAACACCTGCTCTATCTGCACAGCAATCTCTCTAGTCGGAGCAACGACTAATGACTGAGGCTCGTGCACTTCACATCTGTAGGACTCCAGAAGGATTGAACAGAAAATTAGAGTTTTACCAGTTCCTGATTTGGACTGAACTAATAAATCTATAAAGATAAAAGGGTTTAAGTTTCAATGTTTTAAATTACTAAACACGAACTTACCTATTCCAGAATTACCCACTGGTATGGCTGTGGCCTGAATTACGGTCGGGTACACAAAGCCGGCTTGATACAATCCTTTGCGTACTGATTCCGAAAGCAACATTTTACTAAATGGCGCTAATTCTTTTAGGCGTACATCGTTTGTTCGTGGCACAGCCTCCAGAATGTGGGCGGAGCCTTTATTTTCCATATTGAAGTACCAATTTAATTTAACAAAATGTTCATCCAAATATTAGTTCGTTCACACAATTCCTAAATCACACACAAATAAGAATAAATAACCACAACTAATGAACCAGCAGATGAGCAAAATACCACAGTGTGAGTCAAAAAAGATTAAAGTCAATTTCGTCGCAAATTCGTGTTGCCAGACTGGAATTTAACATACAATTCAAGTGGTTTTCCGAACATAATATAAAAACCGGGTTTTCGGATAATGTAATGAAAAACGATTCGTGGGCATACATTTCTAAAAATTCACAACAAGCGGAGAGTAGAGTTACTACAACATAATACATGTGTATTACAAAGCTCTGTTAAAACACCATCTCATGCTACAGCCATCTACAACGCATTTGGAGTTACATTTGGAATATTCCAACAAACAGAGTCTTAATCACTTAATGTCTTTGTAATACATTTTTCTATTTAGCAACAGACTGCCTACTTCTGTTAACGCACGATCTCAATTTTTAACCTTCTTCCAATATATAGTAGCCAAATACTACAAAAATAAAATAAATAAGTCAAAGTCGTAAATGTTTTGTTTGCAAAGCACAATTTCTTCCACTCCCATGAAATGGAATTCTGTTAAATCACAATCCAGCTCTATTAAAACACCATCTCATGCTACCGCCATCTAAAACGCATTTGGAGTTATATTTGAAACATAATAAGACCGAGTGAGAGAGAAAACAATAGTGCGGTGTCAATATTCAATAAATCAGGCTGTGAGTCAGTAGCAAGGGCGTAATTACACTACATTTCGCGATGGCAAAGAACGAAAATTATACAAGAAGTAAAGAAAGTAAATTATACATAACTGTAAAAGTACATTAACTGTTTGTTTTGATCATTAAATAACACTACAGTAGGTTGGTAGAAGAAGACCGCAGATTGGAAGAAGAAGAGCGTAGGTTGGTAGATGTGAATATGCAAAAATTAAAAAAAAACAAATTATGAAATTTTAATGCCTATTAAATTTTACTGGTAGAGCTGGATCTTTGTTCTTCGAGAGAGCGCTTTGTCGTTAAATCGCTTGCTTAGCGCATAGTAGCAGCGGTTTGCAATCAATACTCGTCTTTTAATTTCGAGGTTGACATTATTATTTTTGTTTATGGCGGAGCCAAGGTAGATAGTAGAATCAATTATATATGTTATTTATTTAAAGTTCTATTTTCTCTCCAACTTGGAAATTTTTTTCGACTTTTCTATGTGTTAGCGAGGAGAGAGGAGAATGTTGCGCCAGTAGCGGAGACCGTTACTAAAGATACCGATCAGTCGAATAGACACCGTGAGCATTCTATGCACACTTGGGATTAAATATGCAACAACGTGGAATGACGCTGTAATGATGAATTCCTATTGGATCTTTCCTTTCCCAACGCCTCTGCCCCCTGGCGAGATTGCTCTATACAGCTACTTGTTCAAATGTATACAGCTTTTTGGTCCACCCTGTATATAAATACATAAGTGTGTATATATGTACATGAGCATTTATATATATTTAAAACAACAATCTATCGAATTTCAAAGAGATCGGATACAAACCGTAGTTTTTATAAAGGTTCAAACCTTACTACAGTATATATACATATAAGTATATGGGGACTATATGTACATATGGACCGATTTCTTAAAAACTTCAAACCAATCGTTTTTATTGCAAATAAATCATCTGTGCCAAATTTGGCTAAGATCAGACGTTTCCTTGAATTAATCTCCGTTTTGGGTGTTTAATATCCAACTGTGCGCCGTGTTATTTAATGATAAAAACAGACAACGAATAAACTTCTTCTGTATCTATGTTCTTTGGCGACGGTCTTATTTGACTTTTAGTTACTTCTATGTTCTTTGGCATAGTCACCACATCATCTATACTGGAAAAAAAGTTCATTGCTGTTTGTGTTTGAGTACTTATCATAGACACAATCCAGGGTCTAAAATCGTGATACACTGGCAGTGAAAATGTATCCACTTTAAATGTACTAAAAATTTTACTTATTTTTGGGAAACAACCTAAAGTATGCTAATAATATAGTTGTTTACATCGTTGAAGACCAAAACATTAGCCAAATCTAATCCGATGGTAAACAACAGCTGAAGTAGAACAACATAATATAAAATGGTTTGATAAATTTCTCATTAACTAATTGCAATTACCAATACAAAAGAGCTCGCCGGATGTCTAGCTCTGAATTTAATTCTGTGGTTCCAGTAAGCCGTTTCTTAAAAAAATCGTCAAGTTACCGATTGTTTTTTTTTTTAATATTTCCGTCAAATATTAACTTATTACAGTGAAATTGGGTTGCTGAGCATAACATATCATTCTTTGTTATTATACCACAAGTGGGCAAGGTTAGACTAAAACCACACACATCTCCCAAACAAGCCACGCTCCCTCCCATATATAGTAAACCATTTTTGAAATATTTCCGTTAAATATTAAGTTATTTGAAATTTGGTTGCTGAGGATAACATACCTTTCTTAGTTATTTTACCAAAAGTGGGCGCATAAAAAATAAATTTCATATAATATTATATTAACAAACTTGCACACGCACTTGCATTTTTAATACAAAAAAAGTGTTTAACCTTCATCTACTCCTCAAAAAAACTTACGTTCATACCCCTCGTGTGTCAATTTTGACACATGGGAATTAAGAACATTTTGGTGACAAATTTCAAAATATATGGTGACTAAGTATATTTTATTAAAAGGCTATTAAGTAAACAAATAAATGAAAGTAACATTTATTTCGATTGAAATTTTTTTAAAACCAAAGTCAAAGTTGAAAGAATTCCATTGTCAATATCTTCTTCTTCTTTAATAGCAGCAACAACAGATTTATCATTAAAACGCTTGTTCAGCGCATAATATCAGCGGTTTGCGATCAATACTCGTCTCTTGATTTCCAGGCTGACATTTTTATTTTTGTTTATGGTGGTAGACAAAATCATCTGCCACTTCAAAGTTATTGTTGTCAACGTTCACAGAGCGTCCAGACGAGTAGACTCTTATTTCGTTGAAACAAATAACTTAGTTTTGTCCTCATTAATCACCAGACCCACATCTGCCGACTGCTTCTCAATGGTCGAAAAGGCCGCAGTAACATCTCGAAGTCCTCGGCCATTAGCCTTTCGCATGATCATCTCCATTACGATGTTAAAGAGATCACAGGACAGACTATCGCCTTGTCTTAAGCCTCGCTTGGTAGAAAACGGCTCGTGTCAGATTTTTGCCAATTTTCACTGAAGACTTCGTGTCAGTCAGTGTCATCCCGCAAAATTGAATTAGCTTCGCGGGGATACCAAACTCAGCCATAGCATCCAACAATTTCTGTCGTATCGGACTTTCGAATGCAGCTTTATAATCGATAAACAGATGGTAGGTGTCGATCTGCATTTCATGGGTCTTCTCCAGGATTTGTCGTAGTGGGAATATCTGGTCGGTCGTGGATTTACCAGGTCTAAAGCCACACTGATAAGGTCCAACCATGTTCGCCAGAATGGGCTTTAGTCTTTCACATAACACACTAGACAGGACCTTGTATGCGATGGGTAAAAGGCTAATCCCGTGATAGTTGGTACACACACTTGGATCGCCTTTCTTAAGCACGGGACATAGGACACTCAGATTCCAATCCTCGGCCATGCACTCCCTGAGTCAAATCGTGTTTATGAGCTGGTGCATGCATGTTACCAGCTTATCGCCGCCGGCTTAAAAAGCTTTGCCGGCGGTCCATCGGCTCCCGCAGCTTTATTGTTTTTAAGCCGTGAAATTGCCGTGCTGATCTTGTTTTGGCTCGGTGGTGGGGACAGTCTATTCCATCGTCGATGATTGGTGTAATTTCACTTATGCTGTCTTCGGGAACGAGTAGAAGTTGGAAGTGTTCCCTCCATATTTGCAGCACACTCTGAAAGTCTCCGTTCTTACAGGTGGGGATCCCTGGTTCAAAACCTTTACTTTTTACCTTTTAGTAGAACTTTCGGTTTCACGTCTACCCCTGTAATTTTCGATATCCTGGCTCTCTCTTCTCTTCCATAGACGCCTGAAGAGGCGTGTCATCTCCCTCCTCTTCTCATTATACCGCTCCGTTACTGCACGCGTTGTCATTGGCTGCAGTGCAGGGAAAACCCTGTTTGCATCATCTTTACCTTCAGATATTTCGCTACATTTGTCGTACCAGGGCTTGTCTGAGCAAGGCTTTTTCGGTTATTTGGCTATCTCGGTGGTACGCATGTTTGTGATGTCTAGCATCGTTTGATTTTTATTACGAGTATTTTTAGCACTACTTAATCGCGTACGTACCTTGGCTGCAACTAGGTGGTGATCCGAGTCAATATTTGCACCGCGCATCACAACCACGTCCATAACGCTTGAGACATACCTTCCATCAATTACCACGTGATCAATCTAGTTTCTTATATTTTGATCAGGAATCTCTATCCGGGAATCTGGTTCCACTCACTACCATATTTCTTGCCGACGCGAAGCTAATTGTTTTGAATCCGTTTTCGGAGGTGATGTTGTGCAGACTGAATTTTCCGACTGTTGAACCTGTTGTTCCTTTTCTATTTTAGCATTAAAATCTCCCAGAACAATTTTAATGTCATGTGTTTTCTCTAGGCGCTCATAGAATACTTCTTTAATGGCATCGCCTTTGTCTTCCGTCGGGGCGTGTACACAAATCAGCGTAATGTAAAAATATTTCGCCCGGATGCGAATGGTAACTATTCGGTCACTTACAGGGTTAAACCGCGATACCAAATGTCGAAGTCTCTTGCCGACTATGAATCCACATTCAAATTCGTGTCTTTCTGCATGGCTGTTATAAAAGATGTCACAGTTCATTCGACGTGTACATTCCTGTCCCGTCCATCGCATTTTCGTTATGACAGTGATGTCAGCCTTGTACTTGTCCAGGACATCCGCCAGTTGGATAGAGGCACCTTCCCTGTAGAGAGTTCGGACATTCCAGGTGCATATACGTAAATCATGGTCCTTATAACGTTTGCGGAGGTCGTCAACATTTGGGGGTTCTTGTTTTTCCTTTTCTTCGTGTTTTCATAATAATTGTTTTATTTAAAGAGAGTGGCTTATTAGGCCACCGCGCCCGATTCTAGTTTCTTGGGCTGTCAAAGCCACTAAGAGCGCCTCGGTGTTGAGCTTCAGTAACTTCTGTTACCTACTTCCTAAGACGCATCGGTGGTAGCATCCCATTAGGTTACTCAACATTGCGCCTTCTCACATTTGCTACCAATGAACGAATGAACATGGCATTGCCCGGGGAATACGTGATCAATCGGCCGTTGTGAGCTGCAAGGGGCCTCCAAAAGAGAGATTCTGGTTACTCCCTGATGAATAACAATCAAAAAACTCAAATTAGAAAATCCCCCATACCCCCATTGACATTTAATAAAAAACAGTCTCTCTTCTTGTGTCATTTTGTCTGGAAGTCTGGAATCATTGATCTTATACTTAGGCCCAGATCTGCGGAATAGATACCATAGCCGACTTCGTCACCCAGTTTGGACCCATCGGTAAAGATGTTTATTGGTCCATACATTGCGTTCTCCATACATTGCGTTTATCTGTCCACTTCTTTCTGGAGGGCGTTCTAGTTCCGCAGAGAAAGTTTGATTTCCATGCATTGAGCACGTAGTCGGTTTCAAGTGAGATGTTGATATGGTACAGGATCCTTGAGAGCCTGATGGAAGGATCTCAATGTTCAATCTCGTTTAGTCGAATAACTGATTTGGGGGCGAAGTATTTGCAGATCAGATCAGGTGGTAGTAGATTGAGTGTCGTGTAGAGCGCCTGAGATGTTGTCGATCTCATACATCTGGATATTAGGAGATAGGGGGAACGTTGAACACGATCCAATTGTCTAAATTTGCTCTTCTTGTCGAGCGCGTACCACCAAACTATAGATCCATATTGTAGTATTGGCTTCACTATAGCATTGTAAATCCATAGTGTTACCTTAAATTAAATTGATTTAATTTAATATTTTTAATATATTTAACATTTTAACAGCAAACGGCACTGAAGATGATGGTTTGGCAACTATCGAAATAGCTCTTGTAAAACTAATTCTATTAGCGATAATAGAAAACAGATCTCAAACCGAACAATGAAAAACATATTCATTTTAAATACATTAATTAATTTGAATATTTTTAATTTTGTATATGTTCAATACTTTTAATATATTTAACATTTATAATATGTTAATGGTATCCCAAGTTTTGAATAATCAGGCTCGAGGTCAATGTGATTTTATTTTTAATTATTTTTCATTATTTTGTCGGATTGCAGAGAATTTTAATAGTGACTATCTTAATAACGGTAAAGATATTCCACAAAACTAAGCATATTTTGTGTTTGCCTTACATAGTAGATTCATAACCTTATGTTATCGGCATATAAGTGTAGAAGTATAGGTCATCGAAATTTTCAGCAGAACCAATGTGATCAACTTTGACAGCCTGTATCAGGGTGCCTCCCAAAATCCTGAAAGCCTGATTCCGCTTCTACAAATACCTAGTACATTTCAATATGATCCGAACAATACTTTAAAAGTTGTGATATGATTACCGTGTTTTTCCCATCGGCCCCACTTTGCAATATGAAATTTAGGTATGCAAAACAAAACACAGCTTTACTTTCGAGCTTCACCTCAACCGAGCGCGTTTGACACTGTTTAATCTCGTGCATACCTTGGAGCACATGCATTACGTTTGAGAAATACCTTCCATCTATTACCACTAGAATCTAGTGACTAGATCAATATGTTCCTTGTTGGAACGAAAGTATTCATTTACTGTGTGATCTATCGGACGTTGTGAACTGCTTTAGGACATCCTCAGAGAGTTTTTTGTTTTTTCCAATAACTATCAGAAAAATCAAATTAACAAATTCCCCATCCCCCTAATATAAATTCCCTAATGCAATTGAGACAATAAAGCTCGATTAAAATAGTTTCTTTATTTTAATCAAATAACAATGTTAAATATGAATATACATAAATACTATTTTTTTATGCGATTATGTAAAATAATTTGCAATAATGTTGTAAAGTTAAGAGTTAAGCTAAAATATTATAAATACATATTAACTATATCAAATAATTTAGCTTAGGCGTACTTTTATTTTGTATACATCATATCGTTACATTTCAAAAATGTATCAGGGACATTATAGGATTTATGGAAACCATATCCTGCAAATAAATATGTGCTATTGTTCGTGTTGTCAGGTATTTTTTTTTGATGGCATCACAACTTATATTTTTTAATATTAAAATAATTTTTAGGCATGTATTGTACTAAAAATAAAGATTGTTATAATTACTTAATGTGACACTTAGTGACTTTAGTTACATTTTGGCATTGGCTCCAGATAATTTCACTTACTGATAAACTAAAATAATAAATAAAAATTATTAATTGATACATAGTGGAATGGTAAATTCAACTCATGTAATGTTTATGCGGCATACGATATGATCTTTAATACATATGACTCAAAATACTTATAGATTCATAATTAAAACAATGAAGCTACTTAGTAAATGTTGCAATAATTTCTGCTAGCGATGTGTAAGTTCCAATAACTAATCCAAGTATCCCCACTATAATTAGTACGAAGTTACCTGCAAGAAGAGAATATATGTATATAGTTTTAGAATAATCCATGTCTGACTTTTGAATATAAAAATTGATTGTAAAAAAACGTTAACAGCAATGTTAATTTTTCTTGGCAAATTTAATTTGATACATTTAAGAATTTAGCACCCAAAAGAAAGCTTTTGAAGTACGGAGTATTTTAGGTCTAAATATGTTAAATGCCTCTGGCTAGATGAACTATATTCTAGGTGAATCTCTTTTTAATTTAATTTTAAGTGAAGTACTATCATCCATATATTTATATTTACCATCCGAATACTCCGAACGATATCATTCTCGAACAACCTTGTTATCGAATCGAAAAAGCAATTCTTTTACGAATATAAAAAGCCATAGTTTTACGAATCAAAAAACAATTATTTTACGAATCCCGATCATGTTAATACTCAAACTTGTAACATGTTTGAAATGGACAACAATTTTTATATTCATCTGTTGTCATACTTAGTTAAAGTTTGATACGAAAAAAACTGAACGCATTAAAGGAGGCGAGTTTGACCCCAAGTATCTTAATACCAAGTTCGTTCCAGGACTTTTTAAGACGATTGAACTATGTCCGTCTGTCTGGCTGGTGAGCAGGAGAACTCGAGTAAACCTTAACTGATCGGTATGAAAATTTAACAGTATTTAAAATTTCTAAAATTAAGTAATGGTATTGGAAATAAGCAGAATAGCCCCAGCCCTTCTGGTACCTCCCATACAAAATTTTGTATTTTTGGAAAATTAATATCTCTTTCATAACTTTCAAACGGACAACTGGAGAATATTTGAATTTGGTTAGTTTAATTATTTTGTAATAGTAGAAAAACCCTAAGAAAAATTAAACCTTTGCAACAACTATAGTGTTCAAATACTTGAATTTTTCAGAAAAACGGTATCCGGTGTATTCGAAAAATTCCCTTTTTCAACAATTCGGTTTTCGAACACATTTACCATAAATTATAAAATAGAAACAAATATGCAATTAAATATGAAAAGATATGAATATCAATACATTAATCCATTCAATTTATATTGTGTTCATCCAAACAAAAGTTATTGGGAAATTTTAACTTAGTATATCAGCCATGTTCAGGAAAACAATTCGGTTTAAAAACAGAGCAAAATCGGTAAAAATGTAATACTTTTTAATATATTTCTACCGATATTGCTATGTTTTCAAACTGAATTGCTTTCTAGAACATGGCTGTATAAGTGGAGTTTATATTACTCAGAAACTTTGAATAGGTTTTCTTACATTTTACAATTAGCATGCTTCAGAATTAAGGTATCAATTTGACCACAAATTAACCTCCTTTCTACCATCGGGCGTTTAAAATAAAAAATAAAGGCACAAAGTTTTTCACATGAATATCGACGGCTTAGCACACATTTCGAGGTGAGATCCCAATCTTTTTTAAAATTAGATCCCAACTGTAACTGAGTGATTTGCCAACTATTGTATGGTAATCATAACTTAAGCTTCTTTTTGCGATCGTACACTTAGTTTTGGAGATAACTGCATTGAAACTTGTTTATCTAATTATGGAAGGCTTCCTGGCCATTACAAGATGAGTTCCCAGCTATAATTTAGTGACATAGTCCCTTTTAGCTATTGGATGCTTAGTTTAGGAGATAGCGACAAATTAAAGTTTTTTATATGAATAGGGAAGTCATTCCACCCATTTCAAGATGAGAGGAAACAGTCATCTAACAGCATTTTTCAAACAAATTTTCGTATTGCATAAGGAAATTTTAATGAAAGCATCTTTTAAGATTTGCTTGAAGAATATCGGATAAGCATAAACAACCTTCTTTGCCGATTTACCTATATATAATTGGCCTAGCAATGGTCTGTGAAATACTGGTTTTTGAAAAACCGGTTAACCGACATCAAAAAACCGGATAAACCGGGTATTCGAAATTGGCAATTTTGAAGAAACCGGCATACGGTTTCGGAGAAAAAAAAACCGGTTGGACGGTTTTCGGTTTTGAACACTCTAGCCACAACCCTTCTGAAACTCCCTTACAAATGACCGAATTGACCCTCATAGTTTTACATACATATCTTTTTTGTAAGTACATACACTGAATTCAGTCAAATTTTGCGTAAGATTACAAAATTACCTATTTTTTCGAAAACTAATATTTCTCCCATAACTTCCAAACGGGCACCTGCGTAGTAATCAAATTTGGTCAGTGAAATTATCTTGTGATAGGACGCAATACTTTAGTAAACCTAACTATTTGACTCACATTTTTTTTACCTCCCATAAAAATTACCGAATTCACCCTCATACTTTTCCATACATATCTTTTCTGTAAGTACTAAATTCAGGCATATTTGCGCAGGATTCACGCTTATACAAAATTGACTAAGGAATGAATATGGACTATATCTGTTGAACCCTTCTGGTACCTCCTACACAAAATGACCTATTCTTAGACAATTAATATTTCTCACATAACTTTCAAACCGGTACCTGGCAAATAATGAAATTTGCTTAGTTGATTTCTCTTTTAATAGGAGACAAGACCTCAGAAATCCTAACTATTTGACACACCCCTTTTGGTACCTCCCATACAACTGAAATTATATAACTGAAGTATATATAACTACATATCGTCTTTGCAATACACTTTATTTAGTCAAATTTTGACAAGGTAAATAAAAAAAGTTTATATGACTACAAGAGGTGCCAAGGCGGTGAAGTTGGCAAAATATATACACTTATTTAATGAAAAGTTATGAGCACCAAACGATACAAAATTAATTAAAACGTATGCTAATCAAACTAACTTGTATGTTTTAAGCTATAAAATTAGCTGTGTCCCCTGTATTTTAAAATACGCTACATTGCGCTTACGTACGCTTGGTGATCATTTTTATGACCTGTCACCGACTTGGCACCTCTTCATATCATATATACTATTTGGCCTCAATATTGTCAAAACCCACGACGCGCGTTCAAATCCTGCTCAGTTAATTTGAACGGCCATACATGACTATCGGTGATGAGTAGGGCAACAGGTTATATGCAATTAAAAATGGGGGACAATAAGAACAATAATGGAAAATATTTGAAAAGTTTAAATACTTGGACACATTATGTACCGAACAATTCGATGTCGCTCAACAGTTTTCGTATTAACGAACTTACTACCAGTCTTAAGTATTATTATTTAAGGTACACTTAAAAAAATTAAATAATTTTAAAGTAAAAAACAACACTTTTTTCCCTAACTATAATGGCGGTGTTTTGTATATACGGCATTTTATTTAAGATTGCTGTTGCAATAAACTAAAAAATAAAAAAAATGTCTATAACAACGTTAAATGTTTTTGTATATTGATAATGATCTTTCAACATAAACAGATGTAATTGGAGCGAATTTAAGGGAGAGTATGTTATTTCCTTAACATTGTATTTTGATGTTAATGTTGGTGCAGAACGACACAATTCTTTACAAAAATTTCAAGCTATGGGTTTTTGTTGTTATTTGATAATTTTTTTTTCTACTATTAAACTAATATCATTAAGAGTAAGAACTGATGTTTGCAATTTTTTAATATGTTTTGCAAAAAAAACCGTAATTAGAGGCAATACAAATCAGTCTTAGTTTTGGCAGTTTATTCTTTTCAGAAGATCGGTTAATATTCAACCGCGTTACTGGCTTATATGTTCGTAAAGGTACGAAAACCCCGGTTTTTCAAAAACAGATTCTTGTTGTCCAGCAGAACCTACAAAAAAATAACCTACCTACATCCCAGATATTTCGACTTTATTCTTTTTTGATACACAGTGTTATGAAATAAAAAGCCAAACGAATTTAAAGTGAAAATTCAAAATATTTACGAAATTATATGGGTAAATCCGAAAATAATAATACCAATACAATGCAAATATCATGTTTGGAAAAATCGTCCTCAATATGTTTATAAACGTTAATATAAAACAAATATTTTGACTAGTTCCTCGATATTCAAGAGTCGGTGTTTCGAATTTTTAAATAATGTACAGTTACATATGCATTCTTCGTTTTATGCACAACAGAATTGTCTTCATTTTTCGTACGAGAGTGGTCTAAGTCAGACAATATTCAGTGACAGTGCAAAGTGATGACTTAAAAACTAAATTAAAATGTCAACTTAAAATAAATCAGGTATAATATTTATGTAATTCGTCGACGTAAACGTTTTGGATATATCGTTAAAGGAAGGAATACCAACACAAATACCAAGTATCTAATTTCCTTCATTGTACAGCAATATCACAGGAAAAATATAAAACCAGTAAGAAGTTTCAGTCGGGCAACCCGACTTACATACATATACCCTCATCCTCAGCAAAACAAAAAATTTTCTATTATATTGATATAATTATTCGATTTATAAAGTGGGCGGTACATTTGTATGGGAGGTACCAGAAGGTGCGTGTCTAGACTTCCTGATTTTTTCTCCAAAACTTTTACTAAATACACAATTTGTGCACGATCGCGTTGGGTGTATTGATATTATTACTCCATCTCTAAAGTGGGCGGAATGGTACATTTGTATTGGAGACACCATAAGTGGCGTCGATAGACTTCCAGATTTTTCTTCACAACTTTACGTGAAAAACTTTTAAGTGCCTTTATCTCCTACACTAAGCGGCCAATGGTAAAAAGGATGTTAATATGTAATCAAATCGATACGTTAATTCTAAACCAAGCTTAGTGTAAAATTTAAGTTTTTTTTTTTTGTGAACTTATAAAGATTCCATGTATATGATGAGCTCTAATTTTCTAATAACATCTGAACATCCTAAGATTTAAATATAATAAAAATTGAAGCAAACTGAATTCAAAACTTATAATAAATTGAAAATATGCTAAGTTGACTAAGCATACCTTAAAATTAAGGTATCAATATTCATATGTTTTCATGCGGGCAATTCCATAGTCACATATGTGTCAGTCGTACGTTTCAATGAGATGAGAAAATATGAAAAACTTGATTTTTTTATTATTTCTTTATCTTTATATGTAATAATTAAGCAGCGCTATATTTAGAAAGAGAGGCGAAATCCCCTGACGTGATGGTCCTGAAATATTAGAAAATAAAAAGGGGGACGTTATGTGACAAAAAAAAAAACATTTTTTTCTTCTTTCACAAAAACACAATTGATTCGGACTTTTTTGGAAAACTTTTTTTAATATGATTTGGAATATTATAAATTTATTTTACAATTTGCGAAACTTCAAAAACTTTTTTTCAATGAGGTGAGCACATAATTCAATGAGGTGAGCACATAATTAATGCAATTTTTTTTTTTTTAAATGAAAATAATATAAGCTTTGAACATTTTAATTTAATAACATTTAATTATTTGCATTTACTAATACAAGCCAGAAAACAAATTTTTAACTTTTTTTTCACGGTGGACCTTTCTCTGACCTTTCCCTAAAAAGAGATTTTCCTATTAGCAGGGTTGCCAAGCTAATTTTTGGAATTTGGGATTAAAATTTAAAAATATCAATAAGTGCGGTACCGATTTTAAGCCAATCATACAAATAATAGAACCTTACAACATAATTGTGAATCTCGAATATTTTTGTGAAGCTAAATGCGGAGTACATGGTAATTCATACTCTAGCATTATCTTCTTTAAAAAAGACTAGATCTTTTAAGGATGTGAACGGATTCACATCGTGAATCCTTAGAATGAAAGAATAGACACGACTCAACAGCCACATATTTTAAATATAAATTCTTGTTTAATGGAAAATGGATACGTTTAACGTTTTGACCAACCAACATTGACCAACCCTCCAGTTATTGACCATTCAGATTTTGTAAGAATTTATACCGTTAAAAATTTTATCAATATTTTGTCCCGCTTTTTATTATTTTTGTGTTATTTCTAAATCGAAATGCCGTTTTGATGATGGGCTTTATGTACATAACCAAGTTAAAGGTGGTATTAATAAGCTTGCTGAGGCATTGAGTGCTAGACTAGCGCTCGTATTTGTCGATGTGTGTGATAAAGGAATTGAAGATTTTTTTAGCTGAAACCACTGTATAGCGCATATTTTCCCTGATTAATAAAGTTTGGGAAGAGGAAATTGATATTTTAACTGAAATATTAAAGGTTAATTATAATACAGTCGAGTACGGTTATAGCGAACTCCCAGGGATTGGGCATTTTAGTTCGTTATATGTGAAGATCTTTATATCCGAGGTAAAAAAAAATATACTTTTTTAAAAAATTTATTCTGTTTTTTGTTTTACCAAATATCATTTTTCGTACATAAAATATACATAAAAACGTAAGAATTATACCAACAACAAAAAATAATAATATTTCGTTATTTTTTTTGTTTTGCAAAAAATTTGTATTTCTCTTTGAGAATTATAAATTTTGCATACAGTTTATTGTTTTTGAGAAGTCAGTAACTTTTTTTTAGTACAGAAGTACCTAATAATTCATAAAGGTGTTCATATAACTCAGATTGATTGCCTTTACTTTCAGGATGTTGCTTAAGTGTCTCTAAACTCTTTCTAACGCCCGATTACGTGGTGTTAAAAAATACTTCCGTTTCATCAAACTCGTCATCATCATCATTGCAATAACCGTCAATGTCTTGTACTTTTTTACAACATCAACATCAGATTGAAATTTAGTTGTAAAAATATTGTCATCTATTGAAATTAATTCTATAAAAGATATATCGTTTAATAAACTAGATTGTGTAACATCAACGATTTCAAAATTCTTACGAACATATGAAAGGGTTCCCGTCGCTGAAATAATTTAAGACGTTGTAGTGTTCGTTATAACCGCCAAAAAATGTATGAAAACTAGAAAATGGGACCACAAATATTGTTCGTTATAAAAAAAGTTCTTTATAAACGATGTTCGCTATAACAGTGTAGATTTATATGAAGAAAGAAAGAAAAACCTTTGGGACCTGAACAAGTGTTCGTTATAACTGAAAATTCGTTATAAACGGTGTTCGTTATAGCCGTACTCGACTGTATCAAACTTTCATGTGAAAGCAAACCAGAACATTTTCAATATAAAGTTTAAACACTGAAAAATACAATTTCAAATGTTATTTAGGGAAATCGAAAATGCGAGTTGAACAATAAAATCGATCGATGGCCCCTTAATATAAAACTCAGACAAATATTTATAAACTAACTTATCCTTTTTTTTGTTGTTTTAAAATGAAAATAGTTTTGAAAGTTTGAAAGCATAAACTGTTTAATACGTATATTGAAAGTGTCCCGCTTTTTTATTCGATTGTGTCATACATTACGTTACAGTAATACTTTAAAAAGAAATATTCCCCTGAACATTAACTACCGCTGTTTCTTTTTATTGTATTGCCCAAATGTCCCTCTTGAAAAATATAAGTCTATTTCCCAGCTCTAAAACCAACAAAGGGTATTCCGAAAGCCTATGACTGGTTCTGATTCCCTTAAAGTGGTGTTCAATAGTAGATGTATCCTTGTAAAATCTCTCGCCATGTTCATCACTATATCTTATATTCATATACATATGGGCAATTCGGACGTTTTTGATAAAACCTTTTTCAATATGATTTGAAATATTTTTACTTTGTTTTGCAATTTGCTGAATTACAAAAACTTTTTTTAAATCTTTTTTTAACAACCTATGTTGTAAAACGTGACGTGACATATGACAATGAGTTGCTGTGTATATATTGTTATGTCCAAACATGTTTGTGATCACCGAATTGTGTCATCATCATGAAAATTTAGACTTATTCTTAAAAAACAAACTAATCAACATATAAAGCTAAAATATGAATACCAGAACAGCGATAACCTCAAAATATTATTTTCCAAACTTTTTTTAGCGTTTGTTTTAAAGGATAATGGTAGATTAAAATTTCAAATGCCCTTTTTCCAACTTTTTTTGTTCCACTTCCTAAAAACAAAAAAAAAACTATTTAAATAGACCAAAGTACCTTCATTCATTTGGAGGCATATATCAGTGGTATGCATGATTTTTTTTCTCACCGTGTTAATGCTTACGTGATTCTAGCTGTTCAAATGTTTTTAATACTTACTCGCTAACAGCCACACCTTAGCACTTCCATGCGTAGTATACCAGTGAGTGCTGATCTGAATTAGGGCTGGAAAAGCTAACCCTAAAGCAGACAAACACAAAGCTCCAAATAAAGATATAAACAATTCTAGATTTGGAATTGCAATGGCTAGTAAAACTGAAACAACAAGAGAATATGTATTAGTCGTCAGTTTAAGATAATCACAACTCATTACATACATGTGACTAATACCAAAAGAGTTCGCACGACATACTCCCAAAAGAGTTTCGAACGTTGTGGTCCCAGTTTGCTTGCAACATATTCATTCCAGGTAATATCAATAGCAACATAACAAGCCAGACCGTGCGTAATGTAGATTGCAAATGCCAACATCCCCTTAACACATTGGGCCAATCTGAAATGTAAGACCATGTGTAATGTTATTAATCGCTAACAAATGGGGTTTTTAAACTTACACTTCTTTCGCAGGTAAATTCAGTGTAATTGACCCTTCGATGTCATCACCATAATTTAAATAACCAAATAGACCCATGCCCACATAAAGGAAGACTATAAGAATCATGGATACGTTTAAAACGCCACATGATCCTCCGAATTTTTTGGGATTTTTCATTTCATTTTCCAAGGGTAGGATAACACCGATAGCTGTAAATGAAACATGTATAACATTTTATTTAAATAATTCAAAAATTATGCATAAATAAGCACTTGATGTGTAGAATTGTTTTAATTCACAAGTAATTTCCGCATTGGCTCAATTATCAATATCTCATGAGTTTAGGTTGCTTTTCTTAGCTTATGACTTAAAAAAGTGTGCCCAGCACATTCTCACGTTCACTCAGCTCATGTTCCAAAATGAACTTACTACTTACTTGTACTCGGATTCATGCTTTTTTCACGATTTAAAACATTTGCGGCGTTGATTTAATATACGACGTATAAACAAAATATCACATCCGCGGCAAAAAAATAACATTAAGCTAACATTCAATTATGTGAAGGTATATATTTTTGAAAAGCGCACCCAGATTATTTTCGTATACAGAAAATTATAAATACATTTAAATTATTATAATGAGACTTACCTTCCAATGCAAAAAGTACGGTGCCAAAGAATAGTGGGAATCCGCCAATTGGAGCAAAAGCTTCTTTACCCTTTGTTGTCAAGGGTTCTCGGAAAATATAATAGCAAATTATTCCGAAAGAAACCATTGTAATTGCATTGGCTAACGTGGAGAATGGTGCCAAATATTTCAGATTTCTAACATAGTTGATCAAGATTAAAGGCAACAATATGATGACCATGCACAAGCGGACATCGACTGGAGTTTCAAAATAATAATCCGCCACTGATTTAATATTGGATGCAACAAACACCACATATACACAACAGGTACCTAATTGATAAATCAGCAGGAAGGTGTTAACAAAGTGTCCTATATAGGGAGCACTTTTACGGAATATCGCAGGACCTTCACCCATAGCTACTTCGGCTACTTTAGGGTAAGTCATGCTGGGAATCTGCGAATACATGACCAGTTGTTAAATTAATTTCTTCAAACATAGATACAACAAAGATACCACTCACCTTTTTGCGTCTACACAATTCATATTCAGCCTTGACCAATTGGTGTATACAATAGGTGCAGATCATACCGATGACAATTGTGCCAACGCTACCAGTAATATAACCTGCATTTTTAAAAGCATTTGGCATTGCCAATATGCCAGTGCCCAGTGAACCTTTTAACAAGTGGAACAAGGTTTCAGAATTACTGAAATTATATAGAAATAATTTAACAATCATTTACATTCAACTTACAAACTTACGTTGTTGGGTGCTCTACTTCTCGATTTTGAAAGGGATCGTAGTCATTGGAAATATGCTTAGACGAAACCACATTTTTATCGGCCTTTTCGGTGAGCTCCAAGGAATATTTTTTGGATGTTTTGTCCGAGACATCTGAGACGTACGCCGCGTTACTATGCCCATTTTTAGTCATTGTCTGCGATTATTCGCTTTGTTCGAAAACGCGTCAAGACTTGTGGAATTGGTTAGTCGAAATATTCGCGCTGTAAGACAGAAAAACGAGATAAGAGAACTAATGATAAACTATATACAAAAACATTAAATAATTAACATATTTTTGTATATTCACTGCATTTCATGCAGTTTAATTATAAATAAAATAGAAGAAAACATCGACTACCGCATCTAAAAATTTTGTCAGTTGAGTATTTATCTGAGCATGTTACGTCCTCCTCACCCTATCGCACCGAACAGCGTAAAACTTTTCTGCTTATCGTCCATTGACGTTTTCATTCTCAAAAAGAAATCGAGGAACTAAATCACTATATAGAATAGAAATATCGCATGTGTGTGTTACACTAGGAGAATCATTTGAATGGACTCAGTTGTAATTATTTTCGCAGTCAACTTGGGAGGGAGCACCAAATATATGGATGTGTACGGTTGGGTTTGCTATGGTAAAATTGTGCAGTCCGACAATTTTCATAGCGGCTATCAGCACGCTGGCAAACAGTTTTGGCAAGTGAAAATCACCTAGTACCCTCTTAGCCTACGAAGCGATTAATTATACTGTAACGACACGGTGACATCGTTCCTTGAAATGTGTGTTTGAAATGTCAATGCCAATGTTCCACGAGCTTATAGACGCACAGAGGTTCTTAAACGTTAGATATTGTGTTCTGCACATAAAACTTAATATAATGTATCCATTAGATAAGTTAATTAAGATGTATGAGGATGTGCTGGGAACGCTTTCTTCTTATTTTTCTTCTTGATGTTAGTAAAATGTATTTCTGTAAATCCAAATGTTTAACTAGGTTTGTCCTTACAAAAAAAAAAAAAATTTTAGTTTATTATTATTTGTAAGGTAAAAGTGACCGAGAGTGGCGTGATGGTCGGAACGCACGACTATCATGCTGGTTTTTTTTTGGATTCAATACACGACACATTTTGCATTTGTCTGGTAAAATCTGACATTTGGAAACATCATTTAACATCTTCTTCTTCTTCTTTACTGGCAGCAACAACAGAAATTCATCTATCAGTAGCCGCACGTAGAAAACCATTCCAAGCGCTTCGGTCTTTTGCGCTCCGTAGATAGTTCGTCATACCAAGCTTACTTAACATTTCCGTCACCTGGTCTATCCATCGGAGTTTTGGTCGCCCCCTCCTGCGCCGCCCATCGAGTTTATTGCCGAAGACTTTTCGAGCCGGAGCGTTTTCGTCCATTCGTACAACGTGTCCAAGCCAGCGCATTCGGTCTATTTGAACGCGCTTGACCACGTCGATGTCGTTGTACAGCTCATACAGCTCATGATTCATTCGACGACGGTACTCGCCGTTCACGATGATGGGTCCAAATATTTTGCGAAGTATTTTTTTCTCGAAGACTCCCAGAATAGATTGATCCGCTTGTGTCATTACCCACGATTCTGCGCTGTAGAGCAAGACAGGTAGGATCAGAGTCTGGTAGAGCTGGATCTTTGTTTTTCGAGAGAGCGGTTTGTCGTTAAATCGCTTGCTTAGCGCATAGTAGCAGCGGTTTGCGATCAATACTCGTCTTTTGATTTACAGGCTGACATTATTATTTTTGTTTATGGCGGAGCCAAGGTAGACAAAATCATCTACCACTTCAAAATTATAGTTGTCAACGTTCACGCAGCGTCCCAGACGAGTGGACTCTTTGTTCGTTGAAACAAATAACTTGGTTTTGTCCTCGTTTATCACCAGACCCACTTCAGCCGACTGCTTTTCAATGCTCGAAAAAGCCGCAGTAACATCTCGCAATCCACGTCCAATAATATCGATATCATCAGCATACGCGAGCAACATGTGGCTTTTGTTAAATATGGTGCCATTCCTGTTTACTGCTGCTTTCCGCATGATCATCTCCATTACGATGTTAAAGAGACCGCAGGACAGACTATCGCCTTGTCTAAAGCCTCGCTTGGTAGAAAATGGCTCTGACAGATTTTTGCCAATTTTTACTGAAGACTTCGTGTCAGTCAGTGTCATCCCGCAGAGTCGAATTAGTTTTGCGGGGATACCAAACTCAGCCATAGCATCCAACAATTTCTGTCGTATCGGGCTGTCAAATGCAGCTTTGTAATCGATGAACAGATGGTAGGTATCGATCTGCATTTCTTGGGTCTTCTCCAGGATTTGTCGTAGCGTGAATATCTGGTCGGTGGTGGATTTACCAGGTCTAAAGCCACACTGATAAGGTCCAATCAGGTTCGCCAGGAGGGGCTTTAGTCTTTCACATAACATACTAGACAGGACCTTGTATGCGATGGGTAAAAGGCTAATCCCGCGATAGTTGGTACACACACTAGGATCGCCTTTCTTAAGCACGGGACATAGGACACTCAGATTCCAATCATCGGGCATGCATTCCCTGAGCCAAATCGTGTTTATGAGCTGGTGCATGCATGTTACCAGGTCATCGCCGCAGTCCATCGGCTCCCGCAGCTTTATTATTTTTAAGCCGGGCAATTGCCGTGCTGATCTCGTTTTGGCTCGGTGGTGGACAATCTACTCCATCGTCGATGATTGGTGCGATTCCGTCACTTATGCTGCCTTCGGGAACGAGAAGAGATTGAAAGTGTTCCCTCCATATTTGCAGCACACTCTGAGTGTCCGTGACCAGATTTCCGTCTCTGTCCTTACAGGTGGGGATCCCTGTTCCAAAACCTTTACTTTTTACCTTTTGGTAGAACTTTCGGGCCTCACCTCTATCCCTGTAGTTTTCGATATCCTGGCTCTCTCTTTTCTTCCACAGACGCTTTTTCCGTCTGAACAGGCGTTTCATCTCCCTCCTTTTCTCTTTATAACGCTCCGTCACCGCACGCGTCGCCATTGGCTGCAGTTTTGCCTTGTATGCAGCATTCATTTCCTCAGACATTTCGCGACATTCGTCATCGTACCAGGGCTTGTCTGAGCGTGGTTTTTCATATCCCAGTACGGTTGTTGCGGCAGTGGTCATAGAATTCGCAATATGCTGCCACTGCATGTCGGGAACATCAGAACTAGGGGGATTTGTATGGAGTAATTGAGAGAGTTGGTTGGAGTAGGCATTGGCTATCTCAGTGGTCTGCGGCTTTTTGATGTCTAGCTTCCTTTGCGTTTGATCAAGAGTGTTTTTAGCTCTACTTAATCGTGTGCGTACCTTAGCTGCAACTAGGTGGTGATCCGAGTCGATATTTGCACCGCGCATCACACGCACGTCCATAACGCTTGAGACATGCCTTCCATCAATTACCACGTGATCAATCTGATTTCTTGTATTTTGATCGGGAGATATCCAGGTTGCCTTGTGGATATCTTTATGCGGGAATCTGGTTCCACTCACAACCATGTTTCTTGCCGACGCGAAACTTACCAGTCTGAATCCGTTATCGGAGGTGTTGTTGTGTAGACTGAATTTTCCGACTGCTGAACCAAGAGCATCTTCCCTTCCTATTTTAGCATTAAAATCTCCCAGAACAATTTTAATGTCATGTGCAGGGCAGCGGTCATATATATCCTCCAGGCGCTCATAGAATGCATCTTTGATGTCATCGTCTTTGTCTTCCGTCGGGGCGTGTACACAAATCAGCGTAATGTTAAAATATTTCGCCCGGATGCGAATGGTGGCTATACGGTCATTTACAGGGTTAAACCGCGAGACCAGGTGTCGAAGTCTCTTGCCGACTATGAAACCACATCCAAATTCGTGTCTTTCTGCATGGCAGCTGTAAAAGATGTCACAGTTCTTCCGTCGTGTGCATCCCTGTCCCGTCCATCTCATTTCCTGTATGGCGGTGATGTCAGCCTTGTATTTGTCGAAGACATCCGCCAGTTGGATAGAGGCACCATCTCTGTATAGAGTTCGGACATTCCAGGTGCATATCCTTAAATCATGGTCCTTATATCGTTTGCGGGGGTCGTCAACATTTGGGGGGGTTCTTGTTTTTCGTTTTCTTCGTGTTTTCATAATAAATTTTTGTTTAAGGAGAGTGGCTTATTAGGCCACCGCTCCCGATCTTAGTTTCTTGGGGCTGCCAAAGCCACTAGAGAGCCTGTGTTGAGTTTCAGTAACTTCTGTTACCAAGTTCCTAAGACGCATGGGTGGTAGCATGCCGATTAGGTTACTCAACATTTCGCCTTCTAACTCTAGCTAACTTCAAAGCGGTTGCTTTAAAGTCATTGCCCAGGGAATACTTGGTCTAAGACCGGAAGTAGTTAGCTGCTTGGACAGTGCCACAAAGGAATCGATTCTGGTCACTCCCAAGTGAGTGACAATCAGTAACTTTCAGCCTCTGGGCAAAGTCCCAGAAGAAGTACTTATTTTTGTACAAAAAAAATTTAAATTTTGGCCGTATGAAAATTTTCGAAGATTTTGTTTAAAAATTCATCTAACTTTGGCCTCGATTGAGGAAATGTTTTAAATAATAATTTAAGAAATAATCCACATAACATAACATACATAACTATATTTTCATTACCAAATAAAGACAAATAATTACAAAAATATATTCAGAAATGTGTTTTCTTTCGCTGTATTATTTTGTTTGATTGTCGTGAATCACGTTTTTATTTGTGAAATGCTTAAAACAGGATAATAAATGTTCTTAAAAGCGCAAAACTTTCCTTTGAGCAAAAAAAAAATATTCATAATTGAGAGCGAAGAAAATTTCTGTTTTAGCTCATTCATTTTTCAACCGATTCTTATAAACTTACCTATTTTAGAAAGCTACTTTAATATAGCATAATACAAAAATAAAAAATATACATTGCGCTGCTTCATGATCAACTGAGAGCGTTGGGAAAATGAGAATTCGCAATTTTTTTTCGGGGTTGTTTTGCTTAAACAGCCGCCGTTTCACTATTTTTTAGCCGATTTTCAAAATTCTTTTTTTTAACAAAAGGTGAAAGTCACAGCTTTACAACAGATGTAAGCTTTTGAAAATCGATTTACAAAGAGAAGACTTATGAATTTTGGAACTTGTAATTTTAGGAATATCGTCATTTCACTTAATTTGGTATAAAAACATTACTTAACGAAGTGACCGAGAAAAACTAAAAGTATCACTTTACTCTATGGACTCCAGTCTAACAGAAATGCTACATGAGAACCCCTGTATATTTTTTTCCTTTACATTTGTATCACTGTGTTATCTTCGGCTATACCGAAGCTCAGATACTCTTTACTATGATAAAACTAGTACGACAGAAACTTTTAGATGCCATGGCTAAGTTTGTGATGCTGGTACGATGATAGCGGGATGAAACTTACTATCACGAAGTCATCGGTGAAGATATACAATAGTCTGACAGAGCGATGGTATGTCCTTTAACATCCTTACGAAAAGCTGTTATAAAGACAATAAGTACTAACTTTTTAAATTTTGTTTCTCCTGTATTATTAATCGATTAAATTCAACGACTTTATCTTGAGGTGGTGCATTTTCCTGTTAGTAGATAGTTATTTTAAACAAAGCTTTTAGAAAGCTCTAAAGATCGTGTGTTTATCTTTTTATTCGCCTTATTGCACGTGCTCTTTTGTAAAAAATCAAATTCTGAAAATTCAGATTAGACACAACAAATTGTTCTTTTTGACTTAATTAAGTATAAATTCTTCTTCGTTTCGTTCTAATTTTATATAAGTAATATTATTTATATAATAACATTTAAAATAAATTTTTATTTGTAGCTGTTACATTGTTTTTTAAAAAAATCAAGTATACTGCGCCACCTGAAAATGTTAGCTTACAAAGCTAAAATTTTGTACTAACACATTTAAGACTATGGGTCTTCGATTGATAATACAGGAAAGCCCAAAATAAAAACATAAATTCACCACCCTAATACGTATTATTATTAGAACTCTTAACAGATATACACTGGAGAGCGGAAAATTATACGCTCCACTGTATTTCGATGCAGATGTACTTAAGGGGTCATAATCCAAAAAACGAAAATTCGGGATGAAAGAGAATCAAAAACTACATTTTTACATCCAACAAAAACAAAATTGTATTTAGTTAAGTTTATGTATTTTGCATTTCTTTGCATTTTAGGGTGATCATGAAATTATACGCAGTGGTTTTGAACTAAACGCCATTGCAACGGTAGCAACAACGAGAATTCATGTGTGAATCGAAATTGACATCCAAAAATATGTTTTTTGGGTTGATTTTTTATGGATTTACCCATACGTGCAATCTAAGTCTTCCTGCAATCGATGTATATTATTACAAGATTGCCAACCTCTGATTAAAGCTTAGTATGGCACTATAATTGATTCTTTGTCAGAATATTATAAATTGTTGCTCTTTACCATAAGTGTATATTACTTAATTGTTGGCATTCTCAAATTTTGTGTGTTTGTCTTTTCAAGCAAGAAACTAACTCAAACACACCACCGTTCAAAAAAAATACAATATCACTCATACTTGTCTGTCGTCATTATACATGAAATAATCTATTATACGCAAATAGTATGCGCCGTATCTCACTACATCGGGTTAGTAAGGTTATACATTAGACCGTATCGCAAAAAAAAAGTTATCGGTACACCAGCGAATATGAAACATTGTTCCAAGGACATTTCAAAAAAATTTTTTTTTATTTTTTTTGCCGAACGTAGGGGTCGCCTTTTTAGTTTTTTCGTTATATCTTCCATATTAACAGTCTGATCTTAAAGCTTGATAAAGCGAATTTTTTGTCTCAGCGAGGCCAATATTTTTGCTCTTAGGTCCATTGACCTCAAGTGTACCGTTCTAGTACTTACCCCCCAAATCTAATTTCCTACCACCCTAATGTGACACCCTAATGATAGAAATTTATAGCTCGCAAAAAACCATAAAACTTTTGCGAAGAAAGTATCTCGATAAATACAGCACAACTATCTAAAAAATGCTTTTATAAATTCATTGTTGCCGATCGTAGGGGTCACCTTTTTAACTTTGTAATAGCTTCAGTATTTACATTCAGATATTAAAGTATGATATATCGATGTGTTTGTCTGTGGCATACCAATTTTTTTAATTCAAAAGTCTTTGACCTGAAGTAACCTTTACATCATACCTCAAATTACACAACAAGGAATTAGCAACAAAAAGCAAAGTAAAATAATAGAAATTTTAGTCGATCATACCTCGACGTGATTTAAGTTGGCTATATTTTTGACGGCTCTCGGGCTTAGATAAAATGTGGCCCATGCATTGCTTGTCGGTGACCGCCATGGCAGATTCATGTACTACATGAACAAAACCCTCGGCGAAGTATGAGTCACTTTTGAAGTTTATAAACTTAACAACTTGTGGACCGAATATTTGACGAATGCATCCAGTGGCATCCATATAGCCATCTAAACGCACTATCGCATCCGTTATCATCGATAACAAAACATTTTAAGGGTGGACAAATTTTGTTAGTAGTAAAGGTAATTTGAGATCAAAGACTTTTGAATTAAAAAAATTGGTCTGCCAGAGACAAACACATCGATATATCATACTTTAATATCTGAATGTAAATACTGAAGCTATGACAAATTTAAAAAGGTCACCCCTACGATCGGCAATAATGAATTTATAAAAGCATTTTTTAGATAGTTGTGCTGTATTTATCGAGATACTTTCTTCGCAAAAGTTTTATGGTTTTTTGCGAGCTATAAATTGCTATCATTAGGGTGTCACATTAGGGTGGTAGGAAATTAGATTTGGGGGGTAAGCACTAGAACGGTACACTTGAGGTCAATGGACCTAAGAGCAAAAATATTGGCCTCGCTGAGGCAAAAAATTCGCTGTATCAAGCTTTAAGATCGGACTGTTAATATGGAAGATATAACGAAAAAACTAAAAAGGCGACCCCTACGTTCGGCAAAAAAAATAAAAAATTTTTTTTTTGAAATGTCCCTGGAACAATGTTTCATATTCGCTGGTGTACGGAGAACTTTTTTTTGTGTGCCTGTAAGGTGATACGGTCTATTATACATGCATGTGTTTATGTAAGTAATTAACAAACTTGTCGATAATAAAACTTTTTTTATCAGATATTCTAAAACAGAAAGGTAAACGATTTCCACATAATATACTGGAAGAATTTATTTAGTTGCATTTAGCATTTTTTGTCCCGTTTTTTTAGAGTTTTCGTAGAGCGATAGAACTTAACATACAAGCAATTCATTAGTTTTCAAAAGGTACGAGCGACTCAGAAATAAGCGTGTCTGTAAAAACGTTGGGATTGCACATGTTAAAAAGCTATTTCAACGAAAGCTATTGAAAACGTATGACAAGGAAACGCTAACAAATCAGACAATTTTCGATTGCGAATTTTTTGTGGAAGTAAATTTTGTCGAACATCAATGTAATGCACGTTTTAACAAGATATCTCTTTGTCCACAAGTTAAATTATTATTACGGATTTTTATCCACTGTACACCATTTATATGACCAGTTATGACCGGAAGTACTACCGGAAAAATGCACTAAAAAACGTGTTTTATGCGCATAAAATATGCGAGTGCCACATAATCCCAAAAATCAAAATCCCCAAACACAAAATCCCCACACTTTTTTGGCGACAGTGTCACAAAATCCCCACCCTACATTTTGGTGTGGTTCGGTTTCTTTTAGCGACAATTTTCCGCACACTCAAAACTCAATTGAAGCTTATAGATTCAAAACTATTGTAGGAGAAAAAAATGCGGCGTTTATGAAATAATTAAAGAGTTAGGGAAAGAATTTATAGAAATAAAAACAAACATAGCCAAAATACACTCAGGCATAGGTATAAGAAAAAATTAAAAAAATGTGGACCGTCTCAAGAAAATTTAAAAAGTTGTTGAATCTCGAGCTAATTTGGAAAAATTAACTTATTTCGCATCCATATTGCATAATATTTCACGTTGCAATTAATATCTTAATGTATGAAATGTTGTAAATGTATTTTGTTTAAACTGTAAATATTGTTATTTTTCATTTATTATTAATGCAAGTGTCCTCAATGAAATAAATTAATAAATCTATAATATAAAAATAAGTCGCTGAATGTGTTGCTAAGCGCAAAACTCGAGAACGGTTGGACCGATTTGGCTCAATTTTTTTTCAGTTATTCGTAATTGCCAGGAGTAGGTTTTTACGAAAGAAAATTTTGGGAAAATCTTCCGGAAAAGTCAGAAAATTGGAAAAATAAAAAATTTCTTTTTTGTATGGAATTTTGTGTGCAATTGTTACAGAATGGCTTTTTAAATAGAAAAAAGGAAAATTTTTGTTGAAAAATGCTGAAAATTCCGGAAAAATTTGAAAAATTTAAATCTTTTTATTTACAAAATTTTGCATATTATCGTGTGACTTTATAGTTTTGGACGATGTAACAGTGAAAAATTTCGGATAATTCTCGGTGGAAAACTCGGAAAATTCAGGAAAAACTCGAAAAATTTGGATTTTTTCGGAAACATTTTGCACCGCAAATTGAATTTTTGTTTTACATTTTGTGTGTAATTGTTTCGTTGTGGCTTTTCGGTTGGAAAAATAGAAAATTTTGTAAGTTATTGTAAGTTTTGATAATTTTGAATGATGTAAATGTGAAAAATTCGGATAATTATTCCGAAATGACTTTTCGAATGGAAAATTAGAAAATTCTTGGTGGAAAACTCGGAAAATTCCGGAAAAAAATCGACAATTTTTAATTTTTTCGACGAAATTTTTCATTGTATCTTTTGATTTGATGATTTTAGACGACGTAAAGATGAAAAATACGTTATGATTCTTCAAAAATTTCGGAATATTGTGAAATTTATTATGTTAAAATATTAAATGCAAAATGGTAGAAAAATTTTAAAATCTTCTGCATAAGCATAATGCATTGGTCCGATTGTTCAAAACCACATTGAATACAATGCATTATGACGTCCACAAAATCATTATCAGAGCAGACAAGAGACCCTCTGGATGTCATGTAAGACAACTCAGTAAGACAAACAGTCTTCATTGTTTGTTTTTACGCCGGAAACAAATCGGAAAACATTGTATATCAGATCGCTCTTCACAAATTTCGATTAAATTCAAGTTAATCAGATTAAAACTTGAACTATCTGTGTTTTACTATTATATAAAGGCGTTACCTTAGGAGCGAGAGAAAGTTTGCCGGGTCCAAAGTTGTATGGCAGAACAACGTTTGCCGGGTCAGCTAGTATATAAATAAAAAAAAATCTGTTTTTTAATATGGTTGCAAGATCTAATAAAAAATCTTCCCTGAAGATGCTGGAAAGAATCCCAGCGATACGTCGGATGCATAAATGTTAAAAATAATCTTTGACATAAAAATTACCTTAAAAGCCCGATAACAATTGATATTTTAAAAAGTAATTTAATTTCAATACCTACATTTGTGAATTTATAATTTAAATTTTTTGAGTTTTTATTTCAGAAATAATTTTAAACATAAAATTATCAATTTCTGTGTGATAAACATTCAAATTATGTTGAAAGTCGCGGCGATGTTTGGGGATTTTGATTTTGGGGATAACGTGGTACACCCATAAAATATACACTAAAAATATTGAAATATGCTCTTTAAATCGACAAATATGTCCTTACAAATTAAAATCACGCAAAATTTATTTATAAGGATTTTAAATATTTTTAATTCATATCAAAAAAACAGAGCTTAAAAATTCAAAATAAAATAACTTTTTAAACAACAATATTATTTTGTTTTCAGTCTTTTTTTAAAGTATTTTTTGGTAAAAGTAGTAGTAAAGCAGTAAAATACAATAAAAATTAGTATAAAATTTAATTTCATTACATATCTCTACCTACTTTTTATCGTATGATGTATTTCTGTTTTATTATTTAACAATTTTTGTCATATATCGCAAACTTTAAATTCTATGCTCCATTTAACTATCTACTGGTTATGCACAGAGTGGACAATTATCGCTCTTATGCATTATTTAGTGATACTAAAATAACTATCGCTGTTAATGGTCGGTTATATAACAATTTACAAACAGACAATGGATATTGGATAGTTGACGTCCAGAGTTTTGATGGCGTCGTCACACAGCCGATCAATTGACGAGTAATAACTCTTTTCCAAGTCTGCTGTAGGTAGTAAAAATGTCTCATTTCAAAAACGTGACAAATTCCCATATACGATACTTACTAACTTCAAATCGATATTAAATTATTATGGCATGCAACGAGACAAAACGAATGAAACAGAACTTCTTTTTGGGGATACTTTCACGTGCAGTTGTCAGAATTGAGTCCCAAATCAATTCGGTTTAATTACGTTATAATAGTGGACAAAATATTAGAACATCGTAACTGTTGCCTCACTCCTTCTGGTACCTCTCATACAAATTGCCTTAATAAATTGGCACTGCAAGAGAACTGACGGTCAAGTATTCCTGGTATAATCTTCCTCCGTCAGTCTACGCAATTTTATTGAATATGCATTAGTTCGGATTGGAAAGTTTTCTAAAGAAGCTGCTGATTTAAGAAACAAGGACGTTAAAATGTATCAAATCCATTATACATGAAAGAATTCACTGGTCGCAACAAACACGGACTTGCTTAACCGATTACACTGTGACACAAAATTGAACTTTTCAAATCGGAATGGAATGAAACCAAAGGCAAATGAAAGTTGACATTTTGCAAAACAAAACCCTCAAGCGATTTTTTAAGTTTAGTGCGAAATTTTTTTTTACACGCACTAAAAATTGGTGACTTTTGATCGCTGGCTAACAAGAAATAAATCATTATTATCCGTCCCCGCGGGTACAACCGTAAATTAAGAAATTTGGATTGCAAGCTTCTATCCTCTATGAGGAGATTCTGTTCTAAGATGGGCATGCTCGGACAAAAACTTCTCCCATCTCCCATACAAACTCCCACTTTTTTGGGATGTCCGTCTATTTGTCCTCGCGATTACAGCCGTAAATTAAGAAATATCGAGCTGAAATTTGGTATGCGACCTTCCAAACTCTTAGAGAATGTTAAGTTCTAAGGTGAACAAGATCAGACAAAAACTCCTCACAACCCAAAAAGAGGGGAGTTCGCATTGGATGTGGGAGAAGTTTTTGTCCCAACATGCTCATCTAAGAACTTAACTTTTTTGTTATGAGTGACGTAACCTTCATTTGCTTTTAGTTTCATCCCATTCCGATTTTGGTTGTTGCACAACCAAATTTGACGTCGGAGTTAAAAATTATCTATGGTGGAAATGCAGCCTTTGTGAAGCCAAAAACTACGGTGTACTTTTTTTTCTCTATCGGATTTCAAATGACGTCACAGCGCAGAAAAAACTAAATGGGTTGTTTTCAGAATGCGCGAAAAAAAATTTTTTTTATGGTCTAGAATCGTCGCTGCAAAAGGTTTAAACAAAAAGAATCTAAAACAAGAATAAACTATTCTCTCACCGATGAGCGTATTAAAAGGAGTTTCCAATATTTAAGGCCGAGAACCGTTAAAAATAAAATAATGTGGAAAACGAGGTGGAAGTGAACCTTGGTGTAATTAGTTGATAAAAATCATATATTTTGATATTTTGTTATACGTGCACATTAGGTCTGGTAAATTTTTTTTCGCAAATATCGTATACCAGAATCGGAATCTGCGATGAATTCTAAGATAATTTACCAAGAAACTATGTTTTTAACATCAATTCCTAGCTCTCCCTGAGAAGCATAAAGATTTCAGGTACAGGTATTTTTTTTAGTTTTTAAATGAGCAAAACTCGAAAACTTGAGATATCATTTTGTGAAACCTTCTGCTAAAGCAAATCTATGAAAAAATTTTGGCCTTTACAAGTTGGCATACAGAAATTAAGTTTTAAATTTTTTTTTAAGTTTTGCCTTTGGCGGAAGAGCAGAATAAGGCGCGGGAGCCCAAACAACGTCAAAAATATACCATTCCCTTCGTCTTGGTCTCCAAACATCGGAATGGAAGGTCCAATTGGAGCCAGGGCCCATCTATTTTCTCCAGTTTGTTGATTGTCGTCGTTTAAAAAGTAAAAAAAAAAATTGGGGCAATCTGCAAAATTTAAAAATATTGATATTTGCAAAAAAGGATCACCCGGTTATATGATCGCCTACTACTCAGTTTTAGGTAACCGCTTATCTTACAAATCCCGTTTTTTCAGGAGAGCTAAAATACGAAATGAATCGTAAAACTTGAATTACTTGACGATTTTTTAACCGAAATTGTGCACTTTTTATATAAAACAATACAAAAAGGGGCATTCTAATAAAATATTGGATAGAAACATATTCAAACATAAAAAATAGTTATAAAAACCCAAAAAGTTTTAGGTTTCGAGGCAAAAATAAACAGGTATGTCAAATTATCTTAAAAATATATATATCGCAGGAATGGTTAAGATTTTGAGGGTAAAAACCACAGTATTATACCTATCAACATTATTTAACTGTATATCACCATTAAAATTGTGTTTTCCTATAAATATCGCCTAGTCAAATTATCGCAGACGTTCAGATTTGTCATTTATAGGTGTTGTCATTTAGTGAAGCATGCTAACATAAATAATGAAATATCACTATACATATTTGAAAGATCAATTTAACCCAGTTGTTGTATGCAATGGAATTGTTTTTTGTTTTCAAAACGCACAATTCATGTTTTTGCATTCATACAGTTTAAACAAAAGTTTTATTAATTAGATGATTAATGTTAAGTGTTTTTACGCCACTTTTGGTTTAATTGAACATGTTATTAGTAGCTAAACAGCAATATACCTAATTGCTACGCAAGACAAAGGGAAACCTTGTGATATACATATAATTTAACCTCTGGTATTCATAATTCACTTAAATGTGCGATATAGCGGAACCTATCTGGTACCGTTTGAAATGCAACATGCTACAGAATAGTAGGACTTGTACCAAGCAATGTAATAAATGGAGTAATGCTCCATTACTTATCCTAGAACACGAATTAAGAACATATTACCATCCAAATTATCGTGCTGCAAGTAATTCATACAGACGGGAACGGCACAATCTTTCAAAAAGTTATGAGACAAATTTCGTACCGGGGGATCCAACTGTGTTGTACATTTTATTTCGTGTCAAATAATATACAACTGCGTTGGATAGAAAAAGTCGATGTTGATTGGATCAAAACTGGTAATGGTGCACAAATTGACTTCTATACTCAACTATCTGTTTATGCAAAATTCGATCTGCCTCCAAAGTGATTGACGCCAAATACTAAGGTAAATACAATAGTAAAATAATATGGCCGCTGGAACGTTTTATTGTTAAAGAGTGTTAAACTTCAACATAAGGATATACCCGTTGGATTTATTTAGCATATATAATGAATAAAGGCACGGGCCAGCTGTGGCATGATGGTTAGAACACGCGACTACCATGCAGAAGATCTATGTTTCGGTTCCTGTCACTTATATTTTTATTTCATCGCCGGCCCCCTGTCGATAGCAACTTCGCAGTATAGTGTCGGGTCAATCGGAATATATACATTAGGCCAAGGCCGTAGCCAGGGGGTGGCCATGGGGGCCAAAGCCCTCCCCCCGAAATTGTTCAACTCAAATCAAAATTTTATTTTGCTTAAATGTAAAACCAAATTATACAATATTTATTTCAACATATAGATTAAACAATATGTCACACTTTATTTAAAATTAAATGTATACCATTGCAAAGTTTTATTTTATGTTGTTGAATAATTGACCAAAATCAACTAACTTTCTAGTACCAGTCTTTTTCTAAAGAAAAAGAAGCAACAACCAACTCAATTTGAGTTAAAATTTTACTTATTTTTATTTTTTTTTTTAATTTATTGAATTGAATTCAGTTTTAGAGGTTCAAGTAGAAAATTATGAGATAAAATTATATAATATATGTATTTAAACTCGATATAATTGAGCAATTCCATGGAAAGCGATCACATAAAAAATAATTTTCTTCCTAATTTGTCAGTCATCTATTTAATTTTTTCTCAAGAAGTTGAAGAGACACCATCATGAAACTTATTGGGCGTTCAAGAACCATATTATCTACTACAGGGATAAAATGAAAAAATTCGAATTAGGATTTTTTTTAAATAGTTTTAATTTTTAATTTTAACATTAAAAAAATACAAAATCGTCTAATTTGTTTGACTTTCAGCAAGCAATTACTAAAAATTTTTGAATTTCGTCAATACAGATCTAATTCTGATTTTTTTTTTTAAATTAGTAATTCTTTTTCTGCGTACTTTAAAGGTGTTCCTTATATGGTATTTTTAGGGATTTCGTTATGAAAAAGATAGAAAGTAGACACAGTGTGTAATCGGTTTTAAAGCCTGATATCTCGGCAACGGAAAAGATATTGAAAATGTGCACATATACTTTTTTTGTAGATTTTGACTAGATATATGCTAAATTGTTAATTGTTACTTAATAATAAAATTTAAAAATTCTTTATTATTGTTTTTTATAAATACCCAAACTTTGGCATTAAATATCTCGACAACTATAAGAGATAATACATATCCAAACGTATACTTTTATATGTCTTCACTTCACCTATTTAACAGTGTATTACTAGTTCATATGTCTACAACATAAAAATATTCAGCGGCGATAAACTGATTTGAAAACTAAATCAAACTTAATCTCTTTGCGGCACACTCTAATGCCAATCGTTGCAAAATTTCGCACAATATATACGAAATTTTGTAAATTACAAACGTGAGGTGGAGCTCGATGTCCAACTCCGCTACTACTATCTTTTTTAACGAAATTTCCAAAAATACCATATAAGAAACACCTTAATATACATATTTGATAATATGTGAAAAATTTATTATTTTTTTGTTTCAATTGGTTTTGGGCCCCTCCGAAATTAAATCCTGGCCACGGCCCTGCATTAGGCATATAACTTTTTACACTATTTGCAAATAGGAAAAATGGCATAGCATAGTCGAATAGAGCATTAAAAAGTATGAACTCCCCTTATTTATTTTTTTTTCGAAATTCCAAAAAAGTTTCCGCACCAAACGCAATTACTTTTTTTTCAGATCATATAGCCATTCAAGGTTTTCCTACGAAGGTTACGTCATCCCAGCAGCTGTTTTTGACGTTTTGCTTTGTTGTTTTATTTCTTCACAAAACTGTCATAGTGATTTTAATTACAGAGTTGCCAACTCGCAGCAATACATACATATAGAGGTGGCAGCCCAGTTCTCTTTGACGTTTGTCACGAACGACGTCATCTAACCTTGGTTTTCTGATCATACTTTAAACAAAAATAATTTCGCCATACTATCTGGTTTTACAAAAGCAAATAAATGTTTTCTCAGATATTGGGTCAAAAAACCATCAGATATTCAGGAAGTTCAGCGGAGCAACACCTGCACAGAGCGTGCAATTAAAATTATGCAAGACATTTTGCCATTTTGTAAACCATCACATACTTTAAACTTAAAATTTATTTCATATAACAGTTGAAAATATTAAAAACAAAAATCTGACGGTCATATTCATTACTTGTACAATATTTTCCACCACGTAGTGGTATGCCAAATATTTTGTCAAAATTCGTTATATGCCTAATATACATATTAGGGCGTTTCACTAAAAAAATTTTGCAACTCTTGAAGCGGAATATTACAGCTTGTGATCTATAAGAATTTCGAAAATTTTTTGGGATTTTTTTTCTTAGCAAGGATCCGATCCCACGACAAAAAAATTATAGGTGTGAAAAATTATTATATTATGGACCACTTTGATAGTCTTAAAAGTGAAAAATTATTTTTCCTAGATTTTAAACCTCGATAACTTGAGGATGTAAAATGCGTTAGAAAGATAATTTAGATACCTTTATTTTGGTATATATAAGTTTATATCTTACTTGTGAAAAATGTTGCAAAAAATAAAAAATAGACAAAAAAAGATATTTTTTATTTTTAAATTTACACTATTTGAATTTTAAAATATTTGAAATAGGCCCTTTTTAAAATGTAACAAAATTCATAATGCATAATTTTGTAACCTCAAACAGTAAAAGGGTTTTTGATGAATTAAAGTTGCCCACTTCCTTTTTTCGAAAGATACACTTTTATGGGAAAATGATGATGATTTTGTTTCTTCAAAGAAAAAGCTAGAAAAACTATGTGTTGTGAGTGATTTATCAGAACTTTTCAAAACTTATTGTTTAGAGTTGATAACAATCAAAAAATTATATCTAATGTTAACAAAAATGTTATTGAAAAAGCTCTTAAGAAACCAATTTGAAAATACTTCCACAGTTGTTCCACATTTAGTGGTTAATGTATTGTAATTTTAGATACAAATTTACTTTTTAATTTTAATTTGTTCATTAAATATGTTGATTTTGTTTATTTAATATCTTTTTTATTTTGTATGGGAATACAAATATATTGATGATATTTTTGATATTTTTATTAAAGCAATGTATTTTAGAAGTTTTTTTTTTACTTAACCAAGAACGAAACATAATGAAATTCTTTTAATTTTCATAAAATTTGATAAATAAAAAAAAAATTCTCAAACTTTAATTTTTTCTTATATTTTTCCAACAAGTAAACATAAATCTAAAGACCTTTCCAACACATTTTACATCTTGAAAAAATGTTGAAAACTTTTCAAGTTATCGAGGTTTGAAATCTAGGAAAAATAATTTTTCACTTTTAAGACTATCAAAGTGGTCCATAATATAATAATTTTTCACACCAATAATTTTTTGTCGTGGGATCGAATCCATAAGAAGAGAATTGTTTAGTTGTATGAACAAAAAGCACCAGAAAAAAAATAATATAAAATTTTTTTCTCCATAACCTCATTTTTTTGATAAAATCTATTTCAGCGACACCATACCATCTTCAAAAAATCCAAACATTTTTTCGAAATTCTTTTAGATCACAAGCCTTAATATTTCGCTTCAAGAGTTGCAAAAATCGCACAAAACGCGTTTGATGAAACGCCCTAATACATATGCATGCAAACGAAGTATGTTGTATGTGAGCCCTTCCTTATTAGCATACCGGTCAGTTTGTGTGGCCTGCGGATTATTTGCATAGTTTTAATAAATAAACACAATTTCATAAATATTTTCATGCTTTCATAATTCTACAAAATATAAGAAACACTCACAACACCTCAGCTACATACACACATGGATACATACATACGTACATGCATTCATTCCCAGCGGCGAAATTAGCAAGGCCTCTTCAAGCAGGCATGCGAAAAGGCCTTCTGAGACATGAAAACGTCATTTCGTCAAGGCCTTGTTATCACGTGGCTGAAAACACCCCTTCTCCTTGGCCCAAGCGGCGAAATTGGCAAGGCCTCTGCAGGCCTTCTGAGACATTCAAATGTCATGTCTTCAAGGCCTTGTTTTTACAAGACTGAAAACAGGCCTTTTCCTTCCATTCTGAAATATCCTGAGCACATGTTAACTCCATTCTTTCTGGTGAAGGCCTTCTTTGAGAAGGAAGAATCAACGTTTTCGATGATTTGTTATTTCACCGTCCCCCTTCTCATAGAAGGCATGAAACAAAAAGGCAAAGAGGAAGGCGTTCGTGTGTTTTTCTTAAAATATCTTATGATTAGTTTCAGTCAAATAATTCGATTGCATCATCATAGGCTAGATGGTAGCATGGTTGAAAATAAACTTAACAATTTGAGGGTGAGCAACTGCTATTTTTTCTTTATTTTCCAAGTCATTTTTTTATGTGTATGCAGGCCTTCCATCAGGCCTTCTGAATGGAAGGCCTTGCCTCCCAATGACACCCCATGTTATTTGGAAAGGAAGAGGGAATACAGAGCGCAGGCCTACTGACTGCTTTTGAAGGCGTTCCATAAGTCCTTCTAGGTCCTTCCTTTCGCCGCTGGGTTATTATAATTATCGAGGAACGCAATTTTTATATCGCATACGTAAATCACATATTTAAAGATTTTTTCTTCAACTGTTTGAATAACTTAACCATTTGTTAATCGATTTTAACAAACAAATATGCGTTTTAATCGTGTAAACTTGTACTTTCTGAATAAACTAATAAACATTGGGAAGGCCTTCTTCGAATTTACAAAATAGTGAAGAAAAAAATTCAAATAGTCTCCGATTTCAGGGCAAAAACAGACAGATATGACAAGTTAACTATATATATATATATATACTAATCAAATTAATTTTATTAAAAAAATAAAGATTTCTTAACGGTTTTGAAAAAAAAAATCTAAGACCTTTCCAAAGATACATACATTTATAAAGATAACTTGTCACATCTGTCTGTTTTTGCTTGAAAACGTAAACTTTTGTAATTTTGTCACTATTTTTTAAGTCTGAAGGAATTATTAACCACTATTTTTTTAAGATACCCTAATTTTTCTATTTTATTCTGAAAGTGAATGATATAAAGCAACGTGGCAATAATATTACCACGAAGAGGCACTGGTGCTTAAAAAACTGTAAATTGTAGTCAGCTGATTGAATTTATCTGTACGGAGAATAAAAATAATAATTGACAAAATGGAATCGAATCATTTTTTGTGAAAACCAAACTTCTTTAACCTGTTATTTTTCTTTTGGGAAAAAATAGAAAACGGCCGTTATAAGTTCTGTTCTTAACGTTTTCTATAACACCAAACGATTTTAGTATTAAAAAAAAACATAATTTAATTTAACAAATTTTTTATTAACATTTTGCTTTAAAAGATAAAACATTAGTCCCATGACGACCGCCATTTTTTGTAATGGACGTGAACGTTATTTTGGTAATAATGCCAAATATTTTTTATGGTGAACCTTACAATTTGCTAACATCAGTCGGGTGAAATTTTGGAAAATCCAATTCTCTTAACCCAATCCAACCAAGTCCCTGCAGACGAGTAATAAAATATTTCAGAACGCTTTCGTAATTACAAATATCTTTAATTTACATTAGGAAAACGTTAAATTTTATTTCGATATGTATTTAACTGCTATCTAACAAATTTATAGTTGAACTACAAGATAAAGTTATTATGTATTCTTTATCGCTACAATTGTTTACAAAGTTAAATTTTTTTTCAATACGTTTCAATCACTTGTTGCCAAGAGAGATACGCGTAAATGTTGCTGTTTAATAAAGCATAATAACGTTTTAAAAGCCATTTTTACAAAACTTGTTTTTTCAGATTACGGTCCACGTGATCCTGGCACATCTTTTAAACACCAAATAAGCCAAATTTTTTCACTTTATCGCTCTTAAAATGTTCTAAAAAAGTGTTAGTCAGTGGTAGAACATTGTAAGTTCTTCCCAAAATGTCAAAATTGTTTTTCTTATTTTGCTCTTTAATCTGTATACTCTCATAATAAAACATAAAAAGTATTCTTTTAAAAAGTTTTTTGCGTTTTCTGAACAATTTGAATTTTATCGTTTAAAACGTTATTCGCGGCTGTGCTTCAAAACACGGCGGTCTGCTGTTATACGCACAGATCAGATGCAACAATCATATACAGCTTTTATCACACCAATATTGTTTACAGCCAAATGATGATGTAACATTATATGTATGCTGTGCTGCAACTAATGCCAAAGGTTGCCTAAATCATAAAATATTTTACATGACATTCTCACATTATAAGTTTTTGCACAGAGTCATTGTTTTGTGGGACAACAACTGATTTTGGACGACCTTCATAAATTTCGTCTTTGAGTGAAGGTCAACGGCGATGAAACTAGTAATAACTGCATTTCAAACTGTGTAATAATGGGGCTTTGTCGCAAAATGTTAAGGAACGTTTATGTTGAACATTGAAAATCATAACAAATTTTAATAAAGTTTTTTGTGACACACATCATTTTGAATTGATTTAACGTTCCGCATAAGGTTATGGTCCAAATTGTAAGACTTTACATAGGAAACATCAGCGATCACTTCATAACACTTGTTATGACTCAGAATATAAAATCCCAGTAGGAAGTATCGTCATACACGACTTTGTCGTTAACGCTATCCTCAAGACAAAATGTGAAAAATGTATGTACTTGTCGTCATAACACTCGGTAGACGACAAGCTGACCGACAAAATACTAATGTTGTCGTGCATCAAACAAAAAAGTTCAATGTAACAACATAAAATTGAAAAGAGGAAAGTAAAAGTAAAAAATGTTCAGTTTGTTGGAAACAGCAGTGCGTGAAGGTTAATGTATCGAACGTTTTCAATAAAACTACTTCAATTTGTTATTTTAAATTATTAGGCACTGGTAACGACAATTTTATCGACATTGTCGGTTAGTATATCGTGCATGATTGTGTGGGCGACATGTCGCTTATTTAGGCATCAACGACAATTTGACCGACATCGTCGCTCATCAGGTCGTGCATGACAAAGCGGACACTTGTATGAAAATTTCGTCGACGATTTGTATGGACGGTCCCCTAAATGTCATCAACGAGTTACTATGGTCATGCACCTATCCTTGGGGACGTCTTGCAGACACTTCCCACTGGGAAGTTATCTTTATAATTGAAAACATGAAAAGTCGATTTATGATACTTGATTGTGTTTGATGCACGACAACATTAGTATTTTGTCGGTCAGCTTGTCGTCAACCGAGTGTTTTGAAAACTTTTGACGACAAGTACATACATTTTTCACATTTTGTCTTGGGGGCAGCGTTGACGACAAAGTCGTGTATGACGGATCTTCCTACTGGGCAACCAAAATCAGGTATTCGAAACCCGAATTCTTGTAAAAAGGTATTTTTCGAATAAACCGGTTTTCTAAAAAATTCAAGTATTCAAACACTATAATAAATATTTTGAAATTTCACAAACAAAGTGACTAAATTCTTGTTTTACATTAAATGCACGTTTTAAATGAAGTTTATGCACATAAAAAAATGGTTTTAAAAATTTTAAATGAATTATTCTTGAAATAAAGGTCGTTTTGATATGGTTTAATCTTTCCCAAATATTGACGGTTTTTTCATATTTTAGATCAGATCCGCCTTTGCTTATAAAATGTTAGAAATTATTAATTTAATTTGAGATACTATCCTATTGTTCTTATTTGACCATAAAAATACAAAAGAAAAAATGATTTACATGGAAAGTATCTGCGAAATGTAACACAAGTATGAACACTAAGCAATTCGAAACGCTTAACTGTATTGTCGCCGTGGCCATGGAACACTGTCAAGATAGTTCTGGAGCTTTTTCAAATTTCCTTAGGAAATACGAAAATATCTACGGGAAATGGAATGTCAATTGTCTTAAAGTATCAGTTCAGATATTGGTGAAATTCGGAAGTGTCACCAAAATGGTTCTAAAGTGTAAAAGAAGTGTCAATTTGACTGATGTATAGTATTTCTCTGGCTTTGTATCTTCCCAACGTCGGTGTTTACTAGAATACATAACTTTTTTTTATAGTTTATAATAAGGATCATAGTACCAAACAAAAATATTTTTTACTTAAATATCTTTTGCAGGATTTTGGATGGGTCTTATGGAACTGACACAGGAAATCTTTTACGGAGTGGTCCTAAGCCAGGTACTGTAGAACAGATACAAGAGTGACACATATTATGACGTAGGATAGTAATTCACACCTCCAATGACTTAAAAAAAACTTAATTTCCCTTTACACCCCATAATTGAGATATGAAATAGCTTCTCGCGTTGTTGTGAATTAACACGCCAGAAGTTGAACCTGGGATCTCCCCCATAGTAGTCGCGTGTTCTAACTATCAGGCCACCTACAATGACAAAGCCATGTTAAAGAAACGTGTGCCCTTCATATATTTGAGTTAGATCTGGGACCGGTCCCTACCCACCAAGGAGAAGTCACAAGACTAGTTCTGTATTAGTTTGTTTTCAAGTAGGCTTTTTATTCCCTCACCCTACGGGTAGGAGAGTATATATCATTTGATAAGACCCTTTAGAAATCAAGTAATAATATCAATTCACCCAACGCTATCATCCCTAAATTCCGTATTTAGTGAAACTGTAGCAGGATAAAGTTTTTGAGAAAAAATTGGAAGTCCAGCCACACCCCATACAAATGTACTATTTCTCCCACTTTAGAGATGGAGTAATAATATCAATTCACTCAACGTGATCTTGCCGAAATTCAGCATTTGGTTAAGCTATCACATGATATCACATTTTAAAATTTTATATTTTACTGAGGGTGAGGGTATATGTAAGTCGGTTTCCCGACTGAAACTTTCTTACTGGTTTTTTTATCAATTTTGTTTCATTGATGCGAGTGTTGTGAACAAATCGCAGACATGCTTTAGAAGTCTGAAAAGCTGAGCAACATTCGCTATTTCGGACTCATAAAATTACACAATTTTTATATTGACTCCAGTATTATATACATATCATTAAGATATTCGAAAAGCATTTATTAATTATTTTTTGAGGCATCGATTAAATGGACCTTAGCCAGAAAATTATTTTAACTTTTTTGCAACCAAATTTTTCGTTTTTTTGAAAACACGTTGCAAAGATATTATGTACATTGAACAAAATATTTTATCAAATATAAAAACGTTTTCAATGCGTTTCGTGTGGAAACTATATGTGATACATAGATAACACTATGACACAAAATAAAACTTTTTAAAAAAAACCAGAACGTGACTACATAGGTTGAAAAGTCCAACCGGTGCTTAGTAAAACCCTAGCTCAGTTTGGCTAGATTGGCTACCAAAAATTTTTTTTGGCCCTTTAATTTTGTTGAAATACCGTGGATCCCTTAAAAAAAGGTGATATCAGTTTTTGGCCAACAGTTTGTACAGTTTTTAATCTAGCGCATTCTCTTTTGAGGCAAAGTTGTTGCTAATAGTCCGCATAAGAAATTGATATAATAAAATTTCCCAAAAAATTAGACTTCCCTCGTTTATTTTAAAAAAACTTCGATAAAAATTGTTATTTTTTCACTATCTATATATATAAAAATGGTGGCAAAAATGTATAGTAATTCATCAATTGAGAACGGTTGGACCGATTTTGCTGAAATTTTTTTTCAGTTGTTCGTAATTGCCAGGAGAAGGTTTATGTAAAAGAAAATTTTGGGAAATTCCTCCAGAAAAGCCGGAAAATTGCAAAAACCGAAAATTGCTTTTTTGTATGGAATTTTGTGTGCAATTGTTACGAATGGTTTTTCGAATGGAAAAATATACAATTTTTTTTGGAAAATTCGGAAAATTCCGGAAAAATTCGAAAAATACTATATTTCAATGAAATTTTGCTTTTTGTCGTACGATTTGATAGTTCTGAACGATGTAACTTGCGAAAAATTTCGTATAATTATTCCGAAACGACTTTTCGAATGGAAAAATAGATAAATTGTCGGTGGGAAACTCGGAAAATTCCGAAAAAAATCGGAAAATTAGATTTTTTTCGAAAATCGAAAATTAAATTTTTGTCGGTTTTCGAATGGAAAAATATAAAATTTTAGTTGGAAAATTATGGAAAATGCCAAAAAAAAATTATTTTTTTTATTCGAAAAAATTGTGCTTCTTATAGTATGTTTTGGTAATTTTGGGCGATGTAAATGTGAACAATTTCGAACAATTATGACTTTTCGAATGAAAAAATAGAAAAAACTGGAAATTTTGGAAAATTCCAGAAAAAATCGAAAGATTTGGATGCCTTCGACGAAATCTTCCATTTTATCGCTTGATTTAATGATTTCAGACGACGTAAAGGTGCAAAATTCGTTGTGTTGCTGAAAAATTTCGGATTATTGTGAAATATATATATATAAAAATAGTGTGAAAAATTTATAGTAATTTATCAAGAGAGATCGTTGGCCCAGTTTGCTCTATTTTTTTTCTATATTGGCAGGAATTTTTTATGCGCCAAAATTTTGGGAAAATCCTTAGGAAAAATTTGAAAGGAAATTTGAGTGCAATTGTTACGAAATGGCTTTTCGAATGCAAAAATAGAAAATTGTTTAGGGAAAAACTCGGAAAATTCCGGAAATGCGCAAAAAATTTGATTTTTTTATCGACGAAGTTTTGCAGTTTTCGTATGATTTGATGATTTTGATGTTGGTTGGAAAATTTAACGAGATAAATAATGTCTCTATATTTATAAAAAAATTGTGTTATAGTAATTCATATAGTAATATATCAATTGAGAACGGCTGGACCGATTTTGCTGAAATTTTTTTCAGTTGTTCGCAATTGCCAGGAGGTTTATGTGAGAGAAAATTTTGAGAAATTAGAATAACCGAAAATAGCTTTTTTGTGTGCAATAATTGCAAATGACTTTTCAAATGGAAAAATATAAAAAATTTGTTGGAAAATTCCAGAAAAATTAGAAAATTTTTAATTTTTTATTCGACGAAATTTAGCTTTTTGTCGTATGATTTGATAGTTTTGGACGATATTACTGCGAACAATTTTAGATTATTATTCCGACATGACTTTCTGAATGAAAAAATAGATAAATTCTTGGTGGAAAACTCGAAAAATTTGGATTTTTCGAATAGGTCATGGTTGTGTTTAGGGAGAATTATTTACTAGACTAATGCCTCCTATTATACAATCAAACTTTGCACGACGTACGCGTCGTTCTATAATTAGTCAGAACGTCCGTAATAATCAAACGCAAAAGGAACGTGCCAAAAAAATGAATGAAGACGTGCCCATATTGCACAGTTTCGCGCTGTACAATCACCACCTCAAATTTGACAGAATGTTACTAGAAGAAGACCAGTCGTAAATATAGACTAGAATCGCGCTGCTTTTGAATGCGATTCCACAATCGCCTACAAAGATCTTCGCTGCGTTGATATCGGTTCATTGTCTGTCTTATGCCAGCATAGCAATCCACTGAAGTTACAATCGGAAACTCCCGGCTTATGCTGCTACTCATTTCAAGGTGAGATCCCAATCTATTTTAAGATGAGATCCCAACTGTATCCTTTTTCCGATCGAACATTTTTGTTAGGAGATAACTGCATTTAAAGTTGTTGATATGAATATCGACGGCTTCACAGCTATTGCAGGGTGAGAATGTGGAATCACACGATATTGTTCTCAAGCGTCGGGAGACTCATCGGTCATATGATGCACTTCAATACCCGTTGATGTTCTGCCGTGGAGAGGGTGAATATCACCACAATTTAAAGATGGTCAATACAACGACAGGTTTGTTTACAAGTCATCAGAAAAAGAAACAAATAAAAAGGTAAGCTCAAAAAAATTGTATGCGTATCGATCGCAAATTGCGTTAGCTGTTGCACCATCTGCTGCCACTTTGTTGAAAGGCGGTCGAACTGCACACTCCGCTTTGAAGTTGCCGATGAATCTTCTCACAGTTGACAAGCCATTGGGCACAATATCCAGAAGTTCGGCGATAGCGAAATTGTTGCGAGAATGCAAAATTATCATTTGGGATAAATGCACGATAGCGCGTCAACGAGCTTTGGAGGCAGTTGAACGAAAGATGAAGGATTTATGAGGTGATTCGAAACGATTTGATGGCGCTGTAATATTTCTGTCGGAAGATTTTCATCAAACGCTTCCCGCCATCCTAAAATCTATTACTGCTGATGAAATAAATGTCTTTGTGGCGGAATAACAAGAAGTTGATATTAACCACGAACATGAGAGTCAAGTTGCAAAACGACCCATCGGCTACTGCATTTTCAAAATATCTACTGGCGCTTTGTAATGGCCAAATTCCTGTTGGATTGATGACGTTTCCGTCAATCTTTTTCAAAGGAGAGGAAGTCTTTTTATCTCGAATTTCTATTATTCCAACCGATTTTCCCTTCCAATTCTAACAAATTCAATTCCCCATTCGATTGGCTTTTGCGATGACAATCAATAAATCGCAAGGCCAATCATTGGAAGTTTGTGGGATCAACCTTCGAATTTCTCAGTTTTTCGCGTGTCTTCATTGTTTGTTTTAGCGCCGGAAAACAAATCGAAAAACATTGTTTATCAGACCGCTCTTCACTGATTTCGGTTAAATTCAAATTAGTCACATTAAAATTTGAACTATGTGTTTTAATATTACTCTGGAGCTTATATGAAGGCGTTAACTTGGAGCGAGACGAAGTTCGCCGAGTCAGAAGTTGCATGGCAGAACAACGTTTGCCGGGTCAGCTAGTTTTTAATATAAGTCGTAGAGAATCCAGATTTTTTGCATACTCTATTCAGTGAAATTGTAGTTTAGGTAACACCGAAAAACTTCTCTGAACAAACTCATGCAATCTGAACAAGTCTAGGGATATTAAATAGCTCTCAAAACACACTATCTACTCTAAACAAATCAGTTTTTTATGAGTTTTGGGCCATTGTGCAATGTTTTTACTTGCTATCTTTGCCAAAAACGTACTTATTGTGTAACTGAACAACTTCCGTAAACAATCAATATGATCGGAATACTCCACCTTTCTACCCGAAAGAGCATTATGGTTCCCTTATTTTTTTCGAATTTCGTTAAAAATATGTATTAATCGCGGTGCTGGCCATCTAGCTCCGCCTTACGTTTGTTTTTGCCAAATTACGAATATATTGTGAAAAATTTCGTATCGACAGTTAGGCATTAGGGTGTACCGCAATGAGGTTAAAGTTCTCAAATCAGTTTATTGCCGCTGAGTATTTTTTCTTTTGCATACAGACTAAGTAGTAATAAGCCCTTCAATAGCTGAAATGAAGATTTAAAATAGTATGCGTTTGAATTTACCATATCTCTTATAGATGCCGAGATATTTGATGTAGAAGTTGGTGTATTTTTTGTAAAGAATTATTAACAATTTTGAAATTGGATTCCGAAATAGTTTAATATGGACAATTATATATTTCAACTTTTTAAGGTTAAATAAGTTAAAATCTATATGTTGAAAAGTATATGTGTATATTATCAATATCTTAAATTTACGTTAAGTGTATCAAATGATACATCAAATTCGGCTTACGATCAGAAAAGTGTTTTTTTTATTGTTTGATATTTTTGGTCAAATTCAGTGTGTCACGCACTAGGATGACGCGTTTCGAACTCCATGACGAGTTCATCTTCAGACCCCTTTGTGACGAACTGATGCACAATGGTACATCATCAGCTGTATATATATCTACAATTATGTCAAACATGTACATGCGAAGTAGATATCAGCCGAAAATGTCCAGCACCAATTATAGTTTGAATTTGACCGTTAATATTCAAACATGAGAATATGAGATTATCAATATCTCTATCAATTCTCAAATTAGCAAGTAAAAACATTGCACAATGGCCCAAAACTCCTAAAAAACAGATTTGTTTAAAGTAGATAGGTGTTACCTAAACTACAATTTCACTGAATAGAGTATGCAAAAAATCTGAAAAAAAAACGAGGGAATTCTAATTTTTTTGGGAAATTTTATTATATTTATTTCTTAAGGGAACTATTAGCTACAACTTTGCTTAAGAAGAGAAAGAGCTAGATTAAAAACTGTACAAACTGTTGGCCAAAAACTGATTTCACCTTTTTTCAAGGGATCCAAGGGATATCAAAAAGTTTAGAGGGCCAAAAAATTTTGGTAGTCAATCTAGCTAAACTGAGCTAGGGTTTTACTCAGCTACGGTTGTACTATCGAACCTATATAGTCACGATCGGGTGTTTTTTTTTTCACTGTTGCACTGAGTAATCGAATGAGTGGAATAGCGAATATATTTAGATGTGCGATTTTTTTTACGAGAGTTTGCGATTGATGTTTCTCACTTGACTTAAAAACCAAAGTATCATATTTCGTCCATAGATACTTTAAATGTGCATATGTTCTATAATACCCTGCGCTTTACGTTTCTGTATTTTATATTCAATAAATAAATACATACTTTCAATCGTTTCTTCTGAAGGTTACATTTTTACTGTACACTAAAAATGTTGCAAGTTTAGCAATTGTTTCACTGTAAAATGCGCTGAACATTATACTGCACCAAAGCACCAACAAATTCAGTAATCAAAGCTCAACATACAAGGTATCTTGTTGCGTTATTATACTATTTCCACAGTTCCTACTGTTTTTTCAAATTGACTGTTACTATATTTGTGCTGCAGATTTTTCAATCTATGCTTCCGTTTCCTTTAGTAGACTGCGGTGAAATGAGAAGAGAGATACTATTAAACTGAATTCCCCTTATTTTTAGTCAAGAAAAATAGTATTATGATTCATCTAATAAAATTTAGCTTAGTAAACCGTGTACGAACCGCAATCTTTCTCAGCTGCTTGTTGTGGAAATTGTCACTTTCAATGGTGTATTAATTTAGATACCAGTTAGAGCTAGTTTAAACAAATCAAGTAAATATTCGTAAGTCGTGCTTGCTCTTTTTATGTTATTACTCAAAATGTTAACTATGAAATTTAACAATTATCACTTTACTGAAGTTGTAATCGTTGTTGTTAACAAGTTATTAAACTTCGTATATTTCTTATTATTTTACATATATACATATATGTATTTTGTAACAACACTCAGGTATAAAACGTAATTATATATTGGAATTTTCCCACAAATATTGAAAAGATTTTAATAAATAGACCTTAGATTAAAATTTCTATGGTTAATTGAACACTTGCTTTAAAATTGGAATCGTTATTATTGATTTTTCTCTTCGCGGTTTTTTTTATTAGTTATATCGTTTATCATTACCGCAGCGTTGAATATTTGCTTTTGAACGTTTGGGCCGTGCGTTAACGACTAAATCCATATGCCGCCTGCGCCATTAGTTTTAAGCGCAAACGGAAGCTCTTAAACATGTATGTACTAAAAATTAAACAAATGCAGTCGCAGATTCTGCAGACGTACACGTTGACGTCCGCAACTGCTGTTTATTTTGATGGGGTTTTTCACAATGAAACTTTTGCGGTATTGAATCAACGCTGGCGTTCACATCAACGTCTATTATACCGTAGAGTTTAAAGCTTTAATTAAACCTAGCGGTATTAAAAAAAAAAATATTTGCTCCAATCTGTGTAGTTCTGTAACTGATGACGGTGTTTATATGCATATACGTATATCATAAAATGAATATGTTTGCTTAGCATTTATTTATTATTTGTATGCGTATTAGAGGTCAACATGTGACATTATCTTTAGCATTACTTTTAATTGAGAGGGTTACTAAACAAACAATTTGAAGACGTGATGTTCTTAAATCTGAATAAAGAGGATAGGAATATGTAACATATGGATGCTTCACTTGAAAGAGCTGATATGGTTTTTTAAAACCCAGTTAAATTATAAAGTCAAATAAGAGAAAAAAAATATGGGAGTTATCATTGATTTTGAATTAATGTTTTCAAAATCAGAAAATGGACTAAGTTCGTTTGGCAAGTGATGCATTCATATGTTGCCATATTTAAAACTATTGAATTTGAAAAAAACGGGGCATATATTTCTTAGAATATAGAAAATCTGTTAAATCTTAAGATTATGAAACGATTTGGTGTACAGTTGGAACTCGATTATCAGGCTCACTCGGGACCGGAAGCCAAAAACCACCGTTAAAAGAGGTTGCATAAACACTTGTAAATTTTATTATATTTACTAGAGAACCCGGCGAACTTCGTCTCGCCGCAATTTAATGTCTTCAGACTGATTATTGCACAACGTTTGCGTCATCTAAGGTTTAATCGGCCAAGTCAAGCAAATAACTCTCCCTAAAAAACTCCAAAGTCATTACGCAAAGAATTTCCGCAATCTTAACTTAATTTTTCACACGTAAACTCATTTTCTGAAAAAATTATCAAATTGATAAATATTGTATTTCAATATGTATATATTTTTTATCTAAATATTATTTATCTCGTTAAATTCTCCAACCAAAATTTATCAGAAATCTTCCACCATAACATAGCTCAAAATCATTAAATCATGAGAAAACTGCAAAATTTCGTCGAGTTTTTCGCTAAGAATTTACTATTTTTCATTCGAAAAGCCATTCCGTAACAATTGCACACACAATTCCATAATTTTCCCCAAATTTTCTTGCAAAAAACCTTCTTCTGCCAATTCCGAACACTTGAAAAGAAAATTTGAGCAAAATCGGCCCAGACGTTCTCGCTTGATGGATTACTATAGATTTTCCAATCATCACAACAAAATATTCCATCTTTACGTCGTTTGAAATCATCAAATCAAGCGATACAATGGACAATTTCGTCGAAAAAATCCAAATCTTTCGTGTTTTTTCCGGAATTTTCCACCAAGAATTTTTCCCATTCATTTCGTAATAATTATCCGACATTTTCGCATTTACATCGTCCAAAATTATCAAAATATACGATAAAATCCAGAATTTCGTCGAAAAATTCAAAATTTTCGCATTTATTCCATAATTTTCCAACCAAAATTTTCTATTTTTCCATTCGAAAAGCAACCACGGAACAATTGCACACAAAATTTTATACAACAATTCAATTTGCGATTTTCTTAAAATCAAATCAAATTTTTCACCGAGAATTTTTCTATTTTTCCATTCGGAAAGTCATTACGAACAATTTATCCGAGATTTTTAACAGTTATATCGTCAAAAATTATCAAAACATAAAACAGATGGCAAAATTTCGTCGAAAAAATTTAAATTTTTTGAATTTATCCGGAATTTTTCGAATTTTCCAACAAAAATTTTATGTTTTTTCATTCAAAAAGCCATTCGTAACAATTGCACACAGAATACTATAAAAAAAGCAACATTCGATTTTTCCAATTTCCCGACTTTTCCGGAGGATTTCCCCAAAATTTTCTTTGACATAAACCTTCTCCAGGCAATTACGAACAACTGAAATTTTTTTTTAACAAAATCGGCATAGCCCTTCTCAATTGATGAATTACTATACATTTTTCACACCATTTTTATACCATCACCCTTAGGGATGAGGGTATATATCATTTGATACGACCCAAAAGTTTAACACATAGAAGGAGTGACTTTAGACCCTAGGTTTCTTTGAACCAAATTCGATTCATGACTTTTTAAGTCGTTTGAGCCATGTCCGTCTGTCTGTCTGTCTGGTGGCTGTCCGGCTGGTTCGCACGATAACTTTCGAAAGACGCAACCAAATGTTTTGAAATTTTGCACGAGTTATTATTTTCTCAAAACTACTTACGGTATTGCAAATGGGCTACATGGCCCCGCCCCTTCTGATACCTCCCATACAAATACATGATTCCGCCCACTTTAGAAATCGAGTAATAATATCAATACACCCTATGGGATCGTCCCCAAATTCTGTATTTAGTAAAGCTATAACAGGATAAAGTTTTGGAAAAAATTTTGAAAGCCTATCCACGCCCCTTCTGGTACCTCCCATACAATTCTACCTTTCCGCCCACTATAGAGATGGAGAAATATTATCAATAAATTAAACGTGATCGTACCCAAATTATATTTTTAGTAAAGCTATAACAGGACAAAGTTTTGGAGAAAAAAATTGGAAGTCTATTCACGCCCCATCTGGTACCTCCCATACACATCTGGTACCGCCCACTTTGGAAATCGATTAATATTATTAAAAGACCTAACGCGATCGTGCCCAAATTCTGTATTTGGTAAAGTTTAAGCAGGATAAAGTTTTGGAGAAAAAAAGTCCAGACACGCCCCTTCTGGTACCTCCCATTCAAATGTACCACTCCGCCCACTTTAGAAATAGGGTAATAATATCAATACACTCGACACGATCGTGCCCAAATTCTGTATTTTGTTATGTTATCACAGGACAAAGTTTTGGAGAAAAAATTGGAAGTCTAGCGACGCCCCTTATGGTACCTCCCATACTAATGTACCTTTCCGCCCACTTTAGGGATGTACTAATAATATCAGTACATCCAAGGCAATCGTGCCCAAATTCGGTAATTAGTAAAGCTATAACAGGATAAAGTAATGGAGAATAAATCTGGAAGCCTAACCACACCCCTTCTCGTACCTCCCATACAAATGTACCACTCCGCCCACTTTAGAAATCGAGTAATAATATCAATATAATAGAAAATTATTTGTTTTAGTGAGGGTAAAGGTAAATGTAAGTTGGGTTGCCCGACTGAAACTTTCTAACTGGTTTTAATTACAAATCGGTTAATTTCAATAACTCAAGACTTCAATATCTTATATTTGGTGATGGTATTTATCAGTCAGTTTAACTGACTGAAATTTCTGTACTGGTTATATAAATAGATTTATTTATTACTAGTGGGCCAGGCAATGCTTCGCTATTGCGTTTTAACTTGTAATATATTTCACATTTAGGTCTACAATGTACTTTGAAAACGGTACTTAAGCTCGATAATGATATGTTGAGTTTATTAACTTATGTAACTAATTTCAAGCAACTCCTTAACATGAAAGTTAACAAATTAAGTGTTGTTGTTTTAAATTCTAAATATCATAGGCTCTATGACGATAGTAAAAAGTTCATCAGCAAAGTCATATCTTTTACAAATCGGAAACAGACATTCCGTTAAAGATCAAAATTCAATGTAGTAGCGGTGACCGTCTGTATACTAACTATCTCTTTGGGCGTAAAAAACACTTTTGACATGCCTTCTCCGCCTATTGACCGGAAATGAAAATTTCGTTTGAAGCTTCATGCCTTTAGCCATAAAAACCTCTTTTGCCATGTCTTCTCACATGGATCAAGAATATTTTCGAATACTATCTTTGTATTGAACTCGTATTACCATTCTATGTGATAATTCGGTCACCAACGTTTGGCTTTACAAAGTGATGATCTCACGTGCTGTATGGCATTTTACGCCGTCGTGTTGGAACCATTTCTCCTTCAAATAATGTACAATGACATGATAAATAAAAAAAATCAATTGATCGTCCACTGGTTTTAGTTCTTCTACCAGTTGGATATATGAATATAGGCCAAGATCTTTCCTCAGCATTTGCAGAGACCGAGTTGCTGAGAACGGCGTCACACTTACGTCTACAGCGTCGATGGCTTCTATTAGCTGCTCAGATGGATGAGTATATGCACCTTAAACTTCACTAAGGGCAAACAGAACGCGCATTTTGAAAATAAATTTGCAAGATTTGTAAACGTTGTTCTTGTGTAGTCTTTACATGGTGATTTTTCAAAGAAAGTCTCAATGAAAGTCTATCACACTTCACACACCTCGCCCAAATGACGAATTGGTTGACCTAAAATGGCAACAAAAGCGGTAAATGGGGTTTTGTTGGGGGTCAATTGTACATTAAAAATCCACATGAATCAAAATCCTAGCTGATACTTTTTTTAAAATAAAAGAATTTTTCGTTTATTTACTCCGTTTTGCGCTTCTTTTAGAAGTGACGTTCGTTGCCCCATGATTATTGAAAACGTACAGACTTCAGCTTTAAGACACTTCTATCAAAATTTAAGTTTTCTGCACTAAATTATACTTTCCCAGCGCGAGCTAGGAATTGATATTACACACAAAGTTTAGTGGTGACATTTTCTAACAATTCATCGTAAATTTGGTTACAATTTTTGCGAATAAAAAAACTGGCCCACCTTACTGTTCATATCTCTAGGCGTACTACAATATACTGTGGAATTTTGACAGTTATAACTCTTTATTTTAAAAGGGGTGTGGTACAGCCCACTTCCACTCTTACTGTAATTTATACTGCAACAACAACATATGTAACAAATCTCATCTTCATACCTCTTATAGTTCATGAGATATAGCCCTTTTTATTTTCATGTTGTATAAGCGGTGCCACGCCCCTTTATCCAATCACAACCAAATATAGCCAGGGACTATCTACAGGTCATCAGTACCACTTGGTAAAATTTTCGTATCAATCTGTTTATTGGGAAAGCCTGCAGAGCGGTTTTGAAAAGGGGGCATGGCACCCCCCACTTCCACGCTGGCTGTAATTAATACTGCTCCAACAACATATATACCAAATCTCATCTTCATACCTCTGATAGTTCATGAGATATAGCCCTTTTGATTTTCAAGTTGTATCAGCGGTGCCACGCCCCTTTATCCAATCACAACCTATTATAGCCAGGGACTATCAACAGGTCAACAGTACTATTTGGTAAAATTTTCGTATCAATCGGTCTATTAGAAAAGCCGTTAGAGCGATTTTTTAAAAGGGGGCGTGGCACCGCCCACTTTCACCTCGGCTGTAATTAATACTGCTCCAACAACATATATACCAAACCTCATATTCATACCTCTCATAGTTCATGAGATACAGCCCTTTTGATTTTCAAGTTGTATGGGCGGTGCCACGCCCCTTTGTCCAATTGGACCGAATTGTAAATATAAACCAACAGGGGCGCCACCCAAACGCATACAAAAAAATTTATGCAAATCGGTCCAGCCGTTCGTGAGTTATAAAGTCACAACACACTTGCAACAATTTTTTATATATATAGATTCTCGATGGAAAACTCGAAAAATTTGGATTTCTCGAATAGGACACGGTTGTGTTAAGGGAGAGTTATTTACTAGGTTAATGCCTCCTATTAGACAATCAAACTTTGGCATCGTACGCGTCGTGCTATAATTAATCAGAACGTCCGTAATAATCAAACGCAAAAGGAACGTGCCAAAAAAATTAATGGAGACGTACCCATATTGCACAGTTTCGCGCTGCACAATCACTACATCAAATTCGACAAAATGTTACTAGAAGAAGACCTGTCGTAAATATAGACTTGAATCGCGCTGCTTTTGAATACGATTCCACAATCGCCTACAAAAATCTTCGCTGCGTTGATATCGGTTCATTGTCTGTCGTATGCCAGCATTGCAATGCATTGAAGTTACAATCGGAAACTCCCGGCTTATGTTGCGCTGGTGGCAAGGTGAAATTCCCGTTTTGACTTATCCGCCAGTGCCATGGTAACATATTCCTTTCCCTATGGAAATACAATCTAATCAAAATATTTACCGGCAAATACACAAAAATATGAAGGATGCTTTCAAATGCCGTCATTCGGAGCCGAAGTTGTTGATCAACCCGGCAACAATCCGAGTTAAAAGGTACCGGCGTCTCATTACACAGTGGAACAGTGAAAACGCACGAACGTAGTTATGCAGTTCAGATAGTATTACTGGAGCTGAGTAAACCCCTAGCTCAGTGAAAAATATTTTTTTCACTTTTTTAAAATAGGTCGCAAAAGCATTTTATTTAATTTCGTTGCTTAAAAAAAAAGAAACGAAGAGATAATATTTAATGAAATTAAATATTCTAGGAATATCTTACGAAAAGTGTAAACTGAGGTAAGGTTTTGCCCAACGTTCGAGTGTTTCCGAAAATGTTTGATTTTGTGTCAGTGTTATTATTAAAAACTGTTCCTCCCATTTTGCTCGAAATTGCTTCTACACATTCAGATTCAATGGCAAATACATCATCGAGCTGGCGCTTTGTTAGCACCACCAAACGAAGATCATAAGTTCCTTCAGATCTATTTCGTTGGTGATTCGGTAATAGAACTAGATCAAAGTTGTGCAATTTTTACTTCGATAAAACACGAAATGATCGAACAATTGCAAAATTTTCTGAATTAGATACAATTATATTGTTCAAATACTTGCATTTTTCAGAAAACCGGTTTCCGGTTTATTCGAAAAATACCCTTTTCCAACAATTGGGTTTTCGAATACATGATTTTGTATATTTAGGATATTTTAACTTAACATATAAGTGCAATCTATATGATGTACTCACAAACTTTAAAGGCGTTGTCTGTAAAATTTTCATTAACCACCTTTTTACCATTCCATATGAATATCGACGGCGTGCTACTCATTTCGAGGTGAGATCCCAATCTATTTTAAGATGAGATCCCAACTGTATCCTTTTTGCGATCGAACATTTTTGTTAGGAGATAACTGCATTTAAAGTTGTTCATATGAATGAATATTCTCACAGTTGACAAGCCATTGGGCACAATATCCAGAAGTTCGGCGACAGCAAAATTGTTGCAAGAATGCAAAATCATCATTTGGGATGAATGCACGATAGCGTATCAACGAGCTTTGGAGGCAGTTGACCGAAAGATGAAGGATTTATGAGGTGATTCGAAACGATTTTTTGGGGCTGTAATATTACGTCGGAAGATTTTCGTCAAACGCTTCCCGCCATCCCAAAATCTACTGCTGCTGATGAAATTAATGTCTTTGTGGCGGAATGACAAGGAGGTGAAATTAACTACAAACATGAGAGTCACGTTGCAAAACGACCCATCGGCTACTGCATTTTCAAAATATCCACTGGCGCTTTGTAATGGCCAAATTCCTGTTGATGTTTCAACTGGAATGATGACGTTCCCGTCAAATTTTGCAAAGGAGAGGAAGTTCTTATCCCTCGAATTTCTATTATATTATACCAACCGATTTTCCCTTTCAATTCTAGCGAATTCAATTCAATTCGATTGGCTTTTGCGATGACAATCAATAAATCGCAAGGTCAATCATTGGAAATTTGTGGGATCAACCTCGAATTTCTCAGTTTTTCGCGTGTTGGCAAACTGTCTTCATTGTTTGTTTTAGCGCCGGAAAACAAATCGAAAAACATTGTTTATCAGACGGCACTTCACTGATTTCGATTAAATTCAAATAAGTCACATTAAAATTTGAACTATATGTGTTTTAATATTACTTTGGAGCTTATATGAAGGCGTTAACTTGCTGCGAGACGAAGTTCGCCGAGTCAGAAATTGTATGGCAGAACAATGTTTGCCGGGTCAGCTAGTTAGTTATAATTGTTTGTTTGTAATAACCGAAATTGCAAAGAAATGAATATGTACCAATAAATTGCCAAAACTATCAACAAATAATCAGAGTTTGTTAACTTTTTCTGTTTTATAATGTTACAAATTGATATTTTTGTGATAAAATATTTCGGGAAAGCTACCGTACAATTATTGAATAAAACAGTGTATACCATACAAAATAAAATAGTGTATCAGATACATCATACGAATTTTTAATAAATAAAACAGCCTATATGGCGTACTTGCGTTTTGAATTACATAATAATGATCTTAAAGGATGAGTAAAATAATAAAACATGGTCAGTTTATAGAACAGGAACGGTATTATGTATTCGTCGAAAAAACACCATAAAAAACTTATATTAACCGCGATATTGAGGTTTTAAAAGACATCCGATTTGACGAAAACTTTAAAATCGATTTTCTCAAAACACCAAAAAAATTATACACTTTTGTTTTATTAATGGTACAATATCATAAACTTTTAGAAAAGCAATTAAAAAGTAGCGGAATTACGACATTTTAAGTAAAAAAACGGAGAAAAAATTATAAATTTTTAATTCTCTCAACGCTCCACAGTGGGGAAAAAAAAAGTTTTTGTGGACATTTGAAATTTTAGGCCGCAATTCTTGACCGATTTTCAAAATTCTTTTTTTGTATTCTTGGAAACAAAATTCTGCACAGAATGTACGTTTTTTTTATTCTGAATTCCTTAACGTTATTTTTCTAAAATTTATCAAAGTCGATGCAAAAATAATTTTTGACTTTAATGTCAAATATTTTTTGGAGTACGTGTCCTAAAAATTACGAACTGACCTCAAATAATGTGAACATATGTTACGAATTAAACTCAATGAAAAAATAAGACAAACAATTTTTTTTGACTCAACTGCAATTAAATTTTTGAAGGCACTATTTTCACACTTTAACTCGGTGTCCTGCTCATAATTATTGTCCGACTAGAACAAAACCTAACATATAGCCAGGAAAAGTTTTAAGAAAGTCGTCTGTAAAAAATATGCCAAATCGGTGAAGGTCGCCATGCAATTTTTTTGCAAATGTACCAAAATTTCAAATGTCCAAAAAAAATTTTTTTTTCCCCACTGTGCGCTCTAAGTTTATCGTAAGACAGCATTTGTTTTGTATTTGTAGTTGTTTTATTTTTGTCCAATATCATATTAAAATAGATTTCTAAAATGAGTAAGTTTATAAAAATCGGTTGAAAAATTAATGAGATGCTAATTTTTGTAATATGTTTTTCGACTTTCTTTGGAACATCATGTATGAAATGTTTGTTTTGATACGTATACGTGATACGTATTTGTGTATATGTGCAATATGTCTGTCACACACACGTTTTGTTTACCTCAAAAGAAAAACCACGAAAAGACGCGAACATTTTATTACAAAACTTAGCACAACTCATTCAATTTTCAACCGATTTTTAAAAACTTACCCGTGTTAAAAAGCTACTTCAATATAATACTTTAAAAAATACATATACACGATTAACATCTCCGTTATTTTTAATTAAAAAGTCGTAATTTATCTATTTTTTTATGTGATTTTCAAAATAAATCTTTTTAAAAAAAGGAATATCGTCATTTCACTTAATTTAATATAAAAACATTACTTAACGAAGTGACCGAGAAAAACTATAAGTATCTCTGTATTCTATGGACTCCAACCTAACAGAATTGCTTTACGAGAACCCCTATATATTTTTTGCTTCACATCTTCATCACTGTGTAATTAAAATGGAAAAGATTTTACTTTCTAAAATATTTCAAATCGGCTGTAAACCGAGCTACAACTAATTTTGGTATAATAGAGATAAATTGGCCATATTTGACTCGTTTCAAACTCTTCAACTGTGCCTGAAAATCTTTTTAGAGTATTCAAGAATTGAAAACCGGTAACCAAGAAATTGGGTATCTACATACACCTTAAAACGGGACCCTGGGAGCCCGAAAAAAGGTCCCTTTGAGTCCAATGTGCGGGTACTCAAATGAAAAATATTTTGGAAGTGAATCCAGTGGCGTAAGCTCAGTAAGCAAAAATAATTTTTTTTTTAAGGTGTTAAGAGTCATAGTTAATATCCTATTGATCGAATTTCACACAAGTGTTAATTTTTTGAATATTACTTGTCTTAAAACTGACACGGTCCAGGCGACCCTTAGGGTCTTGAAAAATATTTGAGTACCCTTACAAAAAACAAGTTTTGAAAGATAAATAATGCCAACAAAAACGATAAATAGGGTTTTTCGGGAGTCAATATTACATTAAATATCCACTTAAATCAATATCCTAGCTGATCCTTTTTTTAAGATAAAAGATTTTTTTGTTTTTTATACCATCACCCTAGAGATGAGGGTATATATCATTTGATACGACCCAAAAGTGTAACACATAGAAGGAGTCACTTCAGACCCTAGGTTTCTTAGAACCAAATTCGATTCATGACTTTTTAAGTCATTTGAGCCATGTCCGTCTGTCTGTCTGTCTGGTGGCTGTCCGGCTGGTTCGCACGATAACTTTCGAAAGACGCAACCAAATGTCTTGAAATTTTGCACGAGTTAATATTTCCCCAAAACTACTTACGGTATTGCAAATGGGCTACATGGCTCCGCCCCTTCTGGTACCTCCCATACAAATACATCATTCCGCCCACTTTAGAAATCGAGTTATAATATCAATACACCCAACGGGATCGTACCCAAATTCTGTACTCAGTAAAGCTATTACAGGATAAAGTTTTGGAAAAAAAATTGGAAGTCTAGCCACGCCCCTTCTGGTACCTCCCATACAAATTCACCTTTCGGCCCACTTTAGATATGGAGTAATAATATCAATAAATCCATCGCGCTCGTACCCTAATTCTTAATTTAGTAAAGCTATAGCAGGATACAGTTTTTGAGAAAAAAACTGAAGTCTACCAACGCCCCATCTGGTACCTACCACACACATCTGGTACCGCCCACTTTAGAAATCGATTAATATTATTATTAGAACTATCGCGATCGTGACCAAATTCTGTATTTAGTAAAGTTCAAGCAGGATAAAGTTTTGGAGAAAAAATCTGGAAGTCTAGACACGCCCATTCTGGTACCTCCCATACAAATGTACCTTTCCTCCCACTTTAGAGATGGAATAATAATATCAATACACTTGACACGATCGTGCCCAAATTCTGTATTTAGTAAAGCTATAACAGGATAAAGTTTTGGAGAAAAGATCTGGATGTCTAAAGCTATAACAGGATAAAGTTTTGGAAAAATTTTTGAAAGCCTAGCCACGCCCCTTCTGGTACCTCCCATACAATTCTACCTTTCCGCCCACTATAGAGATGGAGAAATAATATCAATAAATTAAACGTGATCGTACCCAAATTCTCTTTTTAGTAAAGGTATAACAGGATAAAGTTTTGGAGAAAAAAATTGGAAGTCTATTCACGCCCCATCTGGTACCTCCCATACAAATCTGGTACAGCCCACTTTGGAAATCGATTAATATTATTAAAAGACCTAACGCGATCGTGCCCAAATTCTGTATTTGGTAAAGTTTAAGCAGGATAAAGTTTTGGAGAAAAAATCTGGAAGTCTAGACACGCCCCTTCTGGTACCTCCCATACAAATGTACAACTCCGCCCACTTTAGAAATAGGGTAATAATATCAATACACTCGACACGATCGTGCCCAAATTCTGTATTTTGTTATGTTATAACAGAACAAAGTTTTGAAGAAAAAATTGGAAGTCTAGCGACGCCCCTTATGGTACCTCCCATACAAATGTACCTTACCGCCCACTTTAGGGATGTACAAATAATATCAGTACACCCAAGGCAATCGTGCCCAAATTCTGTAATTAGTAAAACTATAACAGGATAAAGTAATGGAGAATAAATCTGGAAGCCTAATCACACCCCTTCTCGTACCTCCCATACAAATGTATGGGAAATCGAAATCGAGTAATAATATCAATATAATAGAAAATTATTTGTTTTACTGAGGGTAAGGGTAAATGTAAGTTGGGTTGCCCGACTGAAACTTTCTTCTTTTAATTACCAATCGGTTAATTTCAATAACTCAAGACTTAAACAATATCTTATATTGGGTGATGGTATTTATCAGTCAGTTTAACTGACTGAAATTTCTGTACTGGTTTATCTCCGTATTGTGCATTTTTTAAGAAGTGACGTTCTTTGCCCCATAATTCCATCATCAAAAGAGATATTATATCGTGTTACATCACATTTGAAGCGTACGGACTTCAGCTTTAAGACAATTCTGTTTGAATTGTTCTTTTCTGCACAACAGTAAGTTTTGCGGAAAAAAACTTAAAATTTCTTATTTGTATTTTTCCCGAAAATTTTATATTTTTCTGTTTAACTTATTTATCTAAATATATCAAGTAAATCTGATACAAAAAAATATTTAAGATGGTTTAAATATTGTGTGTTTGTGTGTTCCATCAATTATGCAATATTGTTTCCACTCCATCTAACGAGATAAATAAATATCACGGCGCACACGGCGCCAAAACGGTTTTTTATTTGGTAATAGTTCTGTAACTTTTAAACGGATAATGGTATCTGGATGAAATTTGAAGTAGTTAAAGCTGAGGTGTTTTTCATATGATTTGAGTTCCAGCTTCCTACATGGTGAGGTAAAGTAATTTATATCATTGGATGACCAAAAAAAAAATTTAAGATTGATGCAAATATGTTGCTCACTGCCTAAAAACTCACCTCTTCCTAAAGTGACACAATTTTTTTTTATTTTTTTTTTAAATATCTCTTGATATTGATGAGATAACGTATATATGTAAGCATTTTTTAAAGGTATTTCAAAGGACTATCTTAATGCAAAAATCTTTTAAATCGGTTTATAGTAATATAACATATCCTGATAAAAAAAATTAAACAGCAAAATATTAATTTCATATTAAATAAAAATAAGAGATTTTATGCTTTTTTCCGCAAAACTTGCGATCTAAGAGCAAATTTTTAGGAAAAGACCAGTAACTTTTATTTTCCAAAAGTACTTTTATTATGCCGAAAAAGTGTATTTATTCCAGCAAAAGTAAATTTACTCTACCTGAAGTACTTTTTTGGGCTGAAGTACAGAATATGGGGCGGCAGCCCGATTAAAAAAAAAATATGCCATTGTCTTCGTCTTGGTCCCCAAACATCGGAATGGTAGGTCAAAGTTGGCGCTCAGGCCCATGGGGCCCGGGGGTCAAAAAAGGCCCCTTTCGGTTCTATGATGACCCCCCATGTGCGGGTACTCAAATGAAAGACGAATCCAACGATGTTATTTTATAGTTTCTACGGGTCTCCTGGACCGAGTTAGAGCCATTAAAATTTCCGGGAAATACCAAAAAAAAAATTATTTTTAAAAAAATCGCGCGATTTTTTTTAAATAATTTTTGCATGCGGCGCTATTAATCCAAACATATCCATTTTCCCTCTAATTTACAAAAAAAAATATTTTTCTCGTGATATACCAAAAAAATACTTTTTTGGCTGCGGCTCTATTACTCCCAACATATCCATTTTCACTTAAATTTACAAAAATAAAAATATTTTTCCCGGAACATACCAAAAAGAAAAATCGCGCGATTTTTTAAACAAAAAATTTTTGCCAGCGGCGCTACTCCAACCATCTCAACCGTTACCACTATAATTTCAAAAACAAATAATAATTTAGAGGATATATCATCAAAAATAAATAAAAATTTACAAAACATAGCTTTTTTAATATTTTCAAATTTTTCTTCAACTTTTCCACTTTTATCCCTTTTTTATCAATTTTATTTTTTTAAATATTTCTTTTTGCACTTTTTCTTAATTTTTTTTAAATATTTCTTGAAATTGTCCATTGGACTGGTCGCAATTTTTTTTTTTGAAATTTAATTGTGTGCGCTGCTTAAAATATGAGGTTTGGCTTAAGAAATCATGTCCTAATTTTTCAGCTCAATCCGACGGTGCCTAGTCGTGCCTAGTGGGGCCCAAAATTCCCCATTCCCCTATTTAATCAGATCTTTTTAGTTATACTAGTTAAAAAGTCGGTCCCATAGACCGAAAATCAAAAATCTGACTTCGTTACGGTCTTCCGCAGAGAAAGTACTTTAAGTATGACAAATTTCATGATTTCTTACACCAAACCTCATATTTTAAGCAGCAAATTTAAAAAAAAAATTTTTTCCCATACAAGATGCGACCAGTCTATTGTCCATTTGTTTCCTTTATTTTTTTAAACTTATCATAGAACCCAAGGGGCCCCTTTTTTTGGGCCCCCGAGTTCCAAGGGCCTTAGGGCCTTGATTTTCGTGTTTTAGGGCGTATTTGGGGGGGAATGGAATTTTTTTATTTTTTTGGGCTCCCCCCCTTTATCTGCCTTTTTGACCTTTTTTGTATATAGATGGTAATTTTTGACAGTACAACAAAATTTATTTAGTATTTTGTAGCAGTAGACTTTTAAAATTTCTTTTGCATTTGGAATTTTAATTATTGAATTGGCTCGCGAGCTGCTCTTTTACTACATATTGGCTCTTGGCCTGCGAGCTAAGAGATACATACTCTGATTGATCACACTTATAGCTAAAACAGCTGTTTGGAAGGCTAAACAAACAAAGAATATAGAAATCACAAACAAAAAAAAAAAGATATGCGAGTAAATGAAAATATGCATCATAGTTAACCAAATCATATGCATTTTGTTGTACTTTGTTTAAAAGTTTGCAGAAATATAATTTTGTTGTTATTCCCTTGCAAACAATTATTTGCTGCAAATATAAGTTCAAGTGTGATCCCAGGGCAACTGTGATTTGTATTTTGTATTTATAAGGACTATCCCAGAAAAAAATGAATTCTTTTTTAGGTATTTTTCAATATACATTTTTAAATTTATAGATCCCTCAACAACAAATTCGTTGCTTCAGAGTCCACTATGTACTGCTTTAGAGACTTTTTAAACATTATTTGGCGATAACGTTCCTTAACACCTCCCCTATATTTTGCGGTATCAAATTTATGTCGAAGAAGCAGGTTAAAATCGATCTTACAATTACTTCTGTCATCCATAATCACGCAATCAAACTTGTTTTCCTTATTTTTTCTTGTTCGGACTGTTTTTAACTATATTCACTTTTTTAAGGAACTCTTATCATTTGCTATGATCACAAACACTTGACAGATAAAAATAAGAAACATTTCCAAACGTTACGTTACAGTATTGCCATATATTTTAGGTTCACAAATGGGTCATTATTTTCTGGAACAGTCCTTATTTTTGACAACTGTTTCATCAACCAATAAGAGGCAAACAAATGCGAGTAGTGTGAACTCAAAACTCCGTATTGTTTTGACAATATTAAGAGCAAATATGAGAAAACATATATCTGTCAAATATATATAATCTGACCGTACCTTAAGTGTATCAAAGATTAATATCAAATATAATCGTGTTTAATCTCAGTTAAATCGCAGTCTTCAAAATCGTTTGATTTTTAAAAGTGTATTTCATTTTTATTGCAATCAACATTCCAAGCGATAAGAAAAATGTGATAACCACATTTGATATTTAACAAATATTTCGTGACAAATATAATCTTTATGCACAATAAAGTTTATTCTGAGATAGGGGTTTAATGACAACTATACTTTATAGATGATAGCTTTGATGTAATTTATTATTTAAAAGGTCAAGGTTGTGGAAATGTCTTTCTTTTTGTATGGATTACACAAGGGAACAAGAAATTTGTTGTAACACTACAAATATTTGAATAATTTAAAAACGGTTCACCACATTCAATTAAAAAAGAAATCCAAAATTCGTCAATAAATTTGTCTTTAAGACGTGCCTACATTGTTTTAAAATTTGCCCTGTAGTTTCATAGATATCTTAAGTCTTGAAAAAAACAAAAATCCACAATTGCACAAACAAAAAACAAAATTTTTGACCTTAAAAATTTCATAAAAAATAATAAAGATCCCAGTTTTGTCAAAGATGATATAGCTAAATATATTTTGAATTAAAAGAGCTTTATTTCATTGAAATCGGTCCACAACTTTTGATTTTATGCACAATGTACTGAGCAAAATGAATTTGACCAAATCGCGATTTCCCACTTTAGAAATCGAATATAATATCAATACATTCAACGAGGTCGTGCACAAATTTTGTACTTAGGAATGCTATAACTGTATAAAGTTTTAGAGAAATAATTGGAAATCTAGCAACGCCCCTTCTGGTAACTCCCATACAAATGTACCATTCAGCCCAGAATGGTACAATTCTTAGCAAAATAATTCACAAAACATTGTCATATTGCGAAAATTTATTTTTTTCTTCCAATGTAATAGCATTTGGAATTTTGTCAAAAACCTTTGTGTTATACAAGAACCGTAATAAATTCTTACTGCTTGAACCGATTTAAATGATCAAAGCAGAAATAAGTTTAAGGGTGTTTGTTATATTTTTTAATTGTTAATTCATATATTATTTTTTCAGTGTTCAGCCGCGACATTATTTTTTTCCTAAATTTGCATAATTATTTTGAAATATTATGAATCAAATTAGAAAATAAATACAGTGGGGTATATCATATTTTGGAAATGCAGAGCATGCAAATATTGTCTCTTCCCACAAAATTACCTGGGAAATTAAACTATTTTTCTGGAAGGTGCCGCTGAGTACAACAAAAATCTGTTTTTGAAATTTTCCAAACACCTCCAAAATTTTAAGTTAAGGTTAAAACCTGGTGTTTTTGTCCCTTTAAATTTATGGTACTTTCTGATCTTTCCGAAAAAGAGGAGGAAAAGAATACTTAAAGAGTCTAAAACAATAACAAACATTGTTTTTAGGTCCTTTTCAAACTTTATTCTAGTGAAAACATCAAACACCATTAAGAAAATTTAGAAATAGAGGGGATCTATTCTTTCGCAAATTTATTATTCTCATCTAAGGCTATCATACTGCAAAGGAATGATTGAACCCCCAAAAAGTTACAATATGTAATTAGTTACATATGATAACACAGGTCAACAGCAAAAAAATTCTTCAATAGCCACAAAAATGGTAAAAATTTTAAATTCTATGAATAATTTTTTTTTTAAATAATTTTTAAGTAAAATTGTCAATATTTTGAGCCATTTCTCCGCTTATGTTGTCATAACTCAAAAACAACTTGTACGATTTTGGTAAACTAGATTTACAAAAATTTTGATATCTGATCTTATATATTTAAATGATGAAAATAATGTTATGTGTGTCATATTAATAGGGCTTTTGTAATAACATGTTCATAATATATATGTTTAAAATTGCTTGACGAACTGATTGGGTGAAATGGCTGTAGAGACGATGATCAAAATGTGGGGTGGTTGTTCTCCGTTTCGTGTAAACGTCAGCTAAGAATGGATTTTTGGAAATTCTTTCCTTTAGGGTTAAAAATGACTTAACTTAACTTAACTTAAGTGGCCAATTACAATTTACGAAACGTAGTTCATAAATTTGAGGCCTGAAGTAATAAAGAATTCCACACGCTTCGGTCTTCTGCGTGTGTTCTCCAGTTAGTCCTACCAGATGATGGCACATCGCCTACCACTTGGTCCTTCCAACGGAGTTTGGGTCTCCCTGCTCTGCGCCGTCCTTCAGGTTCGCCTTCAAACACCTTTCTCGCTGGAGCATTCACATCCATCCTGGCAACATGTCCCAGCCATCGAAGTCGTTGGATTCTGACTCTTTTAGCTACGTCGATGTCGTGGTAAAGCTCATACAGCTCATGGTTCATCCGATGGCGAAACTGGCCTTCGACACAGATAGGTCCATATATTTTTCGGAGTACTTTTCTCTCGAATACTCCCAGGTTTTGTATGTCCGTTGTAGTAAGCACCCATGATTCGGCACCATACAACAGAACAGGTAAGATAAGCACCTGGTATAGCTGTTTCTTAGTATTCCGAGAGAAGGTGGTGTTACTAAAGTGCTGCCGAAGTCCGTAGAAACATCTATTGGCTAGCACTATTCTCCGTTTAATTTCTTGGCTGACATTATTCATCTTGTTGACGGAAGATCCGAGGTAGGTAAATTCGTCGACTACCTCAAAACAATAATTGTCAACGTTCACGGTGCGTCCCCATCGAGAGGACTCTTTGTTCGTCGAAATCATTATTTTTGTTTTGTCCTCGTTGACCGCTAAACCCATTTTTGCTGACTCCTTTTCTAGCGATGAGAAAACTGCAGTAACATCCCGCAGATTTCGGCCAATGATATCTATATCATCGGCGTAGGCTAGTGGCATGTGGCTTTTGTGGAATATGGTGCCAGACATGTTGATACCAGCCTTTCTCATCACCTTCTCCATAACTATGTTAAATAGTGTACAGGACAGGCTATCGCCCTGCCTGAGACCTCTTTCCGTGTTGAATGGTTCAGACTGATCCTTACCAATCTTAACCGAGGATTTGGTGTTGTCTAAGGTACATTTGCAAAGTCGAATCAGCTTTGCAGGAATACCAAACTCAGACATGGCCTCATAAAGCCTATTCCTTATCGGAGAGTCGAAGGCAGCCTTGTAGTCGACAAAGAGGTGGTAGGTGTCGATCTGCTTTTCATGGGTTTTTTCCAGGATTTGTCGTAAGGTGAATATTTGATCCGTCGTAGATTTGCCAGGTCTAAAGCCGCACTGATATGGTCCAATTAGTTTTTCTACAATTGGCTTTAGACGTTCACACAATATGCTTGAAAGGACCTTGTACGCAATTGGTAATAGGCTTATTCCACGATAGTTCTTACATTCACTACGATCTCCTTTCTTGTATATGGGACATAACAGACTGAGACTCCAATCCCCGGGCATGCTCTCCTCTTGCCAGATGTTCTCCATAAGCTGATGCATGCTCCTAATCAGCTCCTCCCCGCCAGCCTTAAACAATTCAGCAGGGAGACCATCGGCTCCAGCAGCTTTGTTGTTTTTAAGGCGGGAGATGGCCATACGTATCTCGCTCTGGCTCGGAGGTGGACAGTTAATACCATCGTCATGGATTGGAGCGGGGTCTTCTGGAGTGGTGTCAGTATCCAGTAAATTTCTAAAGTGATCTCTCCATATCTTTAGAACGTTATCCGGGTCCGTCACTAGCTGACCATCGCTGTCCTTGCAGGAGGGCAACCCTGTTCCACGCATTCTCGCTTTCACTCTCTTGTAGAATTTTCGGGCTTCCCCTCTACTTCGGAGCAACTCAGTGTACTCGTCCTGCCTCTTCTTCAGCTCCTTCTTTTTTCTTCTAAAAAGACGCGTTGCCTGTCGTCTCTTCTCCCTGTGCCGTTCACGAACAGCTCGCGTTGCCATTGGCTGCAGTTTCGCCCTGTATGCAGCAACCGTCTCTCTCGTGGCATTGCGACATTCATCATCGTACCAGGCATCTTCTTGAGACGGCTTTGAGTACCCAAGTACGCTTCTCGCAGCCCGTTCTAAGGAGTCGGCTATATTTTGCCACTGCGAGGTTATATTGTCAGGGGTTGGAGCATTCCGCAGCAGTTGAGTTAGGTGGTTGGAGTAGGCGTTTGCTACCTCTGTGGTCCGCAGTTTACCGATGTCCAGCTTTCGTTGTGCCTGGTTACGTACGTTTTTCGCCATGCTTAGCCTTGTGCGTACCTTAACTGCGGTAAGGAAGTGATCGGAGTCAATGTTCGCACCCCTAATCACTCGTACGTCCAGAACACTCGATGCGTGCCTTCCATCGACTACCACATGATCAATCTGATTCCTTGTCAATTGATCTGGAGATAACCATGTTGCCTTATGAATATTTTTATGGTCAAATCTAGTGCTGCAAACTACCATATTTCTTGCCGCAGAGAAATCAATCAGTCTGATGCCATTATTCGACGTTTCGGTGTGCAGACTGAATTTTCCGATGGTAGGCTCAAATGCGGTTTCCCTGCCTATTTTAGCATTAAAATCGCCTAGTACAATTTTAATGTCATGGCTCGGGCTACGGTCATATACATTTTCTAGGCTCTCGTAGAACTCGTCTTTGTCCTCATCGCTTTTCTCTTCTGTCGGAGCATGGGCACATATAAGTGTTATGTGGAAAAACTTTGTTTTGACTCTTATGGTGGCTATACGTTCACACACCGGGTTGAACCTTGAGACTAGGTGTCGCAGTCTCTTGCCAACCACAAATCCACATCCAAACTCGTGCTTGTCCGCATGGCCACTATAGTAGATGTCGCACGTCTTCATGCGCGAGCACCCGTGTCCCGTCCACCGGATTTCCTGTAAAGCGGTTATGTCAGCCTTGTATTCTTCGAGGACTTCCGCCAGTTGGATAGAGGCACCTGGTCTATACAGTGTTCTAACATTCCAGGTGCATATCCTTAAATCATGGTCCTTAATTCGTTTGCGGTGGTTGTCAACATTTTGGGGGGTCCATTTTATTCTTTTCTTACTTCTTTTCATTGCAATAGTTTATACGTCGGTGGCGGGTTGCAAGCCCAGCGCACCACGTCGCAGTTTTCTCCTCCTGCCAGGATTTTATTACAGCCGCCCATTCTGGGTCAGACGCTGACCAGGGTACCGCTCACTCTGAGCAGACGTGCCTGGGTTTTAGGTTTCGCCCCTCACAGTTAGTCGTGATAAGGGATAAAACTGGCACCATTACCCAGACCAATCGGCTAATTCTGTAATCGCGCAAATTGATATAGAAATGCTGTCTCCCAGACCAAACGGCTAATGATGTAATCATGATAATTTATATGGTCTCGATCCCTAATAGAACAAAGGTTTACGAAATTCATACCTAAAAAGCCGGGAAAAGTAAAAACCTGCTAATAAACCAAGGTATAGTCGCAAAAATTTTATTGAATATTTTATTTGTGCGATACGAAGTAATTTTTTGCAGTTCGGTCTTTAGGTGTAAAAATACCGAAAAAGGGATAAAACAGGTACTATCGCCCAGACCAAATGCCTAAAATGCACTACGGATGTATCATTTGAAATTCGTACTTTAAGGCATAAAATGGGACTTAAGCGGTGCCCGGACTTTGCGCCTATGGACTTCAGGCCCAACAAAAATTTGGGCGTTACGACATCCCCCAAAACAGGCATAAGGCCCAATTCCAATTATGATGATATATCGTTTTAAATTTCAAAAATTATTTCCAAATTCTTGTTTCTTTTCCTGTAATATGTTAGAACAGTTATATTGGATAGGAATATTAGTTAATGTGGATGCTTTGACTTAAGCTGAGTCACAGTCTGGAATCAATGTGTAGAATTTGAATTTTTTGCAGGTGCGCGTCGAGATTGTAAACTAGTGTACACTTGAGTGGCCATAGTGGAAATTTTTTTGAAAAGTTAAATTTTTCGCAATGAAAAATATGAGGTTGGGTATAAAAATAATTATGCATATTTTTTTTTTAATTCCGAGTACCTCCGGGTTGAGCCCAAACTTTTATTACATTACCCATTTAGGCTGAAGTGCAGAATATGGGGCGGGACCCCGATTAAAAACCAAAAATATGCCATTGTCTTCATCTTGGCCCCCAAACATCGGAATGGTAGGTCAAAGTTGCCGCTCAGGCCCATGGGGCCCGGGGGTCAAAGAAGGGGCCCCTTTCGGTTCTATGATGACCCCCCAGGTGCGGGTACAGTGAAAGATATTTTCGAGACGAATCCAACGATGTTATTTTTAGGTTCCTGCGGGTCTCCTGGACCGAGTTAGAGCCATTTCCGGGATATACCAAAAAAAAACATGGGTTTAGGTTCCTACGGGTCTCCTGGACCGAGTTAGAGCCATTTCCGGGATATACCAAAAAAAAAAACATGTCATTTCGACCAAAAACCTAACTACAAAATGACATATCGCCCAAATGCTATGACAGAAGACCCAACTCAATTTTTTTGGGCGAAATGTCAGACTCATGACTGCATACGTCGCAGTCAGTCTTGTACTCTCCCCCCGCTTGTACGTGCCCCCCACCGCATTCGTCTTTTAATAATACCAGATAAAGAGAGAGAGTAGCGGGTCTTGCTACATCTTACTACGGGGCGTGCCCCCCCACCGCATTCGTCTTTTAATAATTCCAGAAAGAGAGTACAAGACTGTCTGCGACGTATGCAGTAGGGCGTGCCGTCGTTATGAGTACCTGGGGGGTCATCATAGAACCGAAAGGGGCCCCTTCTTTGACCCCCCGGGCCCCATGGGCCTGAGCGCCAACTTTGACCTACCATTCCGATGTTTAGGGACCAAGATGAAGACAATGGCATATTTTTGGTTTTTAATCGGGCTCCCGCCCCATATTCTGCACTTCAGCCTAAATGGGTAATGTAATAAAAGTTTGGGCTCAACCCGGAGGTACTCGGAATTAAAAAAAAAATATGCATAATTATTTTTATACCCAACCTCATATTTTTCAGTGCGAAAACTTTTGGATTTCACATTTTTAATTTTTTCTATACAACGCTATGGCCAGTCTAGTGTACACTTCATATAACAAACAACTTTATAAATTTAAAACTGAATACAAAACAAAAAAATGAAGTAATTCGACGATATATTTGTTATCAAATACGATATATTTGTATTCAATAATGTTAATAAATAAAGAACCGTGCTAACAAAAAAGTGGTAATGATATCCAAAGTGATCATCCAGAACAAGAAATATTTTTTTAATTTAACGAAGTCTCTTCTATTCTTTGATGAGTTCCATAATTTCACATTAATTTAAGTGAATCGAGAGAATAGAAGGGCTGTAGTTAATTTAAAACAAAAATCGCGCGATTTTTTTTAAATTAACTACTGCCCTTCTATTCTCTCGATTCACAAATTAAAAACGAATTCGAAATCGAAGAACACAAATTAATAAATTAACTGAAAAGTAAAATCATTTATAAATTTCGCCAAACACGTTTCTTCATATGACGGCGAATAAAACAAATGACCTTTTACCACCGACAAACCAAAATGCAATAATTATTCTTCGTCTGAATCAGAATGTGAATCTCCACATCCAGAGGGCGTTTTGTGCGAAATTTGCTTTAAGAATAAGAAGAACATCGTTATGAAACCCTGTAGGCATGCCAAACTATGTCGACCTTGTTTCAATGAAATTGAAGCAGCGCATAATAAACGATTATGACCATCTCGGGGTAGTTTATAAGGCCCAAAATAAAAATGGGCAAATTTTTTTTTTTTGGGCCTTAAGTCCGTGGGCGCTAATTCCGGGCACGGACTAAAGCGGTACAATCACTCAGACCAATGGGATAAAGTTACAATCACATAAATAGGGTATTCGTCTTATGAAGCATTTTACCTGTATCAGTTACATTCTTAAGAAGATATATTGTAAGTGCGGGTGAAGCAATGCGAGCCGAGTAAGATAGTCCCTACATAAAAATTAGAGTAAATCAGCTTATAAGTTGAAAACAATTTTATAGTATTAATAAAAATGAGTAAGAAAACCAGGTCATTTTTATGAAAAACAACCCAGATTCATTTTGCAAAATTTGAACCAGCATTGGACATCGAGTATTATATGCATTTCACGTCGAGTAAATTTATCTAAGAGCTCATCTAACGTAAAGGAAGTATAGGTTAATACATTTGAAATATTTTATACTTACAGCGTTTATTTATCGACTCATCAAAACGCAGCTTGAAGTGTGTGCTTTTAGATGATGGAAATAAATTTCACTCCTTGCCGATCGCACATTCAACCAAAGTAAAAGAATAATACTCTGTAATTGCATTGGTCATGAAGAAAAAGTATGATGAACATAACTGGTTTATTTGTGTTGATCTTTAGATGGTAAATTTCCTTTTAGGTCAACAAAGCGGCTATACCAAATATCCTTGATTTATTATGTACAGTTTGTTGCATATTTTGGCTTCATACTTTGGCTGTAATATTAACATAGGATTCTGGCCTACTATTGTGTTCATCTCGGGGAGTTAATATTCTTGGCCAACCGGATTGATGGTGTTTTGGAGTTATTTCGCCTCTATTTAAATAATTATTAAAACGCTTTGGACAATGGAATGAGATTTTTCGACTTTTCTCCCACTTTCGTGGAGTTTTCTTCTTTACGTTTTATAATTAGTTTTCAAAAATCGTGGAATACGTCTGCACTTCGTCACATTTTTTCTGTATAACTTCCTTGTTATATTATTACAAACAAAAAAATACGAAGGGAAGATGTTCTTGGTCCATCGATCGAAAAATTCAGCCTGCATAACGACACGTCAGACAACGGGTTTAGGCTGGTTAGCAGCGGCAAGGAAAATGGTAGGGAACGAAACTAGATTCCAGCACAAAGATATCCACAAGACAACTTGGCTATCCCCCGATTAAAACACCAAAAATCAAATATTTACCTGGTTGCAGCAAATGTGCGCACAAGATTGAGCAGAGCAAAAAACGCACGTAACCAAACACAAAGAAAGCTGGACATCGCGAAGCTGCAAACCTCAGAGATTGCCACTACCTACTCCAACCAGCTTTCCCAACTACTATTACACAACGCCTCTACTTCTGACGTTCTCGATGCACAGTGGCAGCATATTGCGCATTCCATGGGAACCACCGCAACAACCGTGCTAGGATATGAAAAACGGCGCTCAGAAGAATCCTGGTACGATCGCATATAAGGTCCAGTCGAGTGTGTTATGTGAAAGACTAAAGCCAGTGTTATCCAACCTGATCGGGCGTTATCAGTGTGGCTTTAGACCTGGAAAATCAACAACTGACCAGATTTTCACACTTCGGCAAATCCTGGAAAAGATCCAAGAGAAACAGATCGACACGTACCATCTTTTCGTCGACTATAAAGCTGCCTTCGACAGCCCGATGCGGCAGAAATTACTCGAAGCCATGGCTGAGTTTGGTATTCCAGCGAAGCTGATACGTCTTTGCGGAATGACGCTGACTGACACGAAGTGTTCAGTGAAGATTGGCAAGGACCTTACGGAGCCATTATATATCAGACGAGGCCTAAAACAAGGCGACGGCGTATCGCGTGACCTCTTCAACATAGTGTTGAAGTTGATAATGAGGAAAGCTGCTGTGAACACGAGTGGCATGATATTTAACAAAAGCCACATGCTAGTCGCGTACGCTGACGACGTTGACATCATCGATCGAAAACTGCGGGATGTGACTTCAGCCTTCTCAGGTATACAAAAGGAGTCAGCGATAATGGGTCTAACAGTGAACGAGGACAAAACGATGTTATTAGTTTCAACAAACAAAGAATCTACTCGTTTGGGAAACTGCGTGAACGTTGACAACTATAACTTCGAGGTGGTAGATAATTTTATCTACCTAGGCTACGCCATCAACAATACAAATAATGTCAGCCTCGAGAAGCTACTATGGACTAAGCAAGCGATTTAATGACAGAGCCTTCTCCCGACGAACAAAAATCCAGCTACCTGTTCTACCTATCTTAATGTATGCTTCAGAAGCCTGGGTTATGACACAAGCCGTTCTGGCAGCATTCGAGAGAAAAATACTCGGTAAAATATATGGGCCCATCATCGTTAGCGGAAAGTATCGGCGTCGTATGAATCATGAGCTGTACACTGACATTGACATGGTCAGACGCATTAAGGTGCAGCGGTTGTGTTGTCTAGGTCATGTTGTACGCATGGACGAAAATGCTCTAGATCAAAAATTCTTCTACAATCAACTCGATGAACGGCGCAGAAGAGGGCGACGAAAACTCCACTGGAAAGACCCGGTTACTGAGAACCTTACAGAACTTGGTGTGACTAACTGGAGAAGAAGCGCAGAAGATCGAAGCGCTTATAATATTTTTCTACGTGCGGTATATAATCCAATTGGATTGCAAAGAAGTGTCAGCTAAGTAAGTAAATAAATACAGTCAAAAGCAAAGTAATAGCCTAGACAGACGATAGCGTAAATCTACATTTGCCAGACTTAATGCAAATTAACTTGTGTATTATCTTCTCCCAATCTGCATTAACTCTGACGTCAATGCATAATTATGGCTACAGTGTAACAAATTATTACAAACAACAGCCAATCACCAAAACAACACCAACAACCAGTTTATATCAAAGTAATATCAAAAAATAGATGACAAATAAACAGCTGCTGTTAACTAAATGTAGTTTCCTAAAAGCAGAAACTGTCATCTGTCAATGTAAAATTTTGATTAGCATTAGTAAATTTATATTCTAAATTAAATCTATCATCGAAACGATGCTCAGATCCTTTTTTATAGTTACTCATGGGTTACATTTTGATTTTTTGACAATTTTAACTCCGACGTCAATTTTATTTTTGGGCGATGTGTAGGGGTTGACGTATTGATTTTTAAACCAAAGGTTGGATGGTTTCAAAGTCTATAACGGTCAAACGTAGAAACAGTTTTTCTGTTTTACATCTATAAAGCCTAATTTATAAGAGGTTTATAGAACGATTTTACTATAAAATTCTAATTTATAAACCTTTGATAGATCTGGATGAATACGGCTGATAGATTAAAATTGAATACCAATTATAGTGTTCAAATACTTGAATTTTCCGGAAAACCGGTTTCCGGTTTATTCGAAAAATACCTTTTTCTAACAATTCGGTTTTCGAATACATGATTTAGTAAAAAACAGGGATAACCGGTTTCGTTCGGTTTTTCGGAAATTGTAAAATAAAATTAAATATTTATAAATATGAGTATCAAAACATAAAGCCTTTAAATTCAGTTTGTTTCTATTAATGTATGAATGATTCCAATATTAATATCCAGTTCATCCAAACAATCACAAATTAACCTCTTTTTACCATTGAATGCTTAGTATAGGAAATAAAGGCACAATGTTTTTCATGTGAATATCGACGGTTTCCCACTCATTTCGAGATGAGATCCCAATTTATTACAAGATGAGATACCAACGGTATATTGGTGACTTCCCAACTATTGTATGGTGATCATAAATTAAGCTTCTTTTTGCGATCGGACACTTGGTTTATAAGATAAAGTTGTTCATATAAATATTGACAGCTTCCCATCCTTTGCAAGGTGATAACCCAAGTATATCTAAGTGATTTCACAAATATTGTATGGGGATTACAAATTAAGCCCTCTTTTCGCTATTGAACGTTTAGTTTAGAAGATAGCGACAATTGAATGTTTTGAAATTCCCTTATGCAACATGAACATTTGAAAAGGGCTTAATTTGCGATCCCCATACAAGATATAGTTGGTATATGACTTTGCAATGGCTGGGAAGCCGTCGATATTCAAATGAACATCTTTATATGCAGATATGAATACGGACGGCATCATACCCATTGCAAGATGAGAGAAAAAGTCATCTAGTAACATTTTTCAAACTTGTTTTCGTTTTGTATAAGGAAATTTCAATGAAAGCATCATCTATGTCAATTTGTCTATAATTAACCTGGCCATGTTCTGTGAAAATACTCCTTTTTGAAAAACCGGTTAATTGACATCAAAAAACCGGTTAAACCAGGTATTCGAAATTGGGATTTTTGAAGAAACCGGCATACGGTTTCGAAGAAAAAAACCGGTTAGATGGTTTTCGGTTTGAACACTCTAATACCAATCCTTACGCCTTCGATCAGAATCATATTTATATATATGTACTTCTAATTCGGATATAATTAATACACATTTTTGTTTCGATTTCGTTTCGATGACGGTCCCCTCTTAATCACAAACCCGTATGTTTAAATGCCATATCAACCGAATAATTTGTTAGAAAAAATATCCCCGGAATAATTAATTTCACTCCAGCAGGCATCTGCTTAATCTAAACATTTGTCAGCTTTTGTATCTGCGAATATAATATAAATAATATATATAGAAGGGATGATAGAATAAGTCGAACTTAATTTTTGTCAAATCACACACAATATGTATTTTATTTAAAAATTCTATAAATTTAATTTGTCGTCACTTAAAAGTCATTTGCACTGACTGACGAGCACATTAGCCAATATAAAAAATAAAAGTAAATTATGTTCAATTGAATACAATGCCAAATATATGAAGATAAATTTCAGCACATACCCGTATAAAAGGAATGTGTGAGAATATCTTGAAATTCAAATGGGTATAATTTGATAAATCTTGAACATTTTGCACATGTATGTATGTCTGTTCTTAGGCTAAAATAACGTATCATCGTTGTCGTCATATTTAAATGGAGAAATGGATGAATGACCTGTACTTCACTGAGAACACTTGATTAATGCCGAGCAAACTTTGTGTATTATCTTGTAGTTTGACGTGAGGGTGATGCTTTTGATTGTATACGCGTCTGATGATGATGTATAATGATGGACACAATGATGTTATATGGATTTAGATTGTTGGATGCCACAAACAAAAAAGGTAAAATGGTTGAGTTATATTTGTCTCGAATATAAGATTCGCCATACAGATATAAACGCATAAACATTAACGGGGTAACACACAGTTCCAAAATAGTTTTTTTTTGCATAAATTCGAAAAACATAGATGCATCATTATAAGATTACATATTGGATAGTCATAACCAGGGCAACCGGAAATATGCTATAGCATGTTTTTTTACAACGAGATATTAACAAATGGGTAATGTATTTACATGTTTCATAGTTCTACAAGTGTTTTGAGACCTATTTGTTAGAGCATATTTTGGCATATTTATATAGTCATATTTCGGCAAATTTTGGTTTTAGGAGCATTATTTAAAAAAAAAAACATATTTTTTTAAGCATATTTTATATTTTTTAGGCCATATTTTTTAAAAAATATCCCTTTTTAAGCATATTTTATGTTTTTCACATTAATTTTTTGTTTGTAAAAACAAGTGTCTGTGTAACAAAACATACACAACTGTGTTAAACGTGTATAAATCCTGTTTTTCGCGCTTTCTTATTCAATACGAAACAAACCATAAAAAAGAGGTGCTTTTCAACCACCACCGATTTCGACCCGGGACATAATGCCTAAAGCTAAACTGACAAAAGCAGCATAAACTAAAGGCGTTTGTAAAAAATTGGTGGATTCCTCTATTCGAAAATCTGCAGCAAAGTTATTGCAGCAGATCGCAGATTTCAAGTGAAGCAACATGTGGAAAGCGGCATATATATTCAACTAAGTCATAGAAGTGAAAGTAAACAGACAAAATATGGCAAAATATTTAGCAGGTGTATTAAGGCAATTGTAAGGAGAAATTTTTACTACATACAGCAGCCTTGGAAAGGGCTAATTACTCAACAGTTGCTCGACTGTGGGCATTTTATCCGAAAGTGACGCATGTGACATGTATTGGTCATAGTCTCCATCGATTGTGAGAATGTATAAGGAATTTATATGAAAACGTAAATAAAGCTATTGCTCCAAGTAGAGTGTAACTTTATAAACAAATGTTTCCAGACCTTCCATTACCTCCAGAACCTATAACAACAGGATGGGGAACATGGCTAGAAGCAGTTAATTATTATGCCAACAATTATGAGGACGTTTTGAAGGTCCTAAGTGCATTAAACGATGAGGATGCACAATCCTCAGACAGATCCCCAAACTAGATCTGACTTGTTTTATATTGGTTCAAATTACGGTTTTATTGCAAAACATATTAAAAATTTGCAAACATCAGGTCTTACGCTTATTGAACAAGTTCAGGTGATTGAAGACACTTTAAAATTGATTGATAACACTATGACACAATTTGAGGGTCATTGTCTCGGGGGTGAACCAAACTAATTTCAAACGATAGCATTTGACCTCAGTAACAAAACCCTAAACCCAATTCGCTCCACCACGTCACAATTTTTTTTTTACAGCGGTTTGAAGTTTGAATTTTTTGGTTAAAAGTCGATTCAAAGAATATGAATAATCATCTATAAAATTACATTTGGGGTATTTCATGTCTTCGGAGACCTATACTAAAACATTCAGGGGAATATTTCCTCGGAACATTTTAACCCTCTAGCTGCCACCCGTATGGGACATTTTTGGCCCAATTTTGAAAAACTATTTAGATGTCAACTTTGGAGGGAGGTCAAGGCTTAGAATCTTCGATAGAAAGCCTCTACGAGTCAAAGGTTATAAAATAAAATCAAAATTAAATGTTAATGAGTGTTAATGTAATGAGTGAATCAAACTAATAACAAACGGTAGCATTTGACCTCAGTAACAAAACACTAAACTCCATTTTGTTCCACAACGTCACAATTTATTTTTTATAGTAGTTTGTAGTTTGATTTTTTTGGTAAAAAGTCGAATCAACGAATATGAATAATCATGTGTAAATATACATTTGGAATAGTTCATGTCTTCTCTGGAGACACGAACTTACCCAAATCTGTTTTTACACATGATTTTTTATTTTCTTTTATTTAACTTTTGACCAAAAAAATTAAACTTTAAACCACTGTAAACATAGGATGAATTTTAAAAAACAGCTTAGAAGTCAAATTTCTTAAAATGTTCAGCATGGGTGGCAGATAGAGGGTTAAAATGTTCCGAGGAAATATTCCCCGGATGTTTTAATGTAGGTCTCTGAAGACACGAACTTACCCAAATCTGTTTTTACACATGATTTTTTATTTTCTTTTATTTAACTTTTGACCAAAAATATTAAACTTTAAACCACTGTAAACAAAAATTGTGACGTGGTGGAGCAAAATAATGTGTACGGTTTTGTTACTGAGGCTAAATTCTATCTTTTGATATTTGTTTGGATCACTCCCGAAAAAGTGTGTCGCACTGTTTGCTAAAAAATAGATTTTTTAACGTTCCATTAACATTTCATTTAGATTTTATTTTGGAACCTTTGAATCATAGAGGCTATTGGTTTTCGGTGACTTTTAGTGAAATTTCCCGGAGAACATTTCTATCGAAATTCTAATCCTTGACCTCCGTTCAAAGTTGACCTTTCAACAATTTTTCAAAATTGGGCCAAAAATGTCAAATACGGGTGGGAGCTAGAGGGTTAAAATGTTCCGAGAAAATATTCCCCTGAGTGTTTTAATATAGTTCTCTGAAGACAAGAAATACCCTAAAAGTATTTTTATAAATGATTTTTCATATTCTTTGAATCGACTTTTGACCAAAAAAAATCGAACTTCAAACCACTGTAAAAAAAATTTCTGACGTAGTGGAGCAAAATGGAGTTTAGGGTTTTGTTACTGAGGTCAAATTCTATCGTTTGATATTGGTTTGGTTCACCCCCGAAAAAGTGTGTTGCACTGTGTAATTTATCGGATTCCGAAATAAATTTAATATTAAAAAAAATTGAATCAAATTATATCAAAAAACGTTGGCTCGGAAGAAGTGAAAAGTATTTGTTAAGAATTGGGTGGGTCTGCGCCAACATTAACATCAAAATACGAATTAAAGGAAATACTGTCCCTTAAATTCGCTCCAATTACATCTGTTGATGTCGAAAGATCATTATCAATGTACAAAAACATTTTACGTTGTTGTAGACAAAATTTCAAATAAGATTTCAAAATTTCAATAAGATGCTCAACATACAAAAACACCGTGATACTTAGGAAACATGGTTGAAGATGTTTGTTACTTTAATGTTAAATAAATGCATGTGATATTTTTTTAATTGTTCCTTAAATAATAATACAGAAATATTTATTTCTATTTTATTTTACTTACTCAACATTTGTGTATGTAAATTTACCAAAAATACTTACAAAGTCTGAATTTAAAATAATATTGTTTATTTTTTTAATTTTTAAGCAGCTTTTTTACATTAAATAAAAATATTTGTAATTCATATGAAACAAATTGTGTGACTTACATTTTTAGAGCATGTTTTTGTTGATTTTAATATTTAGCCATTTTGGGACCGGCCGTGGCATAGTGGTTAGAACACGCGACTACCATGCGGGAGATCGCAGGTTCAAACCTGGCTCCAGTCATCTTGATAAAAAAAATAAATACAATTTTCCTTCATTGTCGGCTCCCCTCGAATGTTGTTGAAAGCAACTTCGCAGTATTAAGCGTCGATTCAATCGTCGTGTCTAGTAAGAGCTTCTCAAACAGTGACGTTCGCATTCGTCGATAAACAAGTAGGTGCCGTTAGTTATGAATCTAAAATAGAAAGCGTGTTAATTCACAACAACGCGAGAAGCTATCCCATACCTCATTCATATTTTATGCGCATAAAACACGATTTTGAGGGCATGTTTCCGGTTGCCCTGGTCATAACGCACAGAAATTATATTTAGAGCGATAAAGAGCGCCCACATGTACCTCACATATAAATGGCCTTTTAATGTATAGCCCGATTTCAAAATTAAGAAAATTTTGAAAGGTTCATTTCAGATTTATAGCCTGTTTTTGTATCTCGAACTATAGCTTTCGTTAGCATTTAAGGAAATCTCTTTTGGGTTTTACTAACCCTACTTCTACACGAATGACGACTCGAACGAAAACGTAAGAGTTTTCATACAAAATTGTGTTTCTCTATGTCGAACGTTCTGCCATTTGTGCGAACGCAAATATCAAATTCGCTCACTTGTTGGATTGTTTTCGACTGGGATGAAAAACTCAAAATATAAATCATACATGCAAAGTAGATATCAGCAGAAAATGTCCAGCACCAATTATAGTTTGAATTTGACCATTAATATTCAAACATGAGAATGGAGCATATTTTATCCCCACGTTTCCCTTTTTACTTTAAGGCTCAAGCTTCTTTACAAGGTTTTGTTGGTAAACTATAACTATAATTGGTGCTGGACATTTTCGGCTGATATCTACTTCGCATGTACATGTTTGACATAATTGTAGATATATATACAGCTGATGATGTACCATTGTGCATGTTCGTCACAAAGGGGTCTGAAGATCCTAGTGCGTGACACACTGAATTTGACCAAAAATATCAAACAATAAAAAACACTTTTCTGATGGTTAGCCGAATTTGATGTATCATTTGATACACTAACGTAAATTGTGATATACAGTTTAAAATGTTAAATATATAGTATGGAAGGTAGTGTTTAATTTATCGCGCGAAAAAGTGTTGTTTTTATTAAATGCATCCTTAATGATATATTTTTCATCTTCTACGACACATCTATCTAACGACTCCTAATATATTAGTTAATTCTTTTCACGAACTTTCATGTTGAGCTATTATAGCGGCTATACAAAATATATGTGCTTTTTGTGCGATTGGGACACACGATTTTCCGGTGACCAATATGCATGCGACGGATGGAAACTCAGAGAGCACAGCAGGTTACAAACGGCCAATATTATTCGTGAGCCTCTTGTGCCGAAGGAGAATATATTGCTGCCCCCACTGCATATCAAACTTGGAATTGTTAAGAATTTTATCAAAACTGTCGCCAAAAGACATGAAGTTTTCTTGTGTTTGAAACTAATTTACCCGAGACTCAGCGAAAGTAAAATAAAAGAAGGTAATCAGGCGTACTAAATGGTCCAGATATACGAAAGCTGATTAAAAGTGATGCATTCAACAATATTTTGATTGACGCTGAATTGAATGCATGGCAGGCAATCAAAGAAGTAATAGAAGGCTTGTTGGGAAAGCATCGTTCTAACAACTACGATGTTTCTGTCGCAAGGATGTTAAGAGCATTCTCAGAAATTGGTGTCCACATGTCTTTGAAAATCCATTATTTATATCATCAATTGGCTACCGAATCTGATGAACAAGGTGAATGCTATCATCAAGTTGCTATGCCATTTGAAATGAGGTAATATTGATTTTTTATTATTTCAAACTCATTTTAATAAAACAAAAACTTACATATATAGAGGCAAAAAGTCGCCGAGTGCAATAATTGCTGAAATTTGCTGGTGGAGTAAGCTTGTGTGGCAAGACAAGGATGATCTTGATGATAAAGAATTTTCAGGAGATGCAGAAGGGCCAACAGTGGAGTCACACATTGACATTATGTGTGGTTCAGAAACTGATGATAGCGATGAATGCGATGCCACTAGTCCCGAACAACCACCGAAAAAGTCTAGGCAATATTTATTAAAATAAATAAAAAAATAAAAATAAATAAAATAAAAATAAAAAATTATAAAAATGTTTACTTAATTTTTTTAGTAGTTTATGGCCAGAAGTCTGGAGTTATTGGGGAAAATTTATAAAAAAGGCGATAAATGACACTTTTTTGAATAAAAACAAATATCAATATTCTTGTCAGAATGGGATACCTTCACTTAATTGTAAATAAAAGCAGAACGCGGTAATCGATTTCTATGATCTATGTCGCATTTTGTTTATAGGTTATGTGACTTTACATGAAATTAATAACACATGATCCTTTTTTCCGTTTTGGATTTTTTATGAATTTTAAAAAAAAATTTTAATTTTTAGGCAAATAAATATTTTTTTTTCTCCACAAATTTATTTTTAGCGGCAAAACTGTTGATTATAAAGAAAAACGTTATATGAACGGATTAAAGAAATTGAAATTTGAGCAAAATCGGACAAGTGGTTCTCGAGTTATGTTAAACTACGTTTTTTCCAAAATGTTACAACATAGCGAAAAACTTCAAGATAAGGAAAAGATTTAAAATGTCATAAAAAAAACTGACACATACGAACGCCAAACCCTTTGAGGGTTTTACTATACTGACCTAGTACCATCACCCTGACTTGGATTGGCTGTTGTACTGTGTTATCAGTAGACATCTTTATTTTTAAAGCTTTTCCACGCGTAAACTTAAAGTAGATTCTATGTTATGTATAATATAACTTATATGAGCACAGACAAAAAACATGTCAAATTACCTAAAATGTCATCCCAATATTCGGCGCTGCGATTAAAGTCACCGATGAAGTAAGTCCCCAAATCGAAAATTAACTAAGTATGATATAAAACCCCAATATTTAAAATGAAATATTGGGAGGTTAGAGTAGTATTTGACCGATCGGGCTCATCTTCGAACTCAACCACCATGTAGGGCAGTAAAGCTTGCATTCAATATTTTAGCTTGATTGCTCTTAAATTATTGCTGTGACCGCGAGGACTGAGATACGAGAGTAGTTATTGGCCGATCGGGCTCATCTTAGAACTTAACCCCCGCTTTGAGGATAGAAGCTTGCATTCTAAATTTCAGCTCGATATCTATTAAACTGCGGCTGTAATCGCGGGGACGGACAGACAGACGGACGGTCACCTTTAGATCACTCAGATTTCGATGCCGATCATTTATATATATATAGATTGTCATACTTACCATGCCTTTATGGGCGTTACAAATGGAAGAACAGCATTAATAAACCCTTCAAACTGTTCATGCGAGTGGTGAAGGGTATAAAAATATAATAAAACGGTTAAACCACAAATCGCTATCCATCATTTTTATCAAACAGTAATTACTCTAGCTACTGAATGGACAACAATTCAAAACAGATAGTTCTTTCTGTAATTCTAACGGTTAATTATTAGAATTTCTATATTTTATATACGTTTTAAGGAAATAAATTAACTCCCAAAATATTATATTGGAAATTTATTTCATTTTTATGAATTGGGGATTTATTACAGTATGAACTTACTCCCCAATTTTGAGGATGTAATAAATCCCCAAAAACGTTGTTGTTTTTCTCAGTACACAAATATGGGAATTTAGTTCATTTTTGTTCATTCAGCTTATTGATTCGGCCAATTCACTAACAAATTTTATGTTGAACATTATAACGACCTTATTCATAAAAAGTTGTAAGAGCCTGTAAGCCAGTTTTAAGCAAATTTTGAAAAAAAAAACAACATTCATAAACAATTTATATCTTCAATAAGTTAAAGTAGGATTGTCTTTTTTGTTTAAGCATGCTATAACTTGATGTTTGTACAATTTATTTTAAATTTTGAAATTTAAGAGAAAAGCAAATACAAAGTTTTATGTAATTTTTTACATTAAACTGTTGCTTACCGTCATGTTAATCGTAGTCAATGAAAAATCGTGATATAATAATGCTCTATAGTTATTATAAGCGCAAATAAATGTTTTGTATCCGATTATAAAGTTTTTGTATCCGATTATAAAGCTTCTTTTTATACTTCATTAATGACTAAAACATTCGGCTTTGCCACTGGAGCACATAAAGATAAAGGGCTGATAACAAACGTTTATGAATACAATTTCTTATTAAAGGTTTTTTAGAGCTAAACAATACAATAGCTAAAGAACGCTTCATATCTAATTTAGAATAAAAAAAACTTAAATTCTACTAATAATATTTTATAAATCTACATTTTAGTGGTTTATTGGCATTTTTAGGGAGTTTTCATATAAACGCACTGCTACTAATAAAGCAGTTTGGCATTATTAATAATGAGTTGATAATCCATTATTTTGAAATAACTTTAGAAAAACGTCCTGGCGTTGATTCAACTAATTTATTATGAAATTATTTATCCATTTCCTCCCAGACTTGTCTAATTTTTAATTTCAAACCTTTCACTGTCATTATACCTTGATTCTGGGCATTATTTACGGTCCATGTATCCCTAGTAGTTCTCCGTCGGGTCTAAGTCTGAAGTGCTTGCCGACTAGTCCAGCAGTGCAGTGATTCCTTTTCGCTTTTTTTAAAATATTTAAACCTGAGGTGTTTTTGAGATGATTCAGATTTTTGGCTCCTTATTGGATGAGGAGGCCACTGCCCTCCAAAGTTGGTCACCTCGGGTGTGTCAAAATTTCATATGTTCGAGGAAAGTGCATTTATGAATAGTGATGACACGATTAATCGAAAAATCAGTAATAATCGATTATTTTCTTTCAATTAACAATTTAATTGTATCGTGAATTCTCCTTCGATTAATACCATTAATCGATTATTCCAAATAATAATCGTTAGACAACCAAGAACAAAAAAGATTTGTCGCCAGCCGGTTGACCAACCGAAAAATAACGCAAATTTTTTTTTAAATGAAATGAACAATTCATAGAAATATTATTGTGAAATATCAAACAATAAATAAAGAACACTTTTCTGATCTTGAGCCGAATTTGTTGTATCATTTCGATACACTTAACGTAAATTAATATAATGTACTGTAAGATCGACTAACAAAAAACAAATACACATACACTGGCACGGCTCGGCCTAACAAACTATATATGCTTAGTAGTTAGTAGTGAGCAAAAACTATAGGCTCAGTAACAATAGTAAGCTTAGTTTAACAACAAACCTTGTAAAAAAGCTTGATTTTTGTGGTGAAAAGCCATGGTAAAGCTTGAGCTTTGTGGGGTAAAAAGGGGAATCGTGGGGATAAAATATCCTCCATTCTCATGTTTGATTGTGAATGGTCAAATTCATAACTATGCTGGACATTTTCGGCTGATATCTACTTCACATGCATATGTTTGGCATAATTGTAGATATATATACAGCTGATGATGTACCATTGTGCATCAGTTCGTCACAAAGGGGTCTGAAGATGAACTCGTCATGGAGTTCGAAACGCGTCATCCTAGTGCGTGACACACTAAATTTGACCAAAAATATCAAACAATAAATAAAGAACACTTTTCTGATCTTGAGCCGAATTTGTTGTATCATTTCGATACACTTAACATATATTAATATAATGTACTGTAAGATCGACTAACAAAAAAAAAAAAAACAAATACACGTGAAAAGTTTACGTTCAAAAATCTATCACCACTTATTTTTGCCTCGCTATTGAGCACTAATAACCAGGGCAACCGGAAATATTCCCTAAAAATCGTGTTTTATGCGCATAAAATATGACCTGAAAAATGGCAAAATATGACCTAAAAATCAACAAAAACATGCCCCTAAAAATTAAAGTCATACAATTTTTTTCATATGAATTAGAAATATTTTTATTAAAAATAAATAACAACAGCTTAAAAATTAAAAAAAAAAACAATATTATTTTAAATTCAGACTTTGTTTGTAGTTTTGGTAAATTTGCATACACAAATGTTGAGTAAAATTACATAGAAATAAGTATTTTCGAGGAAATATTCCCCGGAAAATTAATGAAGGTCTCCGAAGTCATGAACTATCCCAAATCTATTTTTACACATGATTTATCATTTTCTTTTATTTGACATTTGACCCAAAAAATCTTACTTTAAACCACTGTAAACCAAAAATGTGACTTATTGGAGCAAAATTTAGTTTAGGGTTTTGTTACTGAAGTCAAATGCTATTGTTTGATTTTGGTTTGGTTCACTCTCAAAAAAGTGCGTGGCACTGTTTGCCTGAAAATAGACTTTTTAACATTTCATTTTGATTTTATTTTGGAACCTTTGACTCATAGAGGTTATTTGTCTTTGGTGACTCCTAGTGAAGTTTTTCGGAAAATGCTTCTATAGAACATATTCCCCTGATTGTTGTAAAATATGTCTCCGAAGACATGAAATACCCCAAACGTACCCCAAAATTTGCGACGTATTGGAGCAAAATGGAGCTTAGGGTGTTGTTACTGACGTCAAATGCTAACGTTTGATATTAGTTTCACCCCCGAAAAAATGTGTTGCACTGTGTTATCTATCAATTTAAAAGTGTCTTCATTCACCTGAACTTGTTCAATAAGCGTAAGACCTGATGTTTGCAAATTTTTAATATGTTTTGCAATAAAACTGTAATTTGAAGCAATATAAATCAAGTCAGATCTAGTTTGGGGGTCTGTCAAGAATCCTTTGAAGTTTTAATGAATTGTGCATCCTCAACCGGAACATTCTGGCAAAAATAATTGTTTGGTCTGCTTATGTTCACTTTGCTACACTTGAAATCTGCGATCTGCTGCAATAACTTTGCTGCACATTTTAGAATAGAGGAATCCGCCATCAGCTCGTAAGTCTGGAAACTTTTCTATAACCGCCTTTGGATTTGCTGCTTTAATCGGATTAGCTTTAGGCATTATGTCCAGGGTCGTAATCGGTGGTGGTTGAAAAGCACCTCTTTTTTATGTTTTGTTTACTTATTGAATAAGAAAGCGCGTTAAAAGATTAATAAATGTTTAACATTTCACAGTTGTGTAAAACATGATTTTTGTTACATTTTAAAAAACCAAAGTTGCAAAGACACTTGTTTATACGAACAAAAAAAAATGTCAAAAACACAAAATATGCTTAAAAAGGTATATTTTTTAAAAAATATGGCCTAAAATATATAAATTATGCTTTAAAAAAGGAGATTTTTTTAAAATTATGCTTCTAAAACTAAAATTTTCCGAAATATGACGTTATGGGTAAAATATGCCAAAATATGCTCTAACAAATAGGTCTCAAAACACTTGTAGGACCATGAAACGTGTAAATACATTACCCATTTGTTAATATCTCGTTGTAAAAAAACATGCTGTAGCATATTTCCGGTTGCCCTGCTAATAACACTATGCAACAAATGAAAACTTTTTGTACAATACAAGAAGTTGACAATATAGGCGTCCTTCGGAAAACATGAATAACTTAACTATTTGTTAACCGATCTTTACAAACAAGTATGCGCTTAACTCGTGAAAGCATGCACTTTCTGAATAAAATGGTGACAATTAGGGTGTCCTTATAAAATAGTGGCTACAAACTCCTTCAAACTGAAAAAATAGCAAATAAAAATAGACATATATTACAAGTAATCAATATAACTATATATACCGTTGGAAAAGCCGCATTGTCTTATTTCAAAATCTGCTGAGAAACTTAAAATCGGTTTAAATTCAACCACATAACTGGCTTACAAATGCGTAAAGGAACGAAAAACCGGTATCATAGTGGACTTTATGAGCTATTTAGGTTGCCTAGACATGTTCAGATTGTATTTGATATGTTCACGGAAGTTTGGACTCACTCAAAGTAATGTTCAAAAAAGTGAAAAAATAATAATTTCTTCTTCAATTTTTTTTTTAGCAAAAGGGCAGGAATAACCGGCATTTGTGACATAAATAGTTAATAAAGTTAGTGCGCATAACTAACAGCTACATTATTGCCGAATATAGTTTAGCGCTATCACGAAGTGTGAGTTAGCTGTTGGACAAAAACTGATGACGCCTTTTTTCGATGGACTCCCTGATTTTGAGAATCTTTTGAGGTCCATAAAAAAATTGGTCACCAATCTCGCCAAACTGAGTATATGGTTTTATTTCCCGTCGATAATAGAATCGAACCTACACTATCAAGTTCTTGTATTTTTTACTGTTGCACTTTTTAATTTGACAGCATTAAACACCAATTTCAAGCAGAAGCTCCGGTCGTATAAACCCAAATTTTAGATTAATCGGCTAAAGATCGCCACCGTTTTGTATTTGTAGAGATAATCCTTAATGGTTTTAGAAAGCCGTACAGAAACAATGTCAGGTCAGCGACGTAATGTCAAATCGTAATTTTTCTCATTTTATGCTTCGAATTATTAAATTTAACAATAACACTAAGTCGTAAAATAAAAAAATTAACATCAGTGTTCCCACTATATTTTTTACACCCTCAACCTTAGGTAAGGGGTAATAGTAGACAAACTTCCATTTATATATATATATATGTGTTCCTCTAAATCCCATTGGAGCATAGGGCGTCAAAAACTTCTATTTGGTACACTGAATTTAAACATGTAATAAAATTTGGACCCCGAAATGAATATGGACTATATCTGCCGAACCCTGATTAATCCCAATGAAAATTAACTTACCTTACCTGGTACCTCGTATACAAATATGGCAATTACATGAAAATTGATATATTTTCAACAAATTCAAATATAAACTCCTCAAGACTTTAAAAAAGTTTACTTTTAATTAGTGCTCCCCATTTCCCGGGAAACGGTATTCCCGGTTTTCTCGGGATTCCCGGTCCTTTCCCGGGAAACCGGGATTGTTATATTTCCCGGTAATCCCGGTATTCCCGGGAAATAAAAAATGGTTTTTTCATTGGTTTGTTAAGCAATTATGCACAGAATGCTTTGAAATTTTGCAGAAATCATAAACGGAGACTTGGTTATATTCTCCCAAAAAATTATGCCATTTCATGGAACGCTGTCTAAACGCCGCACAGAGGGGCAGAATCGCAAAAAATGGAGATTAATTGAAAAATTAAAATTTGATTTTTTGAAAAATACTTAGTATCCGTTTAAAGTATATAAAATTCTACATCACTACTGAAAATTTCAATGACATACGTTGTTTACTTGTCAAGCTGCATTGTATTAAAGTTAAGAAATTTTTGAGCTATTCGCGCACAATAGTGTTAATTAAAATTCGGTATATTTCAACGCTTAATATAAAGTTTTTCGCAAGCCAAAAGTAATACTTTTACTATGGAACCTTCAACCTCAGGTATTTTAGCGTTGTTCTAAAAATAATTGTTTTAGCAAAAGTTCGTAGAAATATTTTTAAAATTTTTTTTAAAATGTGTCTAAATTTTGGCTATTTTCAAAATATTTGTGGATTTTTAAATATGAATGGCGTTAGATGGCGTTAGGATATTATTATTTTAAGAAGCATCAGTTCCTAAGCTTTCATATTCAGTAATAACATGTTGCGCGTTTTTGCGCGAATTTTTTTTATTAAATTTATTGTGAAAATAGTCACTCCAGCAAAGAACATCAGTTCTTGTCTTTTGTTTACTTTGTCTTCGTTTTCGTTGTTATGATTGTTGTTTTTGTGTTACAATGACAATAGTATTTAGAGTATTTGCTGAGAATACAGCTCGACTTTTTGTTAAGAAGTATCAGTGGTATAACATGCCACCAACTTTGCAGAAGTTTTTAATACATGGCCCAGAAATCATTTCACTCGCGCTATTACCGATCGGTGAACTGTCTGAGGAAGCCCAGGAAGCCCGAAACAAAGATTTTAAAAACTACAGAGAACGTTTTTCTCGTAAATGTAGTCGGGAGGATTGCAATCGATACATTTTAAATAGGTTCCTACTAAGTTCAGATCCATTCATATCTGGCAAAACGAAATTGCCAAAAAAAAAGTTCACCAACTGCCAAAATCTGTACTAGATCTATTAGTTTCGCCTTCCGGTTTAAAGAACGTGGCACCAGAAGGCAAAAATCATGATACAGATGATGACGATGATTATATCGAGGGCGATGCATTGGAGTATGATGACTTTGGGCATATTTTTTAAAATAGCAGGTCAGAAACACATGTCCTATAATAAATATATATATGAAAACTTATGTATAATTTTTTTCCTTTTTTGTAGACATGAAGGAAGAAGCTTTTTATATTTTTGAACAAAATACTCACCAGACACATCCGTACACGATCGAACAATTTTAATATCTGCTTTGAGTCCCGTAATTGTATTAAATTATATGAAAAATAATGGAACTATATAAAAATTATATTACTTTTTCCCAAAAAAAAATTCCGGTGAGCCAGAGACATTTTTTAAAAGGGGGCGTGGTACCCCCTATTCCACCTTGGATGTAATTCATACTGTACGATCAACATATATACCAAATCTCACCTTCATACCTCTGATAGTTCATGAGATATATCCATTCTAAGTTTCAGGTTATATGGGCGGTGCCACGCCCCTTTATCCAATCATAACCAAGTATAGCCATGGACTATTAGCAGGCCAACAGTACAACATTGGGAAAGTTTCATGACAATCGGTCTATTATTATGGCCGCTAGAGCGATTTTTTTAATAAGGGGGAGTGGCACCGCCCACTTTTCCAAAAGTCCTATTCCACCTTGGATGTAATTCATACTGTACGATCAACATATATACCAAATATCACCTTCATACCTCTCATAGTTCATGAGATATATCCATTCTAAGTTTCAGGTTATATGGGCGGTGCCACGCCCCTTTATCCAATCATAACCAAGTACAGCCATGGACTATTAGCATGCCAACAGTACAACATTGGGAAAGTTTCATGACAATCGGTCTATTATTATGGCCGCTAGATCGATTTTTTTAATAAGGGGGAGTGGCACCGCCCACTTTTCCAAAAGACGTGTAGCTTATGTCACTCAGTGATAACGTAGCATTCTAATAGTGAAAGAATTTTTAAAATCGGACAAGTAGTTTAATTAATCTCCATTTTTTGCGATTCTGCCCCTCTGTGCGCCGGTCCGGGAACGAACAACTTTCTATTATTTTCATACATTTGTATGAAATTTTTCAGTTTTCCGGTCTATCCCGGACCGACGTTTCTAAAATACTTTATCAAATGGGTCGCGAGTTGGCAATATTGAAGAACAACATTAGTAGAACATATCCACCATTTTTTGTGATATTAACTTAAATAATGCGGAAATGCCGGTCCGGGAGCGAAGAAGTTTCCATAATTTTTTAAATTTTCACGTCTATCCCGGACCGGCGTTACTAAAATACTTTTTCAAATGGGTCGCGAGTTGGCAATATAGAAGAACTGCATTAGTAGAGCATATCCACGAATTTCTGTGATATTTGATGAAAAACTGCGGAAATGCCGGTCCGGGAGCGAAGAAGTTTCCATAATTTTTTCAATTTTCACGTCTATCCCGGACCGGCGTTTCCAAAATACTTTTTCAAATGGGTCGCGAGTTGGCAATATTGAAGAACTGCATTAGTAGAGCATATCCACGAATTTCTGTGATATTTGATGAAAAACTGCGGAAATTCCGGCCCGGACCGGCATTTCTAAAATACTTTCTCAAATGGATCGCGAGTTGGCAATATTGAAGAACATCATTAGTAGAACATTATCATTATCGGGATGATTTCCCGGGATTCCCGGGATCCCGGTACAAGCCCAGAGCACTACTTTTAATATTTTGCATTTATAGGTGAAACTTGAGAAACTTAAGTGTTTCATCCAAACCATTAGAAACTATGAATTCTTTAGAGATTTTTGTGCGTAAAAGACTCTTTCGGTAACCCCATACAAAATTACAATATGTCCAGCAATTTAAAATAAAAATTCTACATTTGTTGGCAATTTCATTAACACTTTTTCCACTTTATCTTTTGAAACGGTGTAACAACCTTTCAGTAAAAGTCTGGTCATACGACCGAGAGTCCTATCTCCAAACGTTTACGCTACACCAGCTAAAACATTTTAATACATAAGTAATTTCATTTAAAAATCGTTTAGTTTCAATAAGACTAAAGTAATATCATACATAAGGTAAGGGTATTTATCAGTCAGTAAACTGATTGAAATATCTGTAATTGATTTTTTAATGTTTTGTATATTTTTATATGAAATTATACTTTTATAAAAAAATAAATGAAACTGAAATATGTAAAACGTCTAACGTATGAGTGTTTTTATTTGTCAAGATTTTTTTTCAAAATGAAGAAAATTTTAGGTAAATGTCAAGAATTTTGAATCTGGCAAGCCTATCTGCTGGTGATGCTGAATTTGATTTATGGGCGCACCATAAACCTTGAGCTCACACACGAAGAAGGAAGGACAATGACTCAACACATCCTCAAGATGAACTAAGCTTCTTTGTCAATGCTTCAGTACTAGAATTAAAGCGCAATGTAATAGACGCATGGAAAGAAATGAAATCGGTCTACCCTAAGCTGTACTCTCTTGCACAGAAATATTGCTTTTTGATTGGAACATCTGTACCATCAGAGCGGCTTTTTTTTCAAAGCGGGTGCAATTATAACGGAAAAACGGAACAGATCAACCACGAAACGGCTATCAAAGCTCCTATTTTTAAATTCTGTACTAAACAAATAAATTCTTTTTTATTAAATTAAATAAACGGAAATAATAATTTTAAATTTTAGGTGAAAATATCGAATTATCGATTAATTGTTTCCAATTAATTGCGATTAATTACACTGTGCTACACACAAAATATACAGGGGTTCTCATGTAGCATTTCTGTTAGACTGAAGTCCATAGAGTAAAATGGTACTTTTAGTTTTTCTCGGTCACTTCGTTAAGTAATGTTTTTATAGCAAATTAAGTGAAATGGCGATATTCCTAAAATTACAAGTTCCAAAATTCATAAGTCTTCTCTTTGTAAATTGATTTCTAAAAGCTTACATTTGTTGTAAAGCTATGACTTTCACCTTTTATTAAAAAAAATTATTTTGAAAATCGGTTAAAAAATAGTCAAACGGCGGCAGTTTAAGCCAAACAACCCCGAAAAAAAATTGCGAATTCTAATTTTCTCAACGCTCTCAGTTGATCATGAAGCTGCGCAATGTATTCATTTTTCCACCGATTCTTATAAACTTACCTATTTTAGAAAGCTACTTTAATATAGCATAATACAAAAATAAAAAATATACATTGCGCTGCTTCATGATCAATTGAGAGCGTTGGGAAAATGAAAATTCTCAATTTTTTTTCGGGGTTGTTATGCTTAAACAGCCGCCGTTTCACTATTTTTTAACCGATTTTCAAAATTCTTTTTTTTAAATAAAGGTTTTTTTAATTAAAGCTTGACAACAGATGTAAGGTTTTAGAAATCTGTTTACAAAGAGAAGACTTATGAATTTTGCAACTTGTAATTTTAGGAATATCGCCATTTCACTTAATTTGCTATAAAAACATTACTTAACGAAGTGACCGAGAAAAACTAAAAGTAACATTTTACTCTATGGACTCCAGTCTAACAGAAATGCTACATGAGAACCCCTGTATATTTTTTTTCTTCACATTTGTATCACTGTGTTATTTGTCGTTTTGATTAATCATATAATTAATTAATCGATTATTCTGTTTTAATTGCCATCACTATTTATGAACCGATTTAAGAGTTTTCATTTAGGCAGTGCTTCGAAAAACCTTAAAAAAATATGCTTACAGGTACACTAGGGTTGCCAGACGGGCTGGATTCGGCTGGATTGTCCAGCTTTTTTTATACTTGTCCAGTGTCCAGCTAAGATAAAATTTGTCCAGATAAATAGTAATTTTGAAAAAAAGTTAAAGCCAAGACGTTTGAGTTATAAATATCATTGTTAGTACATTTAACATTTAAAATTTTTTAATTTCCCTTCGTTGCCATCATTTATATCGTATAGTCAACACTGATTAGTTATTTTTACTAAATTCAAAAGGCTCGGAATTGGCAATGTCCGTAAGTTCAAATGCAAAATATATATGGAATATAAATTAATTTAAAATGGTTTTAAATAAAAGGCGAAATGTCTTCGAGAATATTTGCTCATGCATTAACTATACACAGTTATTTTCTTTGATTAATGTTATAAAAATGTTATTTATTTCATATACTTTAGTTTTTTAAATTGGAATAAATTGTTATTTTTTTGTTTTTTGTTCTTTTTATATTAAGACTTTGTTTTTTTCTTTTTGTGTTTATTTTTTAATTTTAATTCTCAGAGGTTTGAGTGAAAAGTGCAAATTTTATTAATTTTTAAAAGTATTATTTAAAATATCAAAAATTGGAAAGACTGAATTAAAAATATTTAAATTTTTATACAAAACTAAACTTGGAATATTTTTTCGTAGACATTTTTTGAAAATGTCCAGCGATTTTTGCAAAATCCATTTTTTTTAATCCGAATGTTCAGCTTTTTGTGAATCTAGATCTGGCAACCCTAAGGTACACGGTGCATTTCATTTGACCTTATTCAATTTCAGACTAATTCAATTTGAACCATGGAAAGATACACAATCGGGCAACGCGTTAAAGTTATTCAGTTTTATTATGAAAATGGGCGTTCAAATCAAAACGCATATTGTACACTTCGTGATTTTTTCATTCAATTTAATCGTCCAAATGTGCATTCCCGGTCTGCAGGAGATGTGAAAACACCAGTGCATGCGCGTACAGCTCGTACTGCAGAAAATATTGCTGCTGTTCCCGATAGTGTGGCTGAAGAGCCGTCCAACTCAACTAGGGTTGCCAGGCACCGAATTCGAAAAGTCGGGAAAATCGAAACTAAAAAGCGGAATTTTACGGGACAAATGAAAATATCATATTATATTGGTTTTGACATCTTTATACCATCTTCCTTAGGGATGTGGGTTTATATCATTTGATACGAAAAAAGGTGTAACGCATTAAAGAAGGCGAGTTAGACCCAAATTATTTGAAGACAAAATTCGTTTCAGGACATTTTAAGACGATTGAGCTATGTCCGTCTGGTTGGCTGGCTGCAGGATAACTCGAGTAAACCTTAACGGATCGGTATGAAAATTTACCAGTATTAATATTTTTTGAAACGAACTAATGGGATTGTAAATGGGCAGAATAGCCCTACCCTTTTTGGTACCTCCCATACAAAATTACCCAGTTTTGGATAATTAATATTTCTTTCATAACTTCCAAACAGACGACCGGAGGATATTTAAATTTGGGCAGTTTATTTATTTTGCAAAAATAGACAAACCATAAGCAAACTGGTCTCAGGAATGAATATTGACTATATAGGTTCACCCCTTCTGGTACCTCCCATACAAAATGACCTATTTTTGGAAATTAATATTTCTTCCATTACTTCCAAACGGACACTTGAAGGGTAATAAAAATTGGTCGGTTAATTTATCTTGTGATAGGAGGCAAAACCTCAGAAAACTTAATTATTTGGCACACCCCTCCAGTTACCTCCCATACAAATGACCGAATTTACCCTCATTGTCTTACATACATATATATTTTTTAAGTGTACTGAATGCAGTCAAATTTTGCGTAAGTTGAACGGTTATGAAAATTTGAATCAGGAATGAATATGGACTTTATCGGTACCTTCTGGTACCTTCCATACAAAATAACCTACATATTTCTCCCATAACTTCCAAGTGGACACTTGGGGGGTAATCAAATTTATCCATTCTACTTCTAGGCTATTCAGTAATTTATTCATTATGCAATGTACTTCCACAATAGTACACGAGTCAGATTCTAGAGCTAATATGGACGTTTAAAATTCTCGCAAAGTATTTTGTAGAAAATATAAGTAAAGCTCACACATTCCTTTCAACACACATTCGTCGCGGCCGCTGTTCAATTCCGAATCTGCACACAACTAGTTCATAAGAGAAAAGTATTTTTTTATACCTTCTTTAATATGTTGCTGCTTTGATTATTCTAAGTATAGATAGAAAATATTAAAAAGTCGGGATTTTCCCCTGAATTATTTCAATACTCGGGACTCGAGAAGTCGGGAAAATCCCGCCTAATCCCGACCATCTGGCAAGCCTAAACTCAACTCATCGTCGTGCCCAACAATTGCACGTTTCACGCTCGTCGTTGATGAACATTATGCATAAAGACTTGCATTTACACGCTTACAAGGTGCAATTGACTCAATAACTAAAGCCTCTTGTCCATTCCAAACGTCGTCAATGGTCAGAATGGTAAAAGTGGATGATCAATTTTCGAAGAAAATCATTTTCAGCGATGAGGCATATTTTCACCTCAGTGGATTCGCCAATAAGCAGTATTGCCGCATTCGGGCGAATGATAATCCAAGAGTGATTGTCGAAAAACTAATGCACCCACAAAGAGTGACTGTTTGGTGCGGCTTATGGGCTGACGGCATCATCGGACCGTATTTTTTCCAAAATGAGGCCGGTCTGGCAGTTACTGTGAATGGTGTTCGCTATCATGAAATGATAACGAACTTTTTATTCCCGAATTTAAAGATATGAATGTTGACGATATGTGGTTTCCACATAGCTAACAAAACAATGGCTATTTTGCGCGGCAAATTCAATAGCCGTTTTATCTCATGTGGTGGCGTTGTCAATTAGCCGCCAAGATTATGTGATTTGACACCGTTGACTTCTTTTTTTGGGGGTTATTTAAAATAAAAGGAGTACGTCGATAAGCCAGCAAAAATTCAAGAGCCAAAGCATGATATAATTCGGCACATTAACGGCATAGAACCTTAATAATGCCTTAGCGTCATAAAAAATTTGGACCATTGGATGAAGGTGTGCCGCCGAGATCGCGGCGGACATTTAGCCGATATATTGTTCGATACATAATTGAACCATACCAATATTATCATAACAAAAATAAATGACACCGAACTTTATATTGACTAAATTCAGAAAAAATAAATTTTACAAATTGGTTACTTTCACTTTCTAAAATAAACAACAGATGCATGACAAGTTTCATTAAAATCGGCCATGACCACTCTCCATTCGACCCAAGATATTTTTTTTTTTAAATATTCTTCCTGTTCTGAAAACATCGAACAATTTCTTTTAATCGAAAGAAAACATTCCTGTCTTATATTTTATTGAATGAACAACTTGGAGAAAGTGGGGCTACATTATATTTTTTTACAAGATACAAGAAGATCAAAAATAATTTAATTTTTAGAGTCTTTTATATTGACATGTCTTCTCAGCGGTTTATTAATATTTTTTTCATTTGTGGAAAAATGCTATATGTTTTAAATATATTAACGTCAAGTGGTATTATCAAGAAAATTTTACACTAAATTGCATGAATATATAAGTAATTTCTTGCCTATTACCTCATCAGACACTACTTCAAAATAAAAAAGTACATTTGAGTGTATAAAAACTGCTCGATCTGTATGGCGCAGTTTTAATATATTTTATTTTTAACAAAAACAAATTGATTTTATTTAAAATTAATTGGTTTAATTGCAAAGGATGTTAACTTTTATGTAAAAATACTTAGAAAAATATTAAGAAAGTGTTACACTGAGAAAAAATTTAGTTCCAGTAAAAAAGACGGAAGGACAGACACACTTAAAAAGTCGGGGGCTCGAAATTGACTTTTGACATATTGTATTTGTGTAGTGGGGTACCCTTTTTTTAGTTCCATACAAATCAACCCATCCAAGTATACATATTAAACTCATCGTAATTTTACATAGTACAACATAATTCTGTGGTTTTCACAAAAAAGTATATATGATTACATGAGATGCCAAGGCGGTAAAACTATTCAACGAACATAGGCAAAAATAGTTTCAATACATAACATGATAAAAACCCATAAAGATTTCGGTTCCGAGGCAAAAACTTAAAGGTGTGTCAATTTGTCTACATAAATATTAAGAAATTAATACTTTATTAAGAATTGACTGAATTATAAGCCTTCAAGTGAGGAAAGTAACGAAACCGCGTTTTTTAACCTTAAGTCTAGATTTTGAGGACATTAGGGAACTTTGGTATACAGATTCACTAAGTTATTCCCCAAGTTCATTTTGAAAACATTTTTATAAAACGTTGAAGTTATGTTGTTTTTAAATTCTTAACGGTAATAACGGAACATTATTAGACACTTAGACAGACTGTCAAAATAATGCGTTTTACCATCGGTTATCTGTGAAAAGCACATAATTACATTGCCTACAATATTACTGTATCACTAGGCCTTTTTATTTTCAACATTGATTTTTATAGACCATAAAATTTAATCGATGTGAATTTATATCGCTTTATTTGTCTGGAAAATCATATTAGGCGATCTTTCAAGGGCTAACAAATCTAACTACTAATAAAATGTTTGTGGTAACACTTTATTATTTTGTCTACAATTTTTCTAAAGCACACGTGCATTGATTTTTTAAACTATCCAATTCAGACGATATGGTGATACGAATTGCCTTATTATGCTGGAAAATAATATCTAGCGCTCCGTCTACGGCTAACAATTTAAGTATTAATAAAAAGTGTATATATCTTACTATAAATAGTTACAATCAGACGGGCAATGTTTAAATGGGGCTGGAATGGGAAATAATCTCATAGCACAGTGCATGTGAACTGGCTACTTCTCTTGGAATATCTGACTAACCAATGCACGAGCACCGTGTTAGTTAGTAGTTGTAGTTATCGGATATTAGAACATCTTTTATATAAACATAAATATAATATAAACAGCATATAAAACGTCAAATAAAAACAAAGAACATTGATTTTCTTTAAACAAGAATTGCTTATAAGAAAAAATTGCATATACAAGAGAAATTTCTTGTTTTTTCAGTTTCTATTTACTGTAATGGGAAAAGTGTGCCTGACCCTTGACTTTGGGCCAGTTTACGAAAATCTGGAACATACCTTGTTGTTTCTGCAAACATGCAGTCTTTGAGATGCTCGTTTGTCGTTGGTCGCTTCATCCGGTCACGCTGTAAACGGATTTGTACAAATGTAGTTCTCCAGCGATTTGACTTTGAAAAATTAAATTAAAGCCTCTCGACGTAATTATTCTTTGCTGCTAGTTCATTAATACAATCGAAATTTTTATGATTTTGTGCAATGCCGAGGAACACTTTTGTGGAGAGTTCCTCCATCGACGATGTGAATTAGCTAAAATTTGAAAGGGAACGCTTAATCAATTCAATAGATACATTAACACGAAGTTTGCCATTGCCAAGCACCAACAGTTGTCTCGAAAATTCAGCATCCGACGGAAGGTTCTGCAATGCGACTCTCATGTTCGTGGTCAATTTCAACTTCATGAAATTAACGACGATTTCACGTATGCTTCAGGTAAATCGGCAGCAGTAGATTTCGTGATGACGGGAATCTCCGGAGAGCAATATAATAGCTCCACCCCCAAATTGTTTTAATTCACCTCGTCATTCCTTCACCGTTCGGTCAACTACTTCCAAAGCGCACTTATGCGCAATCTCGCAGTCCAAAAACACCACCAAAACCACTACCAATAACCAAAAAAAAAAAAAAAAACACCAGTACTACCAATACAATATATTGTAAAAGAAAAAATGGAAACAAAAGATTTGTTCATACATATCACTTAAGGATACAAATGATTTATTTAAAAAAGATGTGATGTTTTGTAAAAAGTGGAAGTTTAGTTTTTATTTATTATATTATACACACAAAATATACAGGGGTTCTTATGTAGCATTTCTGTAAGACTGGAGTCCGTAGAGTACAGTGATACTTTTAGTTTTTCTCGGTCACTTCGTTAAGTAATGTTTTTATAGCAAATTAAGTGAAATGACGATATTCCAATTACAAGTTCCAAAATTCATAAGTCTTCTCTTTATAAACCTATATTCAAAAGCTTACATTTGTTTTAAAGCTATGACTTTCACCTTTAAAATAATTTTGAAAATCGGTTAAAAAATAGTGAAATGGCGGCTGTTTAAGCAAAAAAAGCGGAAAATTTTTGCGCATTCTCATTTTCCCAACGCTCTAAGTTGATCATGAGGCAGCGCAATGTATATTATTTTTTTTATTTTTTTGTATTATGTTTTATTAAAGTAGCTTTTTAAAATAGGTAAGTTAATAAGAATCGGTTAAAAAAATTAATGAGTTATGCTAAATTTTGTAACTACATGTGCGCGTCATTTCGTAGTTTTTGCTTTGAGTGTGTGTGTCACTTTGTACAAATACGTATGACTTATACGTATCACAACAAGTAATTCGTACTAAATATTCCAAAGAATGTCGAAAAACATTTTACAAAAATGAGCATAACTCATTCATTTTTCAACCGATTCTTAGAGGCGATTTACACGACGAAATTAGTTGCATGCAATTTTTAAATTCTACGCATTAAAGGAGACGAGTTAGACCCCAAGTATCTTAAGACCAAATTCGTTTCAGGACTTTTTAAGACGATTGAGCTATGTCCGTCTGTCTGGCTGGATGGCTGGATAACTCAAGTAAACCCTAACGGATCGGTATAAAAATTTACCAGTATTAATATTTTGCAAAACGAACTTATGGGATTGAAAATGGGCAAAATAGCCCCACCCCTTCTGGTACCTCCCATACAAAATTACCTATTTTTGGATAATTTATATATCTTTCATAACTTCCAAACGGACGATCGTAGGATATTTAAATTTGGTCAGTTTGTTTATCTTGCAAAAGGAGACAAACCCTACGAAACCGAAACCTTTGCCATACCCCTTCTAGTACATCCCATACAAATGACCTAATTGACATACATACATATTAGGTCATTGACATACATATGACATACATATCTTTTTTGTAAGTAAAATTAATTCACTCAAATTTTGCATATGATGTTTGCGTATGAAAACTGGACTCAGGAATGAATATGAACTATATCGGTTCACGCCTTCTGGTACCTCCCATACAAAATGACCTATTTGTGCAATTTAATATTTCTCCCATAACTTTCAAACGGACACTTGGAGGATAATGAAAATTGGTCGGTTAATTTTTCTTGTGATGGGAAGCAAAACCTCAGAAAACCTTACCTAATTCACCCTAATAGTCCTACATACATATCTTTTTTTAAGTACACTGAATTCACTCAAATTTGGCGTAACTTGTACTATTATCGGATCACCCCTTCTGGTACCTCCCATACAAAATTACCTATTTTTGAAAAAATAATATTTTTCCCATAATTAACAAACGTACACTTGGGTGTAATGAAAATTGGTTAATTAATTTATCTTGTGATTGGAAGCAAAACCTTACAAAACATAACTATTTGGCGCACCCCTTCTGGTACCCCCCATACAAAAGACCGAACTCACCCCCATTGTTTTGAATACATATATTTTTGTAAGTACACTGAATACAGTCGAATGTTGCGTAAATTGTACAGTTATGATAATTAGAATCAGGAATAAATATGGATTATACCGGAACAACCTCTGGTACCTCCCATACAAAATGACCTTGTTTGGAAAATTAATATTTCTCCCATAATTTCTAAACCGGCACTTGGAGGATAATCAAATTTGGTAATTAATTATCTTGTAATTGGAATTATTATTGGATGATGGTATTTATCAGTCAGTTTACCTGACTGAAATTTCTGTACTGGTTTTCCTTCACATTTGTATCATTGTGTTATTATACATATATCTTTAATACCGAACTATTTTTCATATGTCTAATGAATAAGTTTGATCAAATCGCGATATTTTAAGCAAAATAGTTACTTTTCTTAAACTTGTTCAAATTTTTTTAATTTTCCTTATTTATATATAGGTATTTCCACAGAAGTGTCAACCGTGATCGAAAAATTAAAAGTTTGCAAACAAATTTTGTGGCAATAATAAATAATTGCCAATAGAACTGATCTCAACCGAACTATGACAATATGATAATTCATTACAGATCAACAAAAAACAAAATCAACAACAATGATTTTAATATTTCATCCCATATTTGATATGTATTAGAGATGTAATAGTGTTTGAAGTCATTCCTACGTCTTGTTTTTGCCAATGTCAATTTTAATTTCTTGGAGTGCGAGTGCTTTGTGGTATCTGATCCGAAATGATGAATGTGTGAAAGAAATGGGTTTGACGTTTTTCTTTTAGACCGATAATGCGGTTGCACAAAGTTGTTGTCTGGAGTAAAAGTAGGTCGATAAGGCAGGCCCATTTATAAATCTAATGTTGGTAAATTAGCTCAAACTAGGAAAGTGAACGGAAAGTAAATTCAAAAAAAAGTAAGAAGAAAATTCTAATGGCGCATTTTAAAGAGAAATACTAAGCTTGGGTATTTTCATGAAGGAGATAGATGACTATTTCTAGGCACCGTTTAACTATAATTAAAAATGGCTAGAATTGGAAAATCAGTGAAAAATAAAAATAATGCCGATGGGATGGCTCAGTTGAGTAAAATAATTTTGGAAAAATACTTTAAATTATGTGAGAGAAAAAAAATGAAGAATGTGTTTTCATCGTTCGATCTAAGATCTATGTATCTCTATTATTACTAATAGAATTTATTTAACAAGAGTTGTATGAAATGGATTATTTTGACAGCTGGCAGGGCAGATAGCTATTTCGATAGTTGTCCAAGTATTATCATCAGCACCATTCGCTGTGCCTTCTCCACACATGAATTTATGTTCATATTGGTGTTTATCTTATAAAGGGGTAGTCGCTAAAAAAAGATGTGTGAGAGGACCCACTTGCGCAGTGACCAAATAAATTTGCCTTACCACGGATTTAAAGAATACACGACTTTCGCCAACCTATCTAGTGTCCATTTTAGGAACATCATAGCTGAAATAACCGGTCATTTGGCGGTTGGAAAACACGCTAAGAGGTTGGAAAATTCCTATAAATGTTTTTGTAGAAGCTGCAATGATGAGGAAGAAGAAAAGACCACGAAGCATCTTCGATGTCGCTGCCCTACTTTTGCTGATTTTATATAGGAATAGTTTGGCCATCGAGCACTTGTGAACAATACCTGTCTATCAGTAGGCGGTTTGCAAGAGCATTCCATTCCTTCATTAGAAGGCACACTTGAATTTAATGAACTCCACTTTGCGGCTGATATTAATAATTGTGTTATCGTTAAGCAAAACAAAAACTAACAGCTATCAAAAGCAGCTACATTTTCTTGTTATGTTGGAAATACTACAATAAAGGAAATGTTGATAAACCTTATAAATAAATGTAATGATATAAACTGAAAACATTCAATATATTTTGTTTCGAATTTCCCCAAACGTGAGAGTTTGTTGTTGATCAATGTGGACCAACAGTTTAAACTTTGTGTAACGTAAGCAATAAATACGATCCATGTTCAAGCGAAGAAGACGAATTTCAGAATGAATGTATTAAAATTTTTAAAATCCACCCCAACTGCAGGTGTCAGATATAACAGAGCAGAATTATGCTTTGGTTCTTTACTTGTACTAATAAAAGATTTAAAAATGAAAATTCCAAAAAAGCTAGAGAAGAATCTGAAGAGATTAGCGATAAAGGTTCGAAATATTTAGACAGTATTATTATTGAAAAAAAAAAAACCAGTAAGAAAGTTTCAGTCGGGCGACCCGACTTACATATACCATCAACCTCAGTAAAATAAAAAAAATTGCTATTATATTGATATTATTACTCGATTTCTAAAGTGGGTGGAGTGGTAAATTTGTATGGGAGGTACTAGAAGGGGCGTGTCTAGACTTCTAGGTTTATCCTCCAAAACTTTATCCTGTTATAGCTTTACTTAATACAGAATTTGGGCACGATCGTGTCAAGTGCATTGATATTATTATTCCATCTCTAAAGTGGGCGGAAAGGTACATTTGTATGGGAGGTACCAGAATGGGCGTGTCTAGACTTCCAGATTTTTTCTCCAAAACTTTATCCTGCTTGAACTTTACTATATACAGAATTTGGTCACGATCGCGGTAGTTCTAATAATAATTTTAATCGATTTCTAAAGTGGGCGGTACCAGATGTGTGTGGGAAGTACCAGATGGGGCGTTGGTAGACTTCAGTTTTTTTCTCAAAAACAGTATCCTGCTATAGCTTTACTAAATTAAGAATTAGGGTACAAGCGCGATGGATTTCTTGATAGTATTACTCCATATCTAAGTGGGCGGAAAGATGAATTTGTATGGGAGGTACCAGAAGGGGCGTGGCTAGACTTCCAATTTTTTTTCCAAAACTTTACCCTGTAATAGCTTTACTAAGTACAGAATTTGGGTACGATCCCGTTGGGTGTATTGATATTATAACTCGATTTCTAAAGTGGGCGGAATGATGTATTTGTATGGGAGGTACCAGAAGGGGCCGAGCCATGTAGCCCATTTCCAATACCGTTCGAAAGTTATCGCGCGAACCAGCCGGACAGCCACCAGACAGACAGACAGACAGACAGACAGACTGACAGACAGACAGACGGACGTGGCTCAAATGACTTAAAAAGTCATGAATCGAATTTGGTTCTAAGAAACCTAGGGTCTAAAGTCACTCCTTCTATGTGTTACACTTTTGGGTCGTATCAAATGATATATACCCTCATCCCTAAGGGTGATGGTATAATAATGGGTGGTAAAATTTTAAAGGCCGATTTTCATTTTGAATAAAACATATTATTTAGGAAATTATACCCATTTCTTTTTATTATGATGCTTCAATTATGTATGGAACAAAATATCGGCCAAATGAACACCGCGACCTCGGAGGCACACCTCCTTCTGATGGTCCAAATTTTTGATGACGCAGCGGCATAATTGAAGTGATATGCCACTAATTTCCGAATTATCTCACCCTTTTGCTCGTGAATTGTTGCTGGCTTATCGACGTAAACCTTTCCTTACAAATAACCCCAAAGAAAGAAGTCCAACGGTGTCAAATCACATGATCTTGGCGGTCAATGGACATCGCCACCACGTAAGATAAAACCGCCATTGAATTTGTTGCGCAAAAGAGCAATTGTTTCGTTAGCTGAGTGGCAAGTAGCACCTTGTAAGCGTGTAAATGCTAGTCTTTATGTATAATTTTTATCAACGACGAGCGTGAGAGGTGCAATTGTAAGGCACGACGACGAATTGAAGTGGACAGCTCTTCAGCCACACTTTCGCGAACAGCAGCAATATTTTTTGCAGTACGAGCTGTACGCGCATGCAATGGAGATTTCACATCTCCTACAGACCCGGTTTGCTCAAATTTTTGCACGATTTTTCTGATAGTACGCACATTAGGACGATTAAATTGACCGAAAAAATCACAAAGTGCACGATATGCATTTCGATTTGAACGCCCATTTTCATAATAAGCCTGAATAACTTTAACACGTTGCTTGATTGAGTTAGTCTGAAATTGAGAAATGTCAAATGAAATGCAGAAATAAACTTGACGTTGGTTCACATACAACATCGGCCCGTACAATTTAACCACCAAAAGAGCAATATTCAGAGCAGAATCTAAAACGACATCTAATAATCGTTCGATTTGCAACGCCAATCAGTGAAACACGTGCAGACGTGGTTTCTCGTCAAGAGTCTGCTCCAATGCACGGAATTCGGCATCTATTAAACACATATAACACATACTTTGCATCCGATTGTTACGATTGCATATCACAATGATCATTCGGCCAACAATAGATATTATTATAAACTGGAAAACATACTGTTGGCCATGACAACTGATTCGGTCCAAAGAGTACGATCTCGAGCACACCAAACAATAAGAAAGGTCACAATACAGCAGTTTCGAGTGCCAAAACATCGATTATGAGCAGCTATGGGCAGGGAGCTGTCTCGGAGCTTCAAGAGCATACGAATTTGTATCGATACGAAGAAGTTACAACAAAAAACAACAAATAAAAAATTGAAGCTCAAACACATGCAACACATTGGAAATATTCGGCTTCTTACTGGCGTTGGTCACCTCGGGTGTTTCAAAACTTCACATGTTTGAGGGCAGTGAATTTATGAACCGAATATCTCATTTAAGTCAAGAGATATTTGAGAAAATAAAAAAATTGTGTCATTTTTAGACGAGGTTGATTTAGTATTTTTAAGGTTGTGAGCTCAATTTTTCGGCTCCACGAAAAGCCCCCCAATGAAATAAACCCCAAAAACAGTGAATGAAATAACATCGAAAAATTAATGAAATAAACCCCAAAGCGAAAACGAAACAACCCCCAATATTTGGGAGTTATTTCATATGAAATAACATCCAATGATGAAAATGAAATAACCCCCATTAATATAAACCCCATCAGCAACAAAAAATGAAATGATGCCCAAAATTCATAAAAGAGTCAGTTTCACCAACGATTTCATGAAGTCAATATGGACCAACAGTAAAGTCGTTGTTCGATTAATCGAAGAATTTTTTTCGAATAATTTTTCGATTAAGAAAAAATAGTAAATTTCGATTAACGAATAATCGATCAATTTAAACCGATTAATCGATTAAAATAATTTTTTTTGAAATTATTAAAAAAATTTTAATTAACAAATAAATAAATTAGCAAATAAATTGTTTTCAAAGGATTTGACTGTCCACCTTAAGTTTAGAATAAATCATAGACGAATAAAAGTACTTAACTCACTTGTTTTTTACCTTAACTCGGGAACATTCCCCATAAATGATAACTTTTTTAAATATAGCTTCAAAACGGAAACAATAGACTTTGCCTCAAAAAAAATTTATGATAGGTTATTTCACACTGAAGCTATTCAAAATATATCAGATGGTGATATAGTGTTGGAAGAAGAAGATGAAATAATTGAAATCAATGAAAATAATCTTTTACTGGAATTGAACGATACTAAAAAAAATTTTCAAAATTTGAAAACATCGAATGTAAACTGTAAAATAATTGCTGATTTTCTGTAAATAGATAAAATAAGAAAATGATCAGAAAAACTAGAAAAAACTTTTCAATGCAATTCTTTCAGTTTCACCAATATCTACTTTAAGTGAAAGGGTGCTTTCAAAGTCAAGCTTCATTAAAACGAAACAAATTCGACTAAAAGCCAAACATCTTAATTGCATATTATTTTTAAAAGATTATTTTGGAAGATGTGACTAAAATCTTTGAAAATAAAAAAGATCTCATTTTGTATGTACCTAATTAATTATTTTTTTTTATTAAATGTTTTTGAATTCACGTGAATTATTATTTTCCGTCTGTTATTACGTTTTAATATAATTTTTATGTTTTTTATTAATAAAATTTAACGCCTACATTAAATTTGTATATTTTTCACGTAAGGTATACAGATATACAGTAATTATTCGACTTATTCGATTAATCGAATTATTCGAACAATTTAAAAAGCTTAATCGATTAATCGAGCAAATTAAAAATCAGAAAATCGATTAATTTTTTAATCGAACAAAATCTAAACCCGATTAATTGGATACTCTATTAGATATCATTCTTAAAATGAAAAATGCTCTTAGCATTTTGTTGATGTACTTTCCGTCAATATGAACACAAATGGAAATATCTGTAAACATACACAAGATATTGTAATATATTCACAGGCTAAAAGTTTTCTTGTAAAAGGACTATTTTTATATAATTACTAGCTGACCCGGCAAACGTTGTTCTGCCATACAACTTCTGACTCGGCGAACTTCGTCTCGCTCCAAGTTAACGCCTTCTTATAAGCTCCATAGTAATATTAAAACACATATAGTTAAAATTTTAATGTGACTTAATTGAATTAAATCGAAATCAGTGAAGAGCGGTCTGATAAACAATGTTTTTCGATTTGTTTTTCGGCGCTAAAATAAACTGAGAAATTCGAGGTTGATCCCACAAACTTCCAATGATTGGCCCTGCGATTTATTGATTGTCATCGCAAAAGCCAATCGAATGGGGAAATGAGGATGGCGAGAAGCGTTTGACTAAAATCTTCCGACAGAAATATTGTAGCCCCCACCAAATCGTTTCGAATCACCTCATAAATCCTTCATCTTTCGGTCAACTGCCTAGAAAGCTCGTTGAAGCGCTATCGTGCATTCATCCCAAATGATGATTTTGCATTCTCGCAACAATTTCGCTGTCGCCGAACTTCTGGATATTGTGCCCAATGGCTTGTCAACTGTGAAAAGATTCATCGCCAACTTCAAAGCGGGGTGTGCAGTTTGACCGCCTTTCAACCAAGTGGCAGCAGATGATGCAACAGCTAACGCAATTTGCGATCGATACGCATAAAAATTATTTGAGTTTTTTTCCTGATGACTTGTAAACAAACCTGTTGTATTTACCATCTTTATTGTGGTGATATTCGCCCTCTCCACGGCAGAACATCAACGGGTATTGAAGTGCATCATATGACCGATGAGTTTCCCGACGCTTGAGAACAATATCGTGTGATTCCACATTCTCACCCTGCAGTACCTGTGAAGCCGTCGATATTCATATGAACAACTTTAAATGCAGTTATCTCCTAACAAAAATGTTCGATCGCAAAACGAATACAGTTGGGATCTCATCTTAAAATAAATTGGGATCTCACCTTGAAATGAGTAGCACGCCGTCGATATTCATATGGAATGGTAAAAAGGTGGTTAACATGCATGTGATCAAATCGATACCTTAATTCTAAGCCAAGGTATGTGTAAATTTAAAATTTTACAGAAAACGCCTTTAAAGTTTGTGAGTACATCATATAGATTGAACTTATATGTTAAGTTAAAATATCCTAAATCTACTAAATCATGTATTCGAAAACCGAATTGTTGGATAAAGGTATTTTTCGAATAAACCGGAAACCGGTTTTCTGAAAAATTCAAGTATTTGAACACTATAATTGTATCCAATGCAGAAAATATTGCAACTGTTCGATTATTTCGTGTTTTATTGAAGTAAAAATTGCACAACGTTGATCTAGTTCTATTGCCGAATAACCAACGAAATATATCTTTTTCACTGTTCCACTGTGTAATGAGACGCCATTACCTTTTAACTCGGATTGTTGCCGGGTTGATCAACAACTTCGGCTCCGAATGACGGGATTTTCCGATTGTAACTTCAATGCATTGCAATGCTGGCATACGACAGACTATGAACCGATATCAACGCAGCGAAGATCTTTGTAGGCGATTGTGGAATCGTATTCAAAAGCAGCTCGATTCTAGTCTATATTTACGACTGGTCTTCTTCTAGTAACATTTTGTCGAATTTGAGGTGGTGATTGTGCAGCGCGAAACTGTGCAATATGGGCACGTCTCCCAAAATTTTTTTGGCCCGTTCCTTTTGCGTTTGATTATTACGGACGTTCTGACTAATTATAGCACGTCGCGTACGCCGTCCAAAGTTTGATTGTCTAATAGGAGGCTTTAGTCTAGTAAATAACTCTCCGTAAAAACAACCATGTCCTTTCGAAAAATCCAAATTTTTCGAGTTTTCCATCAAGAATTTGTCTATTTTCCATTCGGAAAGTCATGTCGGAATAATTATCTAAAATTTTTCTCAGTAACATCGTCAAATCATACGACAAAAAGCTAAATTTCGTCGAAAAAAAATTAAAAATTTTCGAATTTTTCCGGAAAAGTCATTCGCAATTATTGCACACAAAATTCCATACAAAAAAAAACAATTTTCGGTTATTCCAATTTCCCGGCTTTTCCGGAGGATTTTCCGTTCTCCTGGCAATTGCGAACAACTGAAAAAAATATCAGCAAAATCGGTCCAGCCGTTCTCAATTGATGAATTACTATATGAATTAATTTTGTCGAAGGCATTAAAATCTTTCGATTTTTTTCTGGAATTTTCCGAGTTTTCCACCAAGAATTTTTCTATTTTTCCATTCGAAAAGTCATAATTGTTCGAAATTGTTCAAATTTACATCGCCCAAAATTACCAAAACATACGATAAGATGCAAAATTTTGTCGAAAAAAATATTTTTTTCGAAAACCGACAAAAATTTAATATGCGATTTACCTCAAATCAGGCGATGAAATGCAAAATTTTGCCGAAAAATGCAAATTTATCGATTTTTGGAATTTTCCGAGTTTTCCACCGAGAATTTATTTATTTTTCCATTCGGAAAGTCATTTCGGAATAATTATCCGAAATTTTTCGCAAGTTTCTTCTTTCAAAACTATCAAATCGTACAACAAAAAGCTAAATTTCGTCGAAAAATAGTATTAAAATTTATCGAATTTTTCCGGAATTTTCCGAATTTTCCAACAAAATTTTTTTATTTTTCCATTCGAAAAATTATTTGGTTTTTCCAATTTTCCGGCTTTTCCGGAGGGTTTTCCTACTCCTCCTCCTGGCAATTACGAATAACTGAAAAAAAATTGAGCCAAATCGGTCCAACCGTTCTCGAGTTTTGCGCTTAGCAACACATTCAGCGACTTATTTTTATATTATAGAATAACCTCTAAAAACCAACATCAGTTAAAATGAAATAACCCCCGAATAAAAAATGAAATAACACCCAAATCATACACGATATGAAACAAGCCCCAAATTTAAAAAATTGTTATTTCATTGGAGATTATTTCATAATTTGAAAACCCCAAATGAGGAATGAAATTATTCCCAAAGAAAAATGAAAAACGGCCCAAAAAAATTAGGAGTTATTTCATATGAAATAACACCCAAAAATGTATGAAAAAAATTTGGGGAATATTTCATTTCTCGTTTGGGCGTTATTTCATTGGGGGGCTTTTCGTGGAGCCAATTTTTCTTGGATTTTTATGTAATTTATATCGTTGGTTTGCTCAATTCTAAATGAAATTGCTAATAGAATGATGAAAATATGTTGTACCAATCAAAATTTATCGCAAGTAAAAATTTCCAAAATATACCTTTTTTAACGTTTTTATTTAAAAGGGCGATATTCTTTCGTTCGTTGTTCATGCAGATGCATTTAATGCCAAATTTGAATCAGTTCGGCAAAATGGTTCCCCTGCAAGAGAAGTCAAAAATAACCCATATCTAAAAAAAATTTGTTTTTAAAAATTCTTAAATCACCAACGAAAAAGCTCAGGCAAAAGTGCAGAATATGGGGCGGGAGCCCAAAAAAAAATGCCAATCCGCCCCAAATACGCCCTAAAACACGAAAATCAACGTCAAAGTTGACGCTAAGGCCCACGGGGTCCAAAAAAAGGAGCCCATTTTGATCTATGGCAACCCCCCCATACTTTTGAGACGAATCCAACGGTAGTATTTTGAAGTTCCTACGGGTCTCCTGGGCCGAGTTAGAGCCATTTAAATTTCCGGGATATACAAAAAAATTTTGAAAAAATGTGAAAAAATCTTGGAAAAAGTTTGGAAAATGTAATTAGTTGTGGAACATTAGGGTCCAAGACGAATGCGGTGGGGGGCACGCCCCCCGCCCTCTCCCTGTAGTGCGAGACAAATGTAGTGGGGGCACGGCCGCCGCCGCATACGCCGTAGTTTATTAGTTACTTACAGTCATACTTTTTTTGGCGGGCGCCCACTCCCACTTCATCACGCTTTTTCATTACTTTTAGTCGCATTGGCATGGCATTAGTTCTACTTTGATCGGAAATTGAATATGGTGTTATTGCACAGCCATGCTGTTAATAACGTCATATGGCCTTATTTCCCAATCGAATGGGAAATAAAACCATATAGATTTATTACGTATGGCTTCATTGCACGGCGCCGATTTTTTAACACTTATTTTATAGGGTAATTGTGAAATATGAAGGAATTTTTTGAGATTCTACTCCTTAGGACAAAGAGGGGAAAAGTGTTATCATCGCCGAACACCTAAAGGTACAATCACCCAGTACACCAACAAAGAAGGTTATATGTCAATCAATCGGCTTAAAAATATTGTTTTAGAATATATGTCTATCAATAAGTAAGTATTCATCAACTCATGGACATGGTATCGCTGATCCATTTTAGCAATTCAATACGTTCGAATTTTTCTCAATATATGAAAGCACATTTGAAATATACACAAAAAACAGAGGACGAAAGAGATGGTCAAGAAAATAGTCACCAATATGTAATTTTGTGGTAAAAATTTGGAAAACTAAATAATTTATGATACTAGTGGATTTTAACCTATGAAACATTTAGATATTGACTCATTAAATAAAAATTATATTGGCCGGGATTCCCGGGAATTCTCGGAACACAAACACTATATGCAATACTTATATGTCAATAGTTCATTTATTCTTTATAATTCAATCAAACTTCACTACCTCTATAAAAAAAAGTATATGTCGTAAGACACACATATATGTGGGGGATATAGCTAAATCTGAACATATATGCTTAGTTTTGTTACCACATATAATAGTGTAAAAAAACTTAGATGTGCAAAGTTGCTAATTCGTATGGAAGATACCAGAAGGGGCGGGGCAAGTTAGTGACAGAATTGTGTTTTTACTAAAATAGGTCATTTTGTATGGGAGATACTTGAGATGGCGTGGCTATTTCGCCCATTTTCCAACAAACCCCATGACTAGTGATTCTTATCCCACTGGCAAATTTATACTTAAATTGATTAAGAATTACTCCAGTTATCGTCTTAAACAATTACGCAGCCGACCAGACCGACATGGCTTTATTGAATTAATCGATTAAGGTTTTAATTAAATTAATTATTAATTAATTATGTAAAAAATCGGATACATGCATTAATGGTGCATGTAAGAAATCTCGGTAATAAGCATCGGTGGTACATATAAAAGTCAATTCATGCAGATATTATTATCAAAAAATACCAGTTGCACGTGCCAAAACCAATTGCGATATTATAAAAAAAAACAGGGTATATGTTTATTCAAAAACAAATTTATTAAGATCTACGTGTATAAAAAAAAAACAAAAAAAAAACTTTAAAAAGAAATTCTTATTAAATTCGGAAAAATTTAAATTTTTTTAAATTCATAATTGTCGAAGTTTGTACATGCATATATGCGAATGTTTTTGCATTTTAGTTTTAATTGTGATGCACTAAAGCGGGGAATGCATATTCAAGAAAAAAGACTGAAGATTTCAAATAGCGGAGGGAAATTGTTCAAGTTTGGCTGCCAATAAGCGAGAAATGCTTATAAGCGGCGTGATGCAAATTTAGTAAAAAATGTTATAAAGACTTGTTATCTTTAGTAAGAAAGTTTCAGGCGGTCAACCAGACTTACATATACCCTCACCCTCAGTAAAACAAAAAATTTTCTATTATATTAATATTATTACTCGATTTCTAAAGTGGGCGGAGTGGTACATTTGTATGGTAGGTATCGGAAAGCGCGTGTCTAGACTTCCAGATTTTCTTTCCCAAACTTTATCCTGTTTGAACTTTACTAAATACAGAATTTGGGAACGATCGCGTTTGGTCTATTAATAATATTAATCGATTTCTTAAGTGGGCGGTATTTAATTTTAGGGATTTAATCGATGCTCGCGATTTTGCAGTTTATATTGACGACATTTTTAATTGCCTCAACTGCCATTCAGTCTCATTTTACAACACTAAAGAAAGTGCTTCAACAAGCATACGAAAAAGGATTAGAGATTAAATTAAAAAAATGCAAATTTGGGTACAACAAGATTAAATATCTGACGTATAATGTGAATTCGTTAGGTATACGACCTACTGACAGACACTTAGATGCAATTAAAAATCAAAAAGAATTGCAAAGACGCATTGGGCTTTCTCATACTTCCGAAGATTTGTTCCATCTTTATCTAAAATTGCTCACCCAGTGCTGGTTATTAGCGAAAAAACAAAAAAGGTCTTTTATTTTTCGGAAGAATGTTTAAATGCATTCAAAGAGTTAAAAGCGCCATTAACAACCTCGCCGATTTTGTCAATCTACAATCCAAAACATGAGACAGAACTGCATTGCGATGCCTGTACTTTAAAATTTGGCTTAGTTTTATTGCAGAGGCAAATTGATGGAAAATTCCATACAATAGCATTTTATTCAAACGCTACATCAGATGCAGAAAATATCACAGATTTGAATTGGAATTATTATCTATATGAATGCGTATTAAACTGCTCTATTTTTAATTATAGAAGGATTAAAAATGATTGTCGTGAATTCCGCGTTACTCATGCGTTAATTTGAGTAACTACAAAGTTTGCTCACGTGAGCGTGCATGAACAAGTGTAGCAAAGAAATCTTTGTGTGTGATATAATTTTTGAATATTATAATTTAGGCATTAAGGCGCTTTCGAATATATCTGGAGGGCATGCCGTTTACAATTGTCACTGATTGCAATTCACTTGCTATGACTTTTTGTAAAAAACAAATTAATCCTAGAATTGCGCGATGGGCGTTAGAACTAGAAAACTATAATTACACTATTCAACATCGGTCATGATAGCCGCAATTAATTCAAGTGAATTAGATGTGCAAATCCAAATATTTCAGAATAAAGATGAGGTAATAAAATCACTGTCGATAAAGTTGCAGAACGAAACTGACGAAAATTGTGAATTATCGGATGGTTTAGTATTTCGCAAAGGTAGTTAAGACAATTTATTTTTGTACGTTCCGCACGAGATGGAGGAACAGATTATTCGTCTCGCACATGAAAAGATAGGTTATCTTGGCGTTGAAAAGTGCTATGATGAGATACGATACAATTATTGGTTTCCAAAAATGAAAGATAAAATTAAAAGGCATATTCAAAATTGTTTGAAATGTATAATTTTTTCGGCGCCGGCGGGAGGACATGAGCAAAATGTAAATAAGATTCCTAAACTTCCGCTTCCATTTGATACTATTCACATTGGCCACTTTGGACTCTTACCATCGTTACCTTCCAAGCGAAAGCATATTTTGGTCGTAGTTGATGCTTTTACTAAATATGTCCGTCTGTATGTGGTGAAAATGAGAAGTACTAGAGAAGTTTGTTGTTCTCTGAAAAAAATATTTTAATTACTACAGTAGGCCCAGACGCATTGTTTCCGATAGGGGTACTAAAGGAATTTACAGACTTTATGATTAAGAACAATAAAAAGCATAATAAGACAGCAGTTGCATCACCACAGGCTAACGGACAAGTTGAACGTGTAAATCGTACAATTAAGGCAATGTTAAGTAAGAAAAGTGAGCCCATGCATCATGCTAATTGGTGTTCAAAATTGTATGATATTGAATATGCAATTAACAACTCTGATAATTCTGCTACCAAGGAAACACCTAGTGAACTTTTATTTGGTGTTAAACAAAGTGGAAAGATAGTTGATGGGCTCAGTGAATATTTAGATTGTAGAAACACTGATAAAAATATACAAAGCCTCAGTGAAACAAGATTTAAAGCGTTACAGACTATTCAAAAGTCACAAGAATACAATCATGAATATTTCAAGAGGCACAGTATTCCTGCAAAGAAGTATTCGGTTGGGGATTTTCTCGTGATCCGTCAAACTTGTGATATTACAGGGAAGAAAAAGAAATTGACTGAAAAATATCGTGGACCATATGTTATAAGTAAAGTATTGGATAAAGATAGGTATGTAGTACAAGATATTGAAAACTGTCAACTAACTAATACATATACCATACAAGCAAATCATTTCTAGAAATGGATTGCAAGTAGAGTATACAAACCATCGAATTTTTCGAAAAACCGGTTTCGGTTATATTCGAAATTTACATTATTTCAAAAACTCGGTTTTCGAATACTTAATTAAGAAAAAACCAGGTAACCGGTTATTTTTTTCGAGTTTTTGCTTTGTTTTCAAAAACAAGAAATAGTGTTAATATTAAACTGTAAGACAAATTTAAATTTTGGACCTCACCCATGATCAAACTGCCCAGATTCTGAAAATATGGCTAAATAATTAAAACATTTAAAAAAAGTTTGTGACAATTTCAATATTACCGGTGAAGTTGTCAATTTAACCTTAAAGAGACTTTAAAATAGGGACTAAAGAACTACGTTTCTTACTCGTATTGCTTTCGTACATTTTCAATATAAGATGTCTGCAATAAAATCTAAAGATTAATTTTTAACATTTTAACTCCCTATCTCGAGTCTTTACGTGCCCGTTTCTTCCGTATTTCGAGAAAAGTAAGAAAAGATCTTCAAATGGGACTTCACAACATTCAAATGCTCCACAAAAATGTTTCACGCAAAATTTTACATGGGGGTGCTCTAAAACTAAAAATCGATATCTCCAACTTTTCAATTTGTCTCTTTTCAAATCCCTGTCTGAATGTTTGTTATTGTTTTAGTACATATTCTTTACCAGATGTCTTCAATGAGATTTAACGATGATTTAGTTGTGAAACATTTAAACGCTCTATCTCGACTCCTTACGTGTCCTGTTCGTCCATATTTCAAGAAAACTGCAGTAAAATGGGAATATTCTACAAAGATGCTCCATAAAAAAATGTTGTGAAGCTGTTCTAAGACAAAAAAATCTATTTTTTAAACTTTTCATTATTTCGGAAAACCGGAAAAACAGACGCCGATATTTTGTAAAAACCGGCTGGCGTTTTCAACAACAAAAAAAAAACCGGTTTGCCGGTTTCCGGTTTTGTATACTCTAATTGCAAGATAATATCGCGTAATTTAATTTTTATTTCAAAATGTCACACTACAAATTAATAATATTTATTTCTTATTTTATTGTTTTGATTGAAGTCAATCAATTTATCATGTTGACCGAACTGTAATGTATAAATGTATTATAAGTATAACTTACCTTTAATTATTAATACTTGTTTGTTCACATTCTATACACCCATTAGGGCGGGTCGATTTAAAAATCGCCCATGGCTCAGTGAAAATCGTATTCTAGGGATCAAAATAAGAAACTTTGCCGAAGGAACCATACCTCTAAAACGAATTCTACTACCCCCCAACTGTTGACTTTTGTCCCGTAGGGTCAAGTTTTGAAAAATCCCACTTTGACCCATTAAGATTGCCCCAATCGAGTTCAAATGTATGACCGACCCCCACTAACTTTGGAGGGCCGATCCACCCATGCCAGTGGCACACCCCCTGGTACTCCCCTGGGGGGTTCCCCATACAAACATTTCAAAAAATCACCATTTTTGGCACTTTATTTTATCATTTTTTATTTATTTTATTTATTTTTATTATTTTATTTATTTTTTCTCTTTAGAAATTTATTTAATCAGAACATATGTAAAAGAAAAAATTAATTTAACTAAGTTATAGAAAGGAAAATAAAAAAATTACTGTTTGAAGTCTTTTCTGCTTTCAAGCCTGGGCAATTTTGCACGGCTCTCTAATGTCGTCGCCATAACAGCCTCTACATTTTCCGGTTATAACTCGTTTGGAAACGCTAGCTATCAATTGAACTTGTCGTTCTGTTCCTTGTATGTGTGATGGAATTTTTGGATCATTAAACGGTGGATCATCTTGATTTAAATATTCTTTCAAAGTATCGTATGGAACGCTTCGCGTGAATGGTGGTTCAGAAACGTCATTTATGTCATTCATATTGATCATTTCCGTGTAACTTGTGCAATAAAAGTTTATATCTGGTTTTTTATAAGCTCTAAGTCCCGTTGGGTCGTCAACATCGGTTCGATAGAGAGCTGTGCAAAATTGCCCAGGCTTGAAAGCAGAAAAGACTTCAAACAGTAATTTTTTTTATTTTCCTTTCTATAACTAAGTTAAATTAATTTTTTCTTTTACATATGTTCTGATTAAATAAATTTCTAAAGAGAAAAAATAAATAAAATAATAAAAATAAATAAAAAATAATAAAATAATGTGCCAAAAATGGTGATTTTTTGGAATGTTTGTATGGGGAACCCCCCAGGGGAGTTCCAGGGGGTGTGCCACTGCCATGGGTGGATCGGCCCTCCAAAGTTAGTGGGGGTCGGTCATACATTTGGACTCGATTGGGGCAATCTAAATGGGTCAAAGTGGGATTTTTCAAAACTTGACCCTACGGGACAAAAGTCAACAGTTGGGGGGTAGTAGAATTCGTTTTAGAGGTATGGTTCCTTCGGCAAAGTTTCTTATTTTGATCCCTAGAATACGATTTTCACTGAGCCATGGGCGATTTTTTTGCCTCCCTACAAATCGACCCGCCCTAATACCCATTTATATATTGTAAAAGCAACTTGTCATGAATGAAAATATATAAATTCAGTTCAGATCAGAATATCATGCGAAAAGACTCGTTTGATGGTTGTAGGCCAATATACGTTTAACTTATTAATGATCAGTAAATTAAATCGATTTACCGCACAATATGTATGTGTGTAAGTATCATGCCAATTTCTCTAATTTGCTAGAAGATTGTGCAAAGATGATGCCGTTTATTCCGGCTAAACATGACACATTTCTTAAATCAATTTGCTGCGATGTGATGAACGAAAAGTGCATAGCCAATGAATGTAAGAGCTTTATACACAATATTAAAGGCGAACTAATTCCAATACAGTGCCTCAAGAAAATTAATACGGAAATCAAATGGAAACAGTGGAGAAAAATAGACAATCGGAAAACTCAGAACTACACTTTCGGAGGAGGGCATACATCATACACCTCGCCTGAATGACGAATGGATTGACCTAAAATGGCAACAAAAACGGTAAATGGGGTTTTGTTGGGGGTCAATTGTGCATTAAAACTCCACTTGAATCAAAATTCTAGCTAATCCTTTTTTTAAGATAAAAAGATTTTTCGTTTTTTTACTCCGTTTTGCGCTTTTTTTAGAAGTGGCGTTCTTTGCCCCATAATTCCGCCATAAAATCATAGAGATAATATATCGTGTTATATCTCATTGGTAGCGTACGGACTTCAGGTTTAAGACACTTTAGAAATCGAGTAATAATATCAATGCACCCAACGGGATCGTATTTAAAGTCTGTATTTAGTAAAGTTAAAGCAGGTTAAAGTTTAGAAAAAATGGAAGTCTAGTCACCCCTTTCTTGTACCTTCCATACAAATATACCTTTCCGCCCACTTCAGAGATGGAGTAATAATATCAATACATCCAACGCGATCGTACACAAATTCTGAATTTAGTAAATCTAAAGCAGGACAAAGTTTTGGAGAAAAAATCTAGAAGTCTAGCCACGCCCCATCTGGTACCACCCACATCAGAAATCTATTAATATTAGTAATGCACCCAACGCTTCGCGCCAAAATTCTGTATTTTGTTAAGCTATAACAGGACAAAGTTTTGGAGAAAAAAACTGGATGCCGCGCCTATTCTGGTATCTCCCATTTTAGAAATCAAGTTATAATATCAATTTAATAGCAAATTTTATTTTTTACTGAGGGTGAGGGTAAATGTAAGCCGGGTTTTCCGACTGAAGCTTTCTTACTGGTTTTTATATAAAAACTAGTGATAACTCCTAAAAAGTTTGCGTTTTCGAGGCTAGAATAGACAGATGTGGTAAATTATTTAAAGAACTATAAATAAGTCTGTCTATCATTCTAAAATACTATTTACCAAAAATAAAAAAATCGACTTTTCCCGATTTTTAAAAAAAAAATCAATTGTTTGTTTACTTCTTTTAATCATAAGTCGTAGAGAATCCAGATTTGTTTTGCATACTCTATTCTTTGAAATTTTACGAATTCGCCGACACAGTGTGCATCATTGTATTTCATCGGGCATTCGTTGGTTCTTTGCCTCACATATGCCGTGGCTCAGGTGTGGCGTTATATTTCACCAAACATCCGTTGATTCTTTGTCCGACATAACTTTGCGTTTAGGTTGGCGAACGTATTGTTTGCTGACATTGCAGTCTGGCATTTGTCGTTGATGAAGTTATTAGGTGGAATGTTATGTATTATACTTTTTATGTTTATGTTTTTTATGTTAACTTACATATTTTTAAGAGCATGTTTTGAAAAAATATCACTTTTTAAGCATATTCAATAGGCTTCACATTTATTTTTCGTTCCTAAAATCAAGGAAATCTTTGCACCTTTGCTTTTTTCAAATGTAACAGCCAAATCTGTTACAAGTATGCATACGTTAAACGTTTAAAAATCTTGTTTCTCACGCGCGGTCTTGTTCAATAAATAAACAAAACATAAAAAAGAAGAGTTTCTCAACAACCACCGCAAAACAGCAAAACTAAAGGCGCTTGCATAAGAGTTTCCTGACTTGTACGCTGATGAAGGATTTCTCTAATGCAGATTTCAAGTGAAGCAGCATTTGGAAAGCGGCAAACATATTCATCTAAGTTAAAGAAATGAAAATCAGCAGACAAAACAATTATTTTTGCCAGAATGTTCTGGAAGATTATCAAAAGAACGTGATTTTCAGAAAACACTGTGCCGATCTTTTGTGTCTTCTAAATGAGAAACCTGCATATAACAAAACTATTTGAGGAATTCACGTGTCATACAGTGCCATCTGTAGCAGTTCTTCGAACTAAACATTAAAAAAACGTATACAACGACTGGGTGGACAATAGACGAACAAATTTAAAAAAAAATCAATTTATATCGATCTCAATAGATAAAAGTATAGATGCGACAGGCAGAAATTTAGCTCTTGGATACTAAAAGCCGTTTCAAAACGATGCCTGGCACGATGATAAATATCGCAATGCCACGAGGGCGAAACTATCTGGCAGCCCTATCTGTTCGTAAACGGCACACAAGAAACTCCATAGGACTCCGTTCCAATCCATGACGATGGTATTAATTGTCCACCTCCGAGCCAGAGCGAGATACTTGTGATAATATCCCGCCAATCCGAGAAATCAGGTATAAGCGGCGTTCTTGCTCTTTCTACTACTCACACATATTGCGCACACATGTTGAAGGACAGTAAATAAAATTATTGAATCTCGTTTTAGCAGTCGATCGTGGAAGAATAAATGAATGACGAATATTTTTTTGTTACTGAAAGTTTTAGTACAAATACACATCATCAGGTACATACAAATATGTGTTAATCAATCGAGAATAGATTTTGTTTTCTCCTATTCAACGTGTGATGGAAAAAACGACGCGCAGTGGATATCTTAAACGAACAAAAAAATTTTTACAGTGCATAGAGAGAAGGAGAGTTTCATCTCACACATGCAATAACAAAATATAGTTGTATTTGTTTGTCGGTCCCTGCACTACCCAGTAGGAAAAAGAAGCATGAAATAACGCATTATATTATGCTTACTTTCCGTTTGGGAGGGATGCTATCTTCCCTTACGAGTTCCAATTACTTTTTATAAGAATGGCTGCCTGACGTAAGCATTATTTTAGAAATAGAGGCAGACATGATACATGCTTTCACTTTTGTTTCTAAAAATAATCACCCGAGAATCTTCGGGTTAGGATTCTAAACTAACTTCTTTTTGGCAATGAAATTGTAATGCAGTGCAATGTTAAGAGCTTGCATTTCAAATATGGCTTCTTTTATGAAGATTTTGTAAATTATGCTTTCCAATAATATCCAGTTTCGTCTCCGCGATACCTGAAACGTAAGCATTATTACATCTTTTCTCTCCTATAGTGTAATGTAAGCGTAAGGTCTAAAAAATCGAAGTCAAAAACACGTCTACACGCGGCCAGAAAGACTGAAAGAACATATTTTCTAGTAGTTATCGACCACATGTGTTTCGTTGTCCCGACGCACAGTGGTCCATTTTCCCTATTTAGCGTAACGAAATTAATAACTTAAAAAATAATAAAATTTTCGTCAAAATGAAAATTTTTCTAGAATAATATAACAAGAAGGAACCAAAAAGAATTTTATTTTAAATTTTTTTATGTACTTTTTTTTACTTTAAAATTTTATTATTTTTTTTAATGTGTGGACATATTAAATTATATAATTAAATTTATTCGAGTCAATAGTCCACTCTGACTCGGACGGACATCCAAAAAAATGGTGCATTTGCAGACGTGACACCATTTGGTAGGACAAACTAAAGAACACACGCCGAAGGCCAAAGCGTAGTGAATTTTTTAAATAATTCAGGCCTCTAATCTAATGAATTTATGGACCATGGTAGCGCGGGCAGCGTGAATCGCGTCATCAAGCTTCTTTGTAAAATGTGTATGTTGTGTTATTTTAAAGTGTTTTGTTGTCGTAGTGTTCAAATAATACAAATTTTTTAAGTTCGGCTCCTAAGGGCTAAATTTAGAACAGGACCGGAGGACCAACCTTAGTGCCAGTCAAAAAGGGGCAAGTAATATCATCTACCATTCTTTTCGGCGGCCGCCTCAATGTTGTCGGCAATAACTTCGCAGTTGTGTTGGCAGTTTTGTAAAATTGACAAATTCATATTAAACAAATTGATACTAATCAATGCGATTGTTTGAAGTTTATTAAGAATATGGTTGCCAATAATAGTAATCTTACACATAAAAGACTTGTAGCATACTTTTTAAATGCTTTTCTTTAGCTTCACTTCGGAAAATCAAATCTTGTAACGTTAATTCAACCGCCTTTTACTCATAGCTAATGGATGAAACTTTGCAGGCATTCATACTCCCGATGACAATACATAAATACATGGGCGTAGCCAGGATGAAATTAAAGTGGGGGGGTTCTCAAAAAATTTTTTTTGTTAAAATGCTTTTTTGACTGCCTTCTACTCAATGCAAATGGATAAAACCAGAGACCGTAACTGTTATAACTTTTATTTATAAAAGTCCCTCTGTAAGAGTTATTTTCTGATTTTTATTTTATCTCTCCGAACATAAGACTTATTTTTGATTTATATTTTAAAAGTCCCAAAATAACAATTATTTCTGATTTATATTTTATCGCTCAGAAATAAGAGTTATTTTTGATTTCTATTTTAAAAGTCCCACAATAATAATTATTGAAGACTTTTTGAAATAGAAATCAAAAATAAAAATCATTCAATGAGTTTTTCAAATCAAAATCGAAAATAAAAATCAGCCTGAGACTTATATTTTTTCTGATGAAATATAAAACTCACTTGAAGACTTTTAATTTTTATTTGTTCAAATAAAAGTCTTTTGGTTCAATCTATATGCAAACAATATTTATATTCTGGCCAAAATAATTACAATTGTGGGACGTTCGGACCATATTTAACTCATAGCTACACAATGCAATGTAGTTGAATAATGGTTGAATATAAACCTATTTTGAATATTTCTCTGTATTTGGAAAGGAGAGACTATGGCCTTTCCAAATCTATAAATATGTATGTAACTTGTCATAAACTTTTGGTTCTTTTTTTAATTTTGAAGAAGTTTTTAGCCAAAACTTTTTTGCAATATCCTAATGTTTATTATATTGTTCAGAAAGTGCACACTGTCATGAATAAAACGCATACTTGTTTATAAAAATCGGTTTACTAATCGTTAAGTTATTCATAATTTTCAAGGAAGCTGGGGGATAATTACATTTGGTCGGAGAATAAATGCGATCTAACCCAAAAAAATTTAAAAAAGATCCCTCTGGCGTTAAAAATAAATGTCAAAAATGGATTCCTTGACCCCAAAAACAGTAAGATACCTGTGATATCATTTAAGATTTTTGTTTAAATTAACAAGAATCCCATTCAAAATGACCCACTGCCCAGAAATAGTTAATTTCTATACATGAAGACTTTTTGAAAGTATATTTAGCTCACTAGCAATTTCTTCACTTGACTGCAACTTCATCACCGATTTGTTTTATATATAAAATCCATTCTATAAATTAACAAACACAATCGGAAGGACAATCGGATGGAAACTGTATGTGCATGGATATAGCTTCTTATAACGTAATGTACTAAGTATGTTTGTATTAATGCGTTGTTTTGTAACAAAAGACAATATTATGCAATACAAATGATTCTTGGGTGAATAAAGAATCAGCTTCAAAGGACAAGAGTTCTATAAAGATTTCTACAGTACCTCTGAGCATCCCAATGAAGCTATGATGCTCTTGTGAAACGATCCTTTGGGATTAACGCGAATAACGTCTTCAAGCTGAAATACCGGCATACACTTAGGATTGATAAAGCATGCATTTGGTTGCATTTGCGAACTTGTAAAACGGTGTTGCGTGAGATGGTACACACCTGCCAATTAGATAATTTTTTTCGAGGTTAAACAATTTTGCACCCTTTTTTGCCATGTTAAACTCACAGTTCGCGAACTATAAGTGAACACTTAGTCCAATTATTTTTAGCTAAACTTGCTCGTCTCGTTGAGCTGATCAAAATCATATATACATTTCTTTTATTACAAAAAACAATAATGACGATATCAGCAAAAGACTTTTATTTCAGGCCTGAAGAAATAAAAATCATTAGGTGAGTTTTAAATTTTGTTTTGAAAAATATAAGTCTTTGATTGATTTTTATTTTTCGTTTGGCAAAATAAAACTCACTTCGTAATTTTTATTTCAAAAAGTTTACAATAACTCTTATTCAATGACTCAAAAAATTAAAATCAACAATAACTCTTATTTATTGAGGGATAGAATATAAATCAAAAATAACTCTTATTTGATGAGCGATATAATAAAAATCAAAAATAAGTGTTATTTGGGACTTTTATAATAAAAATCACAAAATAAAAGTTTATTGCGAAATTCTACAGAGGAAGTAAAAACCAATGTAATGGTGTACTTAAAATAATTTTAGCACATTTCCTTCACATTGATTTTTTTAGTTGTAAAATCGATCAATAACAGTTATTTTCGGTCCCTGGATAAAACTTTGCAGGCATTTATACTCCCGATGACAATACACGAATACATGGGCGTAGCCAGGATGAAATCTAGGGATGGGGGGGGGATTTTTTTTCGAAAATGCTTTTTAAACCGCCTTTTACTTAATGCAAATGGATGAAACTTTCATCGGAGTCAACGGGAGAGTTTTCGATTGACCAAGCGTTGAGAATCTATCCAACAAATCAACAAGTGCATGATCACAATAACTTGGTGTTACAAAATTATGAAAAAAGGAACACCGAAATGTTTTTAATAAAAGCACAAGATCAAATTGTGGACTCAGGAAGGAACATCGACAACGTTACTCTACCAAGTATCATCTCAGCGAATATGAATAAAACTGGTGGTTTTTCAAAGGAATTGAAAATTTTTCTAGGTGCAAAAGCCATGCTCCGGTCAAACGTCGATGTGTCAAAAGGATTAGTAAATGGTGCCATTTAATTCATTGAATTCATCGACTGTCGATCATGCTGTTATTGATTTGGGACACAAAAAAAATGCAGAAGGACAGGCTTACGTTGCATTGAGCCGTGTGCGATCATTGGACGGCTTACGAATCGAAGCACTACAATGCGAAAAATTAACAGGGTCTTAACCGTGTAATATTAAATCATTGAAAGAGATGGAGAGACTGCGAAATTTATCATAACAGTAAATACTAATCCACAAGTGTAAAGTTTTATTATATGAATATAATTTTTTTTTATTATATGAATATAAAATACAAAACATGTAAAAAAATTTTCTTATTTAGCATGGAAATTGTAATGTATAAATTAAAGCTATTCATTACTAAAAAGTAAAAAATAAAATAAAAAAATAAAAAATTTTAAGAAACGCTTTTCTTTACCTTAATATATTGATCAGTTGTGAACACAAAATGAATATGAACTAAAAAAATCGACTAAAAGTAAAAAAATAAGAACATTTCAAACAACATAAACTTTAAAATCAAAGTGGAAAAAATCTCACACATCCCTTAAAGAAATGCGTAAGGCCTTATGGCTTTTTTACCAGCTTGGTTGTGCAATAACACCATATTAAATTTCGAATCTAAGTAGAAATAATGCCATACCAATGAAAAATGTGCTAAGTGGGGGTAAGCGCGCGCCCAGGCCATATGACCTTTTTCCCATTCGATTGGCTTTATTACCTATGGCTTTATTGCACGTCACCATAACAATCGAAAATCGATTTGCGCGGGCTAGGAATTAATTTAAGACCAATGGTTTCTTAGGCAAATTTTCATAGAAATAAACGTAGATTTCGTTTTTCTAATATACATAACATAAAAACAATCACGCAAACCAGAACAAAATCCACAATTCGAAGTTTTTTCAGCGTCGATGTAACTGCCAGTCGGTTTAAAATATACCTATAATTTAATAAATCTAAAAAATATTTTTCTTAAAAATTTTATTGTTTATTCTCCCGAAACAAAACACTGTAGTAAGTTGACATCCGTAGCATCAAAGAGAATGAGCAAGTTTATTCTGACGATAAAGTGCTGAATGAAATGAACAAGCTGATACTGATCCCTATCTAAATATTTTGATAACTTGATAAATACTTAGTAGAGAAGCAATCACTATAATTGTGGAACAACCCCAAACAGTTAAAGATCTACTGTCAAAAATGTAACTTTCGAGTATAGAAGTACGCTCTTGAGTGAACTGTAAGATTGAAATCAGAGATGATTTACATGTACTTTTTTGAAGTAGTGGAATGCCATAGTGATTTAGTTGAGAGACTACAAGTTCTGGCAGAAATACTTTTTCGTGTGGTGTAACTGCACTAATTTATTGTTTTACAATTGTTGGAACAATAAATTAAAATAACAATTGTCATTTTATTAAAATTCTATGTTTATATAAATTTAAAACAGAGTATATGACGCTGAATAACCGACATTACAAAATATTTTGTAGTCACTACATCTAAAAATGCAATTGAAAAACTTTATTTATAAAACTTGTTAAAGTTAAATTACACTATGTCACAAAATTTCAAAAGTTTCTGTATCCGGAACATTTAATAACTGATTTTAATGTAACATTTCACGCTGAATTCAAATCTGCTCTCAGATATGTGGAAAGTAGAACAGTTTTTGAGATATCATTTTTAAGGTTTTGAAAAAAGGTAGGTCTACTAATATGCTTTATCTCTCGTTTACCCATATTTGTAAACTGGGACAAAAAAAAAATAAAAGATAATAATTTGTTTTCTTAAAAATACGATAGTTGTTTAAAATCCAATCATAAATGACAAAGTTAAGGCACTTAGGTTAGTTAGATTTTTGTAAAAATTTAGATAATTTTTCAAGTTTTCGCTGCCTTGCATTAAGTTTCAGACAACCACATGATAGAATAATATCTTACCAAAATTTTTTGCCTTTGGTGATCTAAACCGGATGATTTGTTGAAGAAATAATTTCATTATCTTTTTTTCGTCACAGTTTGCAAACATCGGTGAACTAAAACCAGTGAAAATGACATTTTGATAGACCTAACTTTTCACAAAACACTAAAAATAAAAATTTTACGGAATCTCAAAAACGGTTATACTTTTCACATATCTGAGCAGATTTGAATTCATCATGAAATTTTACATAAGGATCGACTATGTATTTAGAAGCCGGGATCAAAAATTTGTTGCATTGTGTTATAAGCGAATTCAAGAACTTATTACAATTCATTTCTTATCGAATAAAGCTACGACTTTGAAAAGTAGATCTTGAGTGTAGATGCCTTTATAATTAGGCGATCAAATAAAATTCATTACTGAAAATATATTTAGTAGAATATAAAATTGACAAGTGCACTATCACTTGAACTGGTTTTTACATCCAGAGTTTAAGTCGAGCTTAATTATTGCAACTATAACACCAGGTGACGATCAGCATACATTTAATATGAAGTTTCATAAATTTTAAATAGCGCATACATATAGCCTTTGGTACCAGGCGTCTTTCTTTTTCGTATTTTATAAATATATTTTTAAAGTGAAGTAAAGTATTTCAAAAAGTAAAATTTTAAGTGTGAATAGTTTTGAAAAACATGCTTAGCCAATAGGTAAGGTATATTTTCTATCAATTTTTTTTGCCCGCTTTAATTAAAAACTAAGCAATCAACTTGAAAAAGTTTTTACTATAATTTATCGCAATGACATTTGTCATACCTGATTGACATAAAAACAATTGACTCCAGAGAGAATTACAAGCTGTGTACATATATCAGTCTGTTTAAATGTTTCCGAGCAATGTCGCTCTTTCACTCTTTGATCGGCAGATTAAACCTCTTTATTTTTGAGCAAAATGTTCACGCTCAAGTTGGTAACAACCATAATATGCACAATTGGGAAAACGAGTTTGTTTTTATATTCTGTGTTTAATCAATTTTGACTTTATTTATCATTAGTCGTTTAAAGCATTAACATTTTGTACTGAAATCCGTTTTTAATCTACTAATATTTGTTGTTGTTGTTTATTTATTTTTATTACACTGTTTATATTAAATACACAAACAGCATTACGTGCATTGGGATTTGATAGTCGTACGACAGTTTTTTGATAACTACCAAATAAAAAAAAAAAAAAATCAAACTTGATTTTTAATACTATGGCGAAGAATGGAACCAAAATCGGCGGCATCTCTAACAATGGGTACACAGTTGATGTAAGTTTAAAAAACATTATCTTAATTAAGTAAAAAGTAATAAAGAGAGCAGTACAAATTTAAAACGCACAACTTGTGTTTTAATTATTGCAATAATTATACAAAAGACACATATTGCATTAAAATTCTGCAATCTTTTTTTATCCATTCCACCGGGTATATACAAAACTGAAACGGAGAATCAGTCTTAAAAAAATTATTTTGAAATAACAGAATAAAACGATATTTCCTTTGTATCTACAGTGTAACGATCATTTATCTTTTTGAGATAACTTTATTGTTCGGAACTTATACCAATCATTTGTGATTCGGAGACGCTTTCTAGGAATTTTGCACTATCTCTAAATGGTTATACTTCACATATAAGTTTTGCATATGTTATGGTTGTAAGTTCAAACTTAATTGCATGTGCTGATAAACGTATTGCGCGAATCTTCTTTTACCTCTATCTGTGCACTTCTAAAAACTGTTATCTTCGACTTGTCTCACAAATTTTACGCATTTGGCGGGCAATCCTTCTCAAATGGGTATCATCACTAATAATTATATCATCTATGTTTTAAATGTCCCGGTGCAGTATCACAGGCGCATTTTTTGCGTTTAATTTTTCTCCAAAATGTTGTAGTAGATAATTGCACTATCATGATGATAGTTGCATGATAATCACGTGTTATACAATCATATTGTACAACTGATAACCAACTATATTCAGATATGTTTTTAATACAATACCAGCTGAATAAAGTAGTGTCCAACTTGTCAGGGATGGGAATTGTGCTTGTGCACAAAATATGGAGGCACCCAAATAAATTACATGCATATATAATTCACTAACTACGCAGCTTTAATGTCTCAACTTAGTTTAGTTTCAGGTAGCGATAAAGTGAACTTGTAGATTTTACGACGCCGCTGACCTTGGTTGTTCAGTTTTTACGAGTGTAATCAACATAATAATGTGATATAATAAAAATAATATTTTGGTTTTATTTAATAGATTTATTAATTTTCAAGAATTTTTCTCTATAACCCGATGTTGAATTGGGAAAAACTTATATTTTCCAAATTAGTTGTTAGTATTGAACCAAATATGCCTCAGTTTATCTTTGACAACTCCGTTGAATTAAAACAATTTATCTCGGAGAACATGGCCACCTCCCATAAATCCTGAATGAAAAAAATTATATTTACCAAAATAAGATACATTTACTTAATCTATATATATAAAAGTGAACATTTGTTTCTACCTATGACCGCTATAGACTTTAAAACCATCAAACCGGTATCATTAGAAAGGCAATCTTCCGCGGATGGTTCAAGGATATTTTAAGATTGCATAGACACATTTGGTCCATTTATTGAGTCGATTTTCGACTTTTCCCAGTCAAAAATTATCCAAAATTTGTAAATTTTGAAAATTAAAATATTGTGAAATTGAATGGCCCCGACATAAGATACATTTATGTTTAAAAATTGGGTTTGTTTGAATCTTATAGGACGCTACAACATTCAACCGATGTTCTTGAGGTGTGGCCCACCCATTCCAAAGTAATTTGAAAGTAATTTGTTATAGTGCCATATCTGAACAACTGTTGTGCGAATGGTCATGAAATTTGGGTGTGGAATAAACACCAATATACGTGATCGGGCCTAAAATGTATGGCCCTGCCTAATTCTGTCTTCCAAACGCAAGGAGGACTATAGTACCATTGGTCTTGATATCAGGTATTTAAGACCCGTGGTGCATGTGACCGAGGTCTACGACGGAAACAAATTCGAATACTCACGAATTGAAACATTTCTCAAATCTGCATCTATTACAGGTAGAGAAACGAAAGGCACATAACACCGTAGTGTTAGCAATTACGTTTGAGTATGAAGAATTTTATTTCCTTGATGCCCCCATCGGTTTTGATATCTAATGTGTGATCGCAAAACCCTTCGGTATTGCGCAACTCTTTTGGATGTTGTAGAATAGCGCTATAAATTGCAATTTTCTGAGAATATCAAGATAAAAAAGTTGCAAACATTTAAAATCATAGTGGGGGATGAATGTACTACGACACACAAAAAATCGTTGGAACCTCTTGGTCACGCATTACAGGATTTAAGAAGCAATACATGATTGAGTTATCCTCCTTTTATAAGGGAACCGATGCATTGCTACTATGTATTCCAATGATACCCACGGATTTGCTGATTTCAAATGATTACTGTTTCCAGATAGGTTAAAATTTGCGATGACAATCAATAAAGCTGAAGGACGGTCGATTCAAGTTTGCAGTTGGAATTTTAAAAAATCGATGTTTTTCGCATGAATAACTTTATGTTCACGTGTAGAAAGACCCACTGATTAAAATATGTACTCTCCTTTGGTTCTCCCGTACACATTGTATTATCAAAAGCATTGCAATAAATATCTGTAATTAAAAAATATTAAAAGAAACTAACGCACGCGGAAGATTTATTTCAATACTTCTTTAGGTAGGACGAAGTCTGCCCGGTCAGCTAGTTGTAAATAAAAGCGAAACGCGATAATCGATTTTCATGATTCATGATCTCATTTTTGTCCATAGGTTATGTAACATCACGTGAAAGTAGTTAGATTTGACACTTTATCCCGTTTAGGATTATTTAAATATAATTTTTTAAGCAATTTTTTATGTTTTTTTTCATAAATTTTTTTATAACTGCAAAACTGTATATTATGCAGGGAAAGCAATTTCAATTCATAAATTCATTCGTTCCAGAATTAAGCCCCAAACGTGGCTGTAGGGGCTTAAAAACTTGAAGCCGACAGCGACACGGGTTAACATTCTCCAAACGTGTTCAAACTTTGGCTATCATAAAATCTGCAGAAGACTCATCATTTTTGGGGGTGGCACCGATAAAATTCTGCAATTTTTTCCCCATATAACTTCCGACCACCCAAGTGTGTATGTTATAAAAACAGTTGATGCACATTTGAAATAATCCGTTATTTTTTTTAATTCATAAAAAAATTATCGTTTCTAATTCATAATTTCAATATTTGAAATACTGGCGTAACAAATGGCTCCTTCTTGTTGTCACTTATACTGCGAAGAATTTTTTTTAGGTGACTGGAGCCAGAATTTAATCCTGAGATCTCCCGCATGGTAGTCGCGTGTTCTAAGCATCATGCTACGGCCGGTTCCAAAATTTCTATACTGGTTTTATTATATTAGCTTGCTTGTACACCTTAGCTATATCGATATGCCAAATTTGATAGTTTGTAAGTATCAGAGACTCCCTTAATTTGTATATATAGAATACAAAATTTTTGTCATTTTATTTATTTCTGATCAACAGATTGTTTATAACAGCTTTTAGTTCTACTCTTGTATTTAAAAAGTAAGTTAGATAGTGCAGGCATTGAAACAGAAGTGGGCGTGTATTTCGAGTGTTTTGCGCAAAACTAGTTAGTCGTGTAGATGGAGTATTTACATAGTTGCAAAACTGTAAGTAGTTGACGGTATGTGCGTACCATTACGAAGGTATGGGAGTAATAATCAAGTATATATAAATAAGTACTTAACTTGAGTAATCTTTGATTATTTTAAAAACATACAAGCTGGCAACTTCGATACAGCTAAGGGTTTCAAGTTCACAAATTTAAAAAAAAATAAAAATTTCCTGGTACGATGGTGAATTAAGATAAGAACAGACAAATCAAGTGACAACAGTTTTTTCGAGGTTAATATATTCAAAACATAATATTGAAATAACATTCTCATTGCCTAAAATATTGTATGTTAATTAGTATTTATTCGTGAAACCTTTAAATCTCATTTATTTTTGAAACCAACAGTAAAAAGGCCAATAAAATCAGTTTTTATGCCCGAGAGAAATTGAAAAAAAAATAATACAAAAAACTAAATGTTTATCAATAAGATCAGTACATGGTATTAACTTGACTTCCCATAGCCACACAGATAACTATCGAAGGGCGTGAAAAAGCACGATCATTTCTGGAAATTAATTTATCCAAATTTTAATAAATCGGTTGTTACGGGCGTCTTATGGCACGTTCGGACCAAATTTTAAAATGTTTTTTGCCTATATGTCATTACCTAGGCTTCACCTTGGCTCTCTTGTTTCAGTTTTTATAAATATAACTTTTTTATTGTTTTTCATTTTGTATTTTGCCGGATTTTTTGTTTTTTATTTTATTTTTTTGGCTTTATATATTTTTTAGTAGCTGAATCGCGACATGTGAACTTCTTATGATGTCCTTTTTGACATTGAGCTAGTTTATGAAAATCTGGAACATAGTTTGTTGTTGCGGCAATCATGCAGTCTTTAAGATCCTCATTTGTCAGGGATCTACGATAGTTGTTCTTGATGAAACTCATTCTTGAGCAAACAGCTTCACACAGATGATAATATCCAAACATTGTGAAACTAATGATGGCAATTTCCTTTGGATTAATAACCTGTTCAGCGAACTTTTTCGTGAAGGCAGACGTTCGATACTACCCATACGATAGAGTTTTTTTTTTTTGTGTTTTATTTATCGCTTTTTGCCTTGTTCTGGCAGATTTTAATGCTAAAATAGAAAGGGAAGATGCTCTTGGTTCAGCAGTCGGAAAATTCAGTCTGCACAACAATACCTCCGATAACGGATTCAAATTATCATAGTAGTGAGTGGAACCAGATTCCCGTTTAAAAATATCCACAAGGCAACTTGTATATCCCCTGATCAAGCGAAGAATCCTGATTGATCACTTGGTAATTGATGGAAGGCATGTCTCAAGTGTTCTGAACGTGTGTGTGATGACGAAGCGTTATAATGAGAAGATCAGGTAGATGACACGCCTCTTCAGGCATATCGAAAATTACAGTGATAGAGGTGAAGCCCTAAATTTCTAACAAAAGGTAAAAAGGAAAGGTTTTGAAACAGGGATCCCCACTTATAAGGACGAAGAAAGAAATCTGGTCACTGACATTCAGAATTTGCAGCAAAAATCTGGAGGGAACACTTTCGTTCTCTGCTATTTCCGAAGGTAGCATAATTGACGAAATGACGCCAATCATCGACGTATAGTAGACTGTCCCCAATCCGAGCCAAAACGGGATCAGCACGGCACTTAAACGTCTTAAAAATAACAAAGCCATCGGCTTCCCCAGGATGGCTCAAGGAATGCATGCCCGATGATTTGAATCTGAGTATTCTATGTCCAGTGCTTATGTAAAAGACTAAGCCCATTCTGACGAACCTGATTGGATGTTATCAGTGTGGCCTTAGACCTGGTAAATCCACGGCCGACCAGATATTCACACTACGACAAATCCTGAAGACCCAAGAAATGCAGATCGACACCTACCATCAGTTTATCGACTACAAAGCTGTATTCGACAGTCCGATACGACAGAAACAGTTAGATGCTTTGGCTGAATTTGGTATCCCCGCGAAGCTGATACGACACTGACAAGACACGGCACAAATCTAACTGAGCCATTTTCTACCAAGCGAGGCTTCAGACAAATAGTCTGTCATGCAAATGGAGTTGATCATGTGGAAAGCAGCAGTAAACACTACACTGGGTCGATCTATATGGAGAAAAAAATTATATGAATGTTACCGCATTATATGAACAGACTTATTCGGAGGTGCAAAATTGTTATTTTTTTGGGCGTGGCAAAAACGCCGGATTTGACGTTTTGTTCGTAGCTTTGTTATTCGCAGTCCGATTTTTAGGTTTTATATATCGTTGAAGATGTATTAACAAAGACTTTGTTAGTAAAATAGTTACTTAAAACTATGACTTCAAATTCCAGTGGTTCTCAACATTGTGGTTTTAAAGAATACTATGTTGAGAACCGCTGGAAGATGACGTGGTAGTTCAAAGTCTCTAACACACTTAACAAAGCTGTTGTTAATACCTTTTCAACGATGCATAGATCTTGACAATCGGTATACAAATAAAGATGTTATAGGAAAAAAACCCCGAATATGGCGTTTTTGACGCGGCCATGGAAAAAATTTTTTCGCACACTTGAAATTGTTTTGATTTATGTTTTCATATAATGCGGTAACATTGACAACTTTTTTTTCGACACGGCTTAGCAAACACGCCTGTGGGATGTTACTGCGGCCTTTTCGAGAAATAGAACTGATTTATTTCGGTTTTTTGGGACCGGCCGTGGCATAGTGGTTAGAACACGCGACTACCATGCGGGAGATCGCAGGTTCAAACCTGGCTCCAGTCATCTTCAAAGAAAAAATAAATAAAATTTTCTTTCATTGTCGGCTCCCCTCGAATGTTGTTGACAGCAACTTCGCAGTATTAAGCGTCGATTCAATCGTCGTGTCTAGTAAGAGCTTCTCAAACAGTGACGTTCGCATTCGTCGATAAACAAGTAGGTGCCGTTAGTTGTGAATCTTAAAATAGAAAGCGTGTTAATTCACAACAACGCGAGAAGCTATCCCATACCTCATTCATGGGGTGCAAAGGGTAATTAAATTTTAAGTTTTTATTTCGGTTTTCTTAATTTTTCGACAAACTGACTTAATCTCGACATAAATTTTTTAGAATGATAAACTGTCCGTTAACGATTTTTGTTTCTCCGACAGATGAGGGCGGGTTAACTTTGCGATAGATTAAAAGCAAATGAGACATTGAGAAAACCTAATTTCATTAATTTATAGTTGTTCGTTAGGAAAAAACAAAATCGCCTAATGAGCAAACGGCCCTTAGACTTATTGCGACATATCACTTTTGCTCTTTATGATTTTGTTTTTTTTTACGAAGACAGCACATTTTCTTATGACGTTGCTTTTGAAATATCAACAAATGGAGGAATAAAGTTATATCTCAAAAAATTAGGTCATAGGTTTTTAATTTTTTTTGTTATTTCTTCTATCATTATTACACTTAAAAATATCTTACAATATTAATATTAACATATTTTGAGTTATATCTAAAAAGTATTGTAGCAAATATGTAAATTTATTTCCTTATTTATTCTAGACAACGTTTTTGGCTATCGTGTTACAGTTTTGAGGAAAAAGATAAGATAAAAACCTTAAGAAATATTACATATTTCAAAATATTCAGCAGGGAAATCAATATTTTTGTTTTTCAACGCGCGTATACCGACACATATGTTTAATAACATTAATAATTTTATTTGTTCTTGTTAATTTAATTAACGGATATGTCAATCGGTTAAACTGACTGACACATTCCATCACCCCAAGTCTGTTCGCCATCGTAATCTAAAAACCATTAAGAAAGTTTCAGTCGGGAAAACAGACATATACCCTCACCCTCAGAGATACTAAAATGCGCATGGCTAGACTTCCAGTTTGTTCTAAAAAAAATTTTATACTGTTGGGTCTATTAAAAATATTAATCGATTTCTGAAGTGGGCGGTACTAGATGGGTATGGGAGGTACCAAATGGGGCTTGGCTATACTTCCAATTTTTTCCAAAACTTTATCCTGCTATAGGTTTACTAAATACAAAATTTGGAGACGATCGCGTTTGGTGTAATGATATTATTACTCGATTTCTAAAGCGGGCCGAATTATATATTTGTATAGGAGGGACCAAAATGGCCATGTAGCCCATTTGCAAAACCGTAAGTAGTTTTGGGGAAATATTAGCTCGTTCAATATTTAAAAACGTTTGGTTGCGTCTTTCGAAAATTATCGTGCGAACTAGCCGGTTAGCTAGACAGACGGACATGGTTCAAACGACTTAAAAAGTCACGAATAAAACCTAGGGGAAAGGTGATATATACTCAATGAAATAGTAAACATTAGGGTGTCCTTATAAAATAGTAGCTTATAACTGCGTAAAGGTACGAAAAACCAGTATGATAGTGGTCTTTATGAGCTATTTAGGTTGCCTAGACATGTTCAGATTGTATTGATATGTTCACGAAAGTTATTCAACTTTACCATGGTTACAACGACCATTGGCGAAAAACGTTGTTAGTGAAAATTTTGGGCTCCCAAAATAAAAATGCTCAAAAAATCTATATATATAAAAAATTGTTGCAAGTGTGTTGTGACTTCATAACTCACGAACGGCTGGACCGATTTGCATAAATTTTTTTGTATGCGTTTGGGTGGCGCCCCGGGTGGTTTATATTTACAATTCGGTCCAATTGGACAAAGGGGCGTGGCACCGCCCATACAACTTGAAAATCAAAAGGGCTGTATCTCATGAACTATCAGAGGTATGAAGATGAGATTTGGTATATATGTTGTTGGAGCAGTATTAATTACAGCCAAGGTGGAAGTGGGCGGTGCCACGCCCCCTTTTCAAAAATCGCTCTAACGGCTTTTCTAATAGACCGATTGATACGAACATTTTACCAAATGGTACAGTTGACCTGTAGATAGTCCCCGGCTATAATAGATTATGATTGGATAAAGGGGCGTGGCACCGCTGATACAACTTAAAAATCAAAAGGGCTATATCTCATGAACTATCAGAGGTATGAAGATGAGATTTGGTATATATGCTGTTGGAGCAGTATTAATTACAGCCAGCGTGGAAGTGGGGGGTGCCATGCCCCCTTTTCAAAACCGCTCTGCAGGCTTTCCCAATAGACAGATTGATACGAAAATTTTACCAAGTGGTACTGATGACCTGTTGATAGTCCCTGGCTATATTTGGTTGTGATTGGCTAAAGGGGCGTGGCACCGCACATACAACATGAAAATAAAAAGGGCTATATCTCATGAACTATAAGAAGTACGAAGATGAGATTTGTTACATATGTTGTTGTTGCAGTATAAATTACAGTAAGAGTGGAAGTAGGCTGTGCCACACCCCTTTTAAAATAAACAGTTATAACTATCAAAATTCCACAGTATATTGCAGTTTGCCTAGAGATATGAACAGTAATGTGGGCCAGTTTTTTTATTCGCAAAAATTGTAACCAAATCTACGATGAATTGTTAGAAAATGTCACCAATAAACTTTGTGTGTAATATCAATTCCTAGCTCGCGCTGGGAAAGCTTAATTTAGTGCAGACAACTAAAATTTTGATAGAAGTGTCTTAAAGCTGAAGTCTGTACGCTTTCAATAATCATGGGGCAACGAACGTCACTTCTAAAAGAAGCGCAAAACCGAGCAAATAAACGAAATATCCTTTTATCTTAAAAAAAGTATCAGCTAGGATTTTGATTCATGTGGATTTTTAATGTACAATTGACCCCCAACAAATCCACATTTACCGTTTTTGTTGCCATTTTAGGTCAACCAATTCGTCATTCAGGCGAGGTGTGTGAAGTGTGATAGACTTTTATTGAGACTTTCTTTGAAAATCACCATGTAAAGACTACACAAGAACAACGTTTACAAATCTTGCAAATTTATTTTCAAAATGCGCGTTTTGTTTGCCCTTTGCGAAGTTTATGGTGCATATACTCATCCTTCTGAGCAGCTAATAGACCATCGACGCTGTAGACGTAAGTGTGACAGGGGACTCGAATTTATCGAACCGACGCCGTTCTCAGCAACTCGGTCTCTGCAAATGCTGAGGAAAGATCTTGGCCTGTTTTCATATATCCACTTGGTAGAAGAACTAAAACCAGTGGACCATCAATTGATTTTTTTTATTTATCATGCCATTGCACATTATTTGAAGGAGAAATGGTTCCAACACGACGGCGTAAAATGCCATACAGCGCGTGAGATCATCACTTTGTAAAGCCAAACGTTGGTGACCGAATTATCACATAGAATGGTAATACGAGTTCAATACAAAGATAGTATTCGGAAATATTCTTGATCCATGTAAGAAGAAGACATGGCAAAAGAGTTTTTTATGGCTAAAGGCATGAAGCTTCAAACGAAATTTTCATTTTCGGTCAATAGGCGGAGAAGGCATGTCAAAAGTGTTTTTTACGCCCAAAGAGATAGTATACAGACGGTTACCGCTACTACATTGAATTTTGATCTTTAAGGAATGTAGGGTAGCCAGACGTACTGTTTTTAGCAGTACATGTACTGTTTTTTTGTTAATGTACTTTTTTATGCACAACACCTAAAACAGTACGCAAAAGTACTGTTTTTCAAACCTTTTACTGTTTTTGTACTGTTTTTTTTATTTTACTGATATTTTATATAACAATCGATTTCAATATTTGGTAAAACATGTTTTGTATAGTCTTCAAAAATAGCCGAAGATAATATAAAACACTGTACCATAGTTGTTATTGTTTTGGATGCATACAATTTTTAAAATAAGTTTGAAAATTACATTTTAACATCGCTGTAGAATACATTTATACCCACACATTTAGGGATAACGGTATATATCATTTTATACGCGAAAGTATCAAATATATTAATACAAAATTCGTTTCAGGACTTTTTAAGACGATTGAGCCATGTTCGTCCGTCATGTTCTCGAGTAAACCTCCACTAACCCTTATGAAAATGGAACACTGTTAATAGTTTTCTAAACAAAGTCATGGGATTGTAAATAGTCCAAGCCTAGTCCCCCTTCTGGTATCACCTATTTTTGAAAAATGTATATTTCTTGTATTAATATTAAACGAGAAACTGCTGGATATTTTAACATCGTCAGATTAATAGCATTATAAAAGTATGAAGTTATAAAACATTTGCCACACCCCTTCTGGTACCTCACACACTAATGACTTAGTTCACCGTCATATAACTACATGCATAACTGGTTTGTAAGTACAAACTTTGCCCAAGGTTAGCATAATCTCTATTGATCTCATATTTTTTAATGGACAACGCAGACAATAACCTCATCAGCTGGCCGCAGTGTGGCGAAATAAGTCAATTGGTTGGACTCTTAAACTATTCCGCGCGAAACAGTTGATGTTCCAACATTGTAATAAGTGAGATATTACACAAAGATGTAATAAATTGGACTTAGTGCTTAATTTCTGCATTAATTTCTTAAAGCTTTGCTTGTTCAGCAAATGCGCTTATAATAGAATATTATTTTTATACCCTTCACCATGCGCATGAACGGAGTGAAGGGTATATTCATTTTGTTCTTCCATTTGTAACGCTCATAAGGAGGCGTGGTAGGTATAACAATATATATATATAAATGATCAGCATCGAAATCTGAGTCGATTTAAGGGTGACCGTCTGTCCGTCTGTCCGTCTGTCTGTCCCCGCGATTACAGCCGCAGTTTATGTTATATCGAGCTGAAATTTGGAATGCAAGCTTATATCATCAAAGCGGAGGTTAAGTTCTAAGATGAGCCCGATCGGTCAAAAAATACTCCCACCTCCCATACAAACTTCCCCTTTTTGGGGTCTATCCCTGCGGTTACAGCCGTAGTTTAAGGGTAATCAAGCTGAAATTTTGTATGCTAGCTTCCCAAGACTAGGCGGAGGTTGAGTTCTAAGATGAGCCCGATCGGTCAAAAACTACTCCCACCTCCCATATAAACTCCCCCTTTTTGGGGTCTATCCCTGCGGTTACAGCCGTAGTTTAAGGGGAATCAAGCTGAAATTTTGTATGCAAGCTTTCCAACACTAGTCGGAGGTTGAGTTCTAAGATGAGCCCGATCGGTCAAAAACTGCTCCCACCTCCCATACAAACTCCCCCTTTTTGGGGTCTCTCCCTACGATTGCAGCTGTAGTTTAAAGGCAATCAAGCTGAAATTTTGTATACAAGCTTGCCAACACTAGGCGGAGGTTGAGTAGTAAAATGAGACCGATCGGTCAAAAACTGTTCCCACCTCCCATACAAATTTCCCTTTTTTGGGGTCTATCCCTACGATTGCAGCTGTAGTTTAAGGGCAACCAAGCTGGAATTTTGTATGCGAGCTTCCCTACACTAAGCGGAAGTTTAGTGGTAAGATGAGACCGATCGGTAAAAACCTACTCCCACCTCCCATACAAAATCCCTCGTTTTGGGGGTGTCCGTATGTCAGTCCCCGCGATTATAGCAGCAATTTAAGAGCAATCAAGCTGAAATATTGTACGCAAGTTTTGCGGCCCTAAATGGAGGTTGAGTTCTAAGATGAGCCCGATCGGTCAAAAACTACTCCCACCTCCCATACAAACTCCCCTTTTTGGGGTCTGTCCCTGCGATTACAGCCGTAGTTTAAGGACAATCGAGCTGAAATTTTGTATGTGAGCTTCCCTACAATAAGCGGAGGTTAAGTGGTAAGATGAGACCGATCGGTCAAAAATGACTCCCACCTCCCATACAAAATCCCTCTTTTTGGGGGTCACCGTATGTCAGTCCCCGCGATTATAGCAGCAATTTAAGAGCAATCAAGCTGAAATATTGTACGCAAGTTTTGCGGCCCTAAATGGAGGTTGAGTTCTAAGATGAGCCCGATCGGTCAAAAACTACTCCCACCTCCCATACAAACTCCCCCTTTTTGGGGTCTATCCCTACGATTACAGCTGCAGTGTAAGAGCAATCAAGCTAAAATACACATACACAAACCCTCTTTTTGGGGGTGTTCGTATGTCAGTCCCGCGATTACAATAGTAATGTAAGAGCAATCAAGCTGAAATAATGTTTGCAAGCTTCCCTACTCTAAGCGGAGGTTGAGTTTTAAAATGAGACTGATCGGTCAAAAACTACTCTCACCTCCCATACAAAATCCCTCTTTTTGGGGTTGCCCGTATGTCAGTCCCCGCGATTACAGTAGTAATTTAAGAGCAATCAAGCTGAAATATTGTATGAAAGCTTTTCTGCTCTAAGCGGAGGTTGAGTATTAAAAGAGAACGATCGGTCAAAAACTACTCTCACCTCCCATACAAACTCTCCCTTTTTTGGGTTTGTCCCTGCGATTGCAGCCGTATTTTAAGAGGTATATAGCTGATATTTTGTACGCAAGATTCAATATCTAAGCGGAGGCTACTTTTTAAGATAAGCAATGTCGGTCACAAACTACTCCCACCTCCCATTCAAACTATCTTTTTTGGGGTGTCCGCTTAGCTGCCCCCCGATTATAGCCGTAGGTTAGAAAATATTGAGCTGAAATTGTAGATGCAAGCTTTAATCCTATAATAGGAGCTTACGTTGTAAGATGAGCAATATCGGACGAATACTTCTTCCACCTTCCATACAAATTCCCCCTTTTTGGGGGTGTTCGTCTGTATATCCCTATAGTTTGAGCTTTTGGTTTGAAATTTGGTATGTGAGCTTGTGTCCAGAAGCAGAGGTTAATTTCTAAGATAGCCATGATCGGATTTAAACTACTCCCACATCCCACACAACTTCCCATTTTTGGAGATACAAAATTCATAAAATCGAATAAAATCTATACAAAATTACTGACAAAATGAATGTGTGAAGCTAAAAGTAACGTCCACTTCTCACCAACTCCCCTATTTTGTGGAACAAAGTTTAATAAAATATAGTTGCACTGTAAATAACCAGTTTTACCACCATTTTTACAAATGGTGAAGGGTATCTGAGCTTCGGCATAGCCGAAGATAACCGCCTTACTAGTTTTAACATTGTCTTTGTTGCTAATTGAATTAATTCTCAAAATATGTGAAACTTAATACATTTTTATGTTTTATTTAAAATGTACTGTTTTTTCTTCGTTTTACTGTTTTTTATTCACTAATGTACTGTTTTTGCGATTTTAATATCTGGCTACCCTAAAGGAATGTCTGTTTCCGATATGTAAAAGAAATGACTTTGCTGATGAACTTTTTACTTTCGTCAAAGAGCCTATGATATTTAGAACTTAAACAACAAAACTTAATTTGTTAACTTTCATGTTAAGGAGTTGCTTGAAATTAGTGATATATGTTAATAAACTCAACATATTATTATTGAGCTTAAGTACCGTTTTCGAACTACTTTGTAGACCTAAATGTGAAATATATTACAAGTTAAAATGCAATAGCGAAGCATTGCCGGGCCCACTAGTTAATAATAATTTCTTCTAAATTTTTTTTTGAAAAAGTGCAGAAATGGACAACCTTTTTGACATAAATTGTTAATAAACTTAGTACACTAAACTCCCAGCTGCATTATTGCCGAATATAGTTTAGCGCTATTATGAAGTGTGAGTTAGCTATTGGACAAAAACTGATGACACCTTTTTCGAGGGTTTCACTGATTTTAAGAATCTTTAGAGATCCATACAAAAAATTGGTCACTAATCTTGCCAAACTGAGTATAGGGTTTACTTAAACTTAGATAGTAGAATAGTATCTAACCAACAAGTTATTGTATTTGTTTCACTGTTGCACTGTATTATTACGACACTGAAGTTTTATGAATAACGATTTTTTTTTTAAAAACACTACATTTTCCTGTTGTTTTTCGAACATTTTAACCTCTCTATAATGAATTTCTCTATAAGATAGTTTTCTCTATAACGAAGCATATTTAACATCGCACCTAGTGTTTTGTGTAGCGAACTTTTTTAGCAGTCGCTAAATTCCATTGAATTTATGCACAAACAAAGAACGTTTATGGAAACTAGAAATAATATCCCGGATGATTTTTTTTCATTTCACAAATGATGTAAGGATGTTGTCGATAAAGAGAAAGAGAAGTTTATGGCAAACGAGAATAACGTCTTTTTTTCATATTAAATAAGTTTTAATGTTTTAAAAAATTTTGGATGTGTCGAAATAGCATCTAAATAAAATAGAAAGCTTGTGTTTTCATATAGGTAAATCCGAAATAATGTATACCATGGAATGAATTTCAGAGTAATAAAAACCACATATATTTGTTAATCCATAAATGGGCTATATACTTAACCCTCAAAATATATACAGCATAACCAATTTCGGTGATCCATTTATGAATGGCAGGTCAAAAACTGCACCTACCTCGTGCTTTTATCTGTATTTCTAAAATATATGTTTTTTAAATGTTCATAAAAATGGTAAAAACCACCATATTTTCTTTTAACATTTATAATAAACTTAAAATCTAATCAATTGTCTACAATTAAATGTAAAAAACGCCTTGGTAGGTCATTCAGAAGACATAAATAATGTTAAGTAAAGATGGGCATTCGGCATATAACGTCCGCAACGGAAAACAAGGTTTTTAAAATTTAACTGCTTTAATATTTAGTTTTTCCTCAATCGAAGTACGTTCGTAAAGAGAGCCTATAGTGCGCTTAATATATATATAAATGTGTATTTTTACACCATTCTACAGAAAAATATGAATGACAAAGTGCGTAACGTCCGCAACGGAATGTTTTTTTTCACAATTTTATTTAGTGAACATAGCAATTGTAAACTCATATGAAATCTTTGTGGAATGGGGGCATTAGTTCTACAGTTTCATCCGAAGATACAACCTGTTGGCGGGTCTGATATTAAGAGCATTTCATCAAATTCAACATAATTCCACGCTACAGCCATGTATTGCGGTTAGTCAGCTGTTTCGGTTGATCTGCATTGTATTAATGAAAATGTACATATCGCTCGTTTTCTGCAAGAATACATTATTTACAAAAAACTTCGTTTGCATGGTCAAATAGTCGAAAATTTGGAAAATTCACCACTTTTTGTCAGGTTTTTTTTAGATATTTTGGCCTATAACAGCCAAACCATTGAGATTTTCGATGGCCAAGACAATAGTTAAGAACTCTCTAGTACATCGCAAAAGCATTGGAACACTCCTTCTAGTAGTTTTGGCCTTGTGAAAGTGCATATTTTTCGTGAAAATATTGATAAATTACCATTTTCAGTTGTTCATAGGGCAAAATCATAAAAATGTTTTTATTCTATTATTATATATATTTTATTCTATTTATCTTATTTCTTATTTTTAGTCTTCTATTGGCTTCAGTTCATTTGACGCATTTTTGTTAGTTTACTGTAAACGATCACAGCATCAAATACACATAAAATTAAATACGCATTTTTAAATATTTGCCGCAAATGTAAGATTTATAAATAATTGTTTCGTGTATAAACTGTACAGTGCTATTAAAAAAAAATTTTTTCATTTAAGAAATAGAACATTTTTATGATTTTGCAACAACTGAAAATGGTAATTTATCAATATTTTCATGAAAAATATGCACTTTCACAGGGCCAAAACCGCCTGAAGGAGCATTCCAATGCATTTGCGATGTACTAGAGAGTTCGTAACTATTGTCTTGGCTACCATTTTTGTGCTAGTATTGGATCGAAAATCTTAATGGTTTGACTGTTATAGGCCAAAATATCTAAAAAACGGGACAAAAAATGGAGAATTTTCTACATTTTCGACTTTTTGACCACGGAAACGAAGTTTTTTGTAAATAATGTATTCAGAGAAATTGAAGCCCGAGACAATCTTTTGAAAATAAGTCAAAACTTTTAATAGTTTACAAAATATGACTTACTTACTTACTTAAGTGGCCAATTACAATTTACGGAACGTAGTTCATAAATTTGAGGCCTGAAGTAATAAAGAATTCCACACGCTTCGGTCTTCTGCTTGTGTTCTCCAGTTAGTCCTACCAGATGATGGCACATCGCCTACCACTTGGTCCTTCCAACGGAGTTTGGGTCTCCCTGCTCTGCGCCGTCCTTCTGGTTCGCCTTCAAACACCTTTCTCGCTGGAGCATTTACATCCATCCTGGCAACATGTCCCAGCCATCGAAGTCGTTGGATTCTGACTCTTTTAGCTACGTCGATGTCGTGGTAAAGCTCATACAGCTCATGGTTCATCCGATGGCGAAACTGGCCTTCGACACAGATAGGTCCATATATTTTTCGGAGTACTTTTCTCTCGAATACTCCCAGGTTTTGTATGTCCGTTGTAGTAAGCACCCATGATTCGGCACCATACAACAGAACAGGTAAGATAAGCACCTGGTACAGCTGTTTCTTAGTATTCCGAGAGAAGGTGGTGTTACTAAAGTGCTGCCGAAGTCCGTAGAAACATCTATTGGCTAGCACTATTCTCCGTTTAATTTCTTGGCTGACATTATTCATCTTGTTGACGGAAGATCCGAGGTAGGTAAATTCGTCGACTACCTCAAAACAATAATTGTCAACGTTCACGGTGCGTCCCCATCGAGAGGACTCTTTGTTCGTCGAAATCATTATTTTTGTTTTGTCCTCGTTGACCGCTAAACCCATTTTTGCTGACTCCTTTTCTAGCGATGAGAAAACTGCAGTAACATCCCGCAGATTTCGGCCAATGATATCTATATCATCGGCGTAGGCTAGTGGCATGTGGCTTTTGTGGAATATGGTGCCAGACATGTTGATACCAGCCTTTCTCATCACTTTCTCCATAACTATGTTAAATAGTGTACAGGACAGGCTATCGCCCTGCCTGAGACCTCTTTCCGTGTTGAATGGTTCAGACTGATCCTTACCAATCTTAACCGAGGATTTGGTGTTGTCTAAGGTACATTTGCAAAGTCGAATCAGCTTTGCAGGAATACCAAACTCAGACATGGCCTCATAAAGCCTATTCCTTATCGGAGAGTCGAAGGCAGCTTTGTAGTCGACAAAGAGGTGGTAGGTGTCGATCTGCTTTTCATGGGTTTTTTCCAGGATTTGTCGTAAGGTGAATATTTGATCCGTCGTAGATTTGCCAGGTCTAAAGCCGCACTGATATGGTCCAATTAGTTTTTCTACAATTGGCTTTAGACGTTCACACAATATGCTTGAAAGGACCTTGTACGCAATTGGTAATAGGCTTATTCCACGGTAGTTCTTACATTCACTACGATCTCCTTTCTTGTATATGGGACATAACAGACTGAGACTCCAATCCCCGGGCATGCTCTCCTCTTGCCAGATGTTCTCCATGAGCTGATGCATGCTCCTAATCAGCTCCTCCCCGCCAGCCTTAAACAATTCAGCAGGGAGACCATCGGCTCCAGCAGCTTTGTTGTTTTTAAGGCGGGAGATGGCCATACGTATCTCGCTCTGGCTTGGAGGTGGACAGTTAATACCATCGTCATGGATTGGAGCGGGGTCTTCTGGAGTGGTGTCAGTATCCAGTAAATTTCTAAAGTGATCTCTCCATATCTTCAGAACGTTATCCGGGTCCGTCACTAGCTGACCATCGCTGTCCTTGCAGGAGGGCAACCCTGTTCCACGCATTCTCGCTTTCACTCTCTTGTAGAATTTTCGGGCTTCCCCTCTACTTCGGAGCAACTCAGTGCACTCGTCCTGCCTCTTCTTCAGCTCCTTCTTTTTTCTTCTAAAAAGACGCGTTGCTTGTCGTCTCTTCTCCCTGTGCCGTTCACGAACAGCTCGCGTTGCCATTGGCTGCAGTTTCGCCCTGTATGCAGCAACCGTCTCTCTCGTGGCATTGCGACATTCATCATCGTACCAGGCATCTTCTTGAGACGGCTTTGAGTACCCAAGTACGCTTCTCGCAGCCCGTTCTAAGGAGTCGGCTATATTTTGCCACTGCGAGGTTATATTGTCAGGGGTTGGAGCATTCCGCAGCAGTTGAGTTAGGTGGTTGGAGTAGGCGTTTGCTACCTCTGTGGTCCGCAGTCTACCGATGTCCAGCTTTCGTTGTGCCTGGTTACGTACGTTTTTCGCCATGCTTAGCCTTGTGCGTACCTTAACTGCGGTAAGGAAGTGATCGGAGTCAATGTTCGCACCCCTAATCACTCGTACGTCCAGAACACTCGATGCGTGCCTTCCATCGACTACCACATGATCAATCTGATTCCTCGTCAATTGATCTGGAGATAACCATGTTGCCTTATGAATATTTTTATGGTCAAATCTAGTGCTGCAAACTACCATATTTCTTGCCGCAGAGAAATCAATCAGTCTGATGCCATTGTTCGACGTTTCGGTGTGCAGACTGAATTTTCCGATGGTAGGCTCAAATGCGGTTTCCCTGCCTATTTTAGCATTAAAATCGCCTAGTACAATTTTAATGTCATGGCTCGGGCTACGGTCATATACATTTTCTAGGCTCTCGTAGAACTCGTCTTTGTCCTCATCGCTTTTCTCTTCTGTCGGAGCATGGGCACATATAAGTGTTATGTGGAAAAACTTTGTTTTGACTCTTATGGTGGCTATACGTTCACACACCGGGTTGAACCTTGAGACTAGGTGTCGCAGTCTCTTGCCAACCACAAATCCACATCCAAACTCGTGCTTGTCCGCATGGCCACTATAGTAGATGTCGCACGTCTTCATGCGCGAGCACCCGTGTCCCGTCCACCGGATTTCCTGTAAAGCGGTTATGTCAGCCTTGTATTCTTCGAGGACTTCCGCCAGTTGGATAGAGGCACCTGGTCTATACAGTGTTCTAACATTCCAGGTGCATATCCTTAAATCATGGTCCTTAATTCGTTTGCGGTGGTCGTCAACATTTTGGGGGGTCCATTTTATTCTTTTCTTACTTCTTTTCATTGCAATCGGTTATACGTCAGTGGCGGGTTGCAAGCCCAGCGCACCACGTCGCAGTTTTCTCCTCCTGCCAGGATTTTATTACAGCCGCCCATTCTGGGTCAGACGCTGACCAGGGTACCGCTCACTCTGAGCAGACGTGCCTGGGTTTTAGGTTTCGCCCCTCACAGTTAGTCGTGCTCTGACGGGTGTCAGAGGCACGCTTCCAGGCGTCACCACGTGGAGGTACTCCGTCCGCAGTAGTACTACGAATACGGAGCTCTGTGAGTAGACTTGAAGTGCAATTGGCAAGGATCACTCTGGGTTTGCCAAGTTAAACCGATCAGAAGCTTTACCTTGCATCACACTCCCGACGCCCTACAAAATATGAGCCGAAGAAAATTTGCAAATTTTCCAAAAAATAAGGTTTGAGAAAAAACTTCAAGTCAAAATGGGGAGGCTCGATTTTCACCGTAGACATATGGTCTAGTGGACTTTTTTGCTCAGTACAATCCCAAGAATCAGAAACGCGAAGCGCCCATTAAGATGTTCAAATCGCCCCACCCTAATGAGGGTATATATCATTTGATACCGAAAAAGTGTAACGCATTAAAGGAGTCCTGTTAGACCCCAAGTATATCAAAACCAAATTCGTTTCAGGAATTTTTGAAACTGTCTACTCTGGCTGGCCGGCTGACTGGTTAGATGGCTGCTGGAAGGCTGCAGGATAACTAGAGCACACATTAACTGATATATTTTCCATAATAAAGTAATGGGATTATAAATATGCAGAATAGACACATCCCTTCTGGTACCTCCAAAACCAGGGACCGAAAATAAGTGCTATTGATCGATTTTACAACTAAAAAAATCAATGTGAAGGAAATGTGCTAAAATTATTTTAAATACATCAATACATTGGTTTTTACTCCTCTGTAGAATTTCGCAATAAACTTTTATTTTGTGATTTTTATTATAAAAGTCCTAAATAACACTTATTTTTGATTTTTAATATATCGCTCATCAAATAAGAGTTATTTTTGATTTATATTCTATCCCTCAATAAATAATAGTTATTGTTGATTTTAATTTTTTGAGTCTTTGAATAAGAGTTATTGAAAACTTTTTGAAATAAAAATTACGAAGTGAGTTTTATTTTGCCAAACGAAAAATAAAAATCAATCAAAGACTTATATTTTTCAAAACAAAATTTTAAACTCACCTAATGATTTTTATTTCTTCAGGCCTGCAATAAAAGTCTTTTGCTATTATCGGCATTATTGTTTTTTGTAATAAAAGAAATGTATATATGATTTTGATCAGCTCAACGAGATGAGCAAGTTTAGCTAAAAATAATTGGACTAAGTGTTCACTTATAGTTCGCGAACTGTGAGTTAAACATGGAAAAAAATGGTGCAAAATTGTATAACCTCGAAAAAAAAATTATGTAATTGGCGGGTGTTTTTCATCTCACGCAACACTGTTTTACAAGTTCGCAAATGCAACCAAGTGCATGCTTTATCAATCCTAAGTATTTGCCGGTATTTCAGCTTGAAGACGTTATTCGCGTTAATCCCAAAGGATCGTTTCACAAGAGCATCATAGTTTCATTGGGATGCTCAGAGGTACTGAAGAAATCTTTATAGAACTCTTGTCGTTTGAAGCTGATTCTTTATTCAACCAGGAATCATTTGTATTGAATAATATTGTATTTTGTTCCAATACAACGCTTTAATACAAACATACTTAGTACATTACGTTATAAGAAGCTATATCCATGCACATACAGTTTCCATCCGATTGTCCGTCCGATTGTGTTTGTTAATTATAGAAGGGATTTTATATATAAAATTAATCGGTGGTGAAGTTGCAGTCTAGTGAAGAAATTGCTAGTGAGCTAGATATACTTTCAAAAAGTCTTCATGCATAGAAATTAACTATTTCTGGGCATTGGGTCATTTTGAATGGGATTTTTTGACATTTATTTTTAACGCCAGAGGGATCTTTTTTAAATTTTTTTGGGTTAGATCGCATTTTTTCTCCGACCAAATGTAATTATCCCCCAGGTTCCTTGAAAATTATGAATAACTAAACGATTTGTTAACCGATTTTTATCATGACCGTGTGCACTTTCTGAATAATATAATAAACATTAGGAAAAAAGTTTTGGCTAAAAATTTCTTCAAAATTAAAAAAAAAAAATCCCAAAAGTTTATGACAAGTTACCTACATATATATAGATTTGGAAAGGTCATAGTCTCTCCTTTCCAAATACACAGAAAAATTCAAAATAGGTTTATATTCAATAATTATTCAACTATCTTGTCCAAAATTTGACACAATTCACTCTAATTACAGAAAAGATATGCTTGGAGGTACAGGAAGGAGTGTGTCAAATGATTCGGTTATCTATGGGTTTGCCTACTTAACTTCAAAATGCTGGCACATTTTCATAAGGATCAGTTAAAGTTTACTCGAGTTATCCTGCCCACGACCCATCCAGCCAGCCAAACAGACGGACATGGCTCAATGGTCTTAAGAATTGGGGTCTAAAAATTTGATCTTAAGATCCTTGGGATCTAACACGTTTCCTTTAATGCGTTAAACTTTTATTTGTAACAATTGATATACATATACCTTTATCCCTAAGGGTGATGGTAAATACCATCGTTTTTTCGTCGCATTGTGTAGCTATGAGTTAAATATGGTCTGAACGTCCCACAATTGTAATTATTTTGGCCAGAATATAAATATTGTTTGCATATCGATCAGGGACCGAAAATAACTGTTATTGATCGATTTTACAACTAAAAAAATCAATGTGAAGGAAATGTGCTAAAATTATTTTAAATACACCAATACATTGGTTCTTACTCCCTCTGTAGAATTTCGCAATAAACTTTTATTTTGTGATTTTTATTATAAAAGTCCCCAAATAACACTTATTTTTGATTTTTATTATATCGCTCATCAAATAAGAGTTATATTTGATTTATATTCAATCCCTCAATAAATAAGAGTTATTGTTGATTTTAATTTTTTGAGTCTTTGAATAAGAGTTATTGAAAACTTTTTGAAATAAAAATTACGAAGTGAGTTTTATTTTGTCAAACGAAAAATAAAAATCAATCAAAGACTTATATTTTTCAAAACAAAATTTAAAACTCACCTAATGATTTTTACTTTTTCAGGCCTGAAATAAAAGTCTTTTGCTGATATCGGCAGTATTGTTGTTCGTAATGAAATAATTGTATATATATTTTTGATCAGCTCAACGAGACGAGTATGTTTAACTATAAATAATTGGACTTAGTGTTCACTTATAGTTCGCGAACTGTGAGTTAAACATGGCAAAAAAGGGTGCAAAATTGTATAACCTCGAAAAAAATTATCTAATTGGCGGGTGTGTACCATCTCACGCAACACTGTTTTACAAGTTCGCAAATGCAACCAAATGCATGCTTTATCAATCCTAAGTATTTGCCGGTATTTCAGCTTGAAGACGATAATCGCGTTAATCCCAAAGGATCGTTTCACAAGAGCATCATAGCTTCATTGGGATGCTCAGATGCTCAGAGGTACTGTAGAAATCTTTATAGAACTCTTGTCCTTTGAAGCTGATTCTTCATTCAACCAAGAATCATTTGTATTGCTAAATATTGTATTTTATTCCAATACAACGCTTTAATACAAACATACTTAGTACATTACATTATAAGAAGCTATTTCTATGCACATACAGTGTCCATCCGATTGTCCGCCCGATTGTGTTTGTTAATTTGTAGAAGGGATTTTAGATATAAAATTAATCGGTGGTGAAGTTGCAGTCAAGTGAAGAAATTGCTAGTGAGCTAGATATACTTTCAAAAAGTCTTCATGATAGAAATTAACTATTTCTTGGCATTATGTCATTTTGAATGGTATTATTATTAATTTAAACAAAAATCTTAAATTATATCACAGGTATCTTACTGTGATCATTTCCGCCTCTGACTTAGGCACTAAGATATAAATATATATATGTGTCAAGTTGTTTTAAAGGCTAATAATAATAATAAATCTTACTGTTTTTGGGGTCAAGCAATCCATTTTTGACATTTATTTTTAACGCCAGAGGGATCTTTTTTACATTTTTTTGTGTTAGATCGCATTTTTTCTCCGACCAAATGTAATTATCTCCCAGGTTCCTTGAAAATTATGAATAACTTAACGATTTGTTAACCGATTTTTATAAACAAGTATGCGTTTTAATCACGACAGTGTGCACTTTCTGAATAATATAATAAACATTAGGATAATGCAAAAAGTTTTGGCTAAAAACTTCTTCAAAATTAAAAAAAAAATCCCAAATCCCAAAATTTTATAACAAGTTACCTACATATTATATATATATACAAAAAAGATATGCCTGTAGAACTAAGAAACAAATTGGGTCATTCATATGGGAGGTACAAGAAGGAGTGTATCAAATGATTCGGTTATCTATGAGTTTGTCTACTTAACTTAAAAATGTTGGCACATTTTCATAAGGATCAGTTAAAGTTTACTCGAGTTATCCTGCCACGACCCATCCAGCCAGCCAAACAGACGGACATGGCTCAGTGGTATTAAGAAGTCCTGGAAACAATTTGGTCTTTAGATACTTGGGGTCTAACACGTTTCCTTTAATGCGTTAAACTTTAATTTGTAACAAATGATATACATTCCTTTATTCCTTTCCTTTTCCTTTTATGCGTTAAACTTTTATTTGTAACAAATGATATACATATATCTTCATCCCTAAGGGTGATGGTAAAAACCATCGTTTTTTCGTTGCATTGTGTAGCTATGAGTTAAATATGGTCTGAACGTCCCACAATTGTAATTATTTTGGCCCGAATATAAATATTGTTTGCATATCGATTGAACCAAAAGACTTTTATTTGAACAAATACAAATTAAAAGTCTTCAAGTGAGTTTTATATTTCATCAGAAAAAATATAAGTCTCAGGCTGATATTTATTTTCGATTTGGATTGGAAAAACTCATTAAATGATTTTTATTTTTGATTTCTATTTCAAAAAGTCTTCAATAATTATTATTGTAGGACTTTTAAAATAGAAATCAAAAATAACTCTTATTTCTGAGCGATAAAATATAAATCAGAAATAATTGTTATTTTGGGACTTTAAAAATATAAATCAAAAATAAGTCTTATGTTCGGAGAGATATAATAAAAATCAGAAAATAACTCTTACAGAGGGACTTTTATAAATAAAAGTTATAAGAGTTACGGTCTCTGATATCGATTGAATCAAAAGACTTTTATTTGAACAAATAAAAATTAAAAGTCTTCAAGTGAGTTTTATATTTCATCAGAAAAAATATGTCTCAGGCTGATTTTTATTTTCGATTTTGATTTGAAAAACTCATTGAATGATTTTTATTTTTGATTTCTATTTCAAAAAGTCTTCAATAATTATTATTGTGGGACTTTTAAAATAGAAATCAAAAATAACTCTTATTTCTGAGCGATA